>JAACIZ010000024.1:77932-475664 GCA_017140785.1 Calonectria pauciramosa | reverse complement strand
TTAAATATTATATTTTTTATAATTTATTATATTATTTAATTAAGAAATATATTATTAAAAAAATTTAAATATATTATAATAATTAATAAATTAAAAAATATTAATTTTATTTTAAAAATTAAAATTTTTTTTATTTTTTTATATATTATATTAAAATTAATTAAATAAAAAATTAATAAAAAATAAAACTTATTAATTTTAAATTTTAAATTTTATTTTTTTTTTTTTTAATAATAATAATTAAGATTTTATTAATAAAAAATATAAAAAGTATAAAAATATAATAAATAAATTAATTATAAATTAATTTATTAGAATAATTACTAAAGAAAATATATTTATTAGAAAAATTAGCTATAGCTATTATTATAATTAGATAAATATAATCATAAGGAAAATTAATTTAGTTAGAAGAAAAGCTAAGAAATTAAAGCTGAGGCTGTAGATGAGGGTTGATAGGGCTGTCTGAGGTCAAGGGAAAAGTCGGGTCAAACTGCTAGCTTCTCAATCAAAAGTGCTTTTCTGTTACAATCAATAATCACAATCAAGGGGTAGTAAGAGCATATGCCACGAAATAACATTTTGTCATTCCGTATTCTTGGACTCATAAATATATCCAACCTAACAATAGGAATAATTTGATACCAAGCTCACTCATATTGCACTAATGGCTTGCCCACCAAAATGACTCGGACATCTTTCTTCATATCAAATGGGATTTCATCCCCATCATCCATTGAAAAAGACTCAATATCAGGCATGCTGTCCCTGAGGACATTTGCAAGCCAAGCCCAGGCCCTATCATCGATGCTATCGGTGAGCGTGAAATAACGTGGATTTGAGATCCGGAACGTATTATGATGGCGAAGCAACAAGAACGCCAAATCAGTACTCACGCAGTCAAGACAGGAGAGTTCAAGGTCTCGCAACTTCGGGACATAAACCAGTCTGAAAGGTTCCGAGACCAGATTGTAATCTTCCGCTTCTTCAAATCCGAACCGGAGTTGTGACAATTCAGTCATCATTCGGAAAGACTAGGCCAAGTATGAAGCCCAAGATTTTGTGTTTTCTCGAGGCATTCGTAAATCGGCCGCAACTACCAGATGCAGAGAACAGATATGGGCTAGTGAAGTTTGTAACCCTGCAAGGATGTCAGGGCTTATGCAGTCAATGTAGTCGATCTGGCTGCCAATATCGAGGCGTAGGTCCTCAATAGGGACGCTATTCTTGGCAGCTCCCGTGAGTATACCGTGAAAAGCTCTTTGAACAAATCGGGAAATCTGTTTTGACTCGAAGGAGACTAAAAGTTCCGGCATAGTCCCGATTCCTCGGAACAATTGCTTCCTGCCCCTGTATCCACCAATGTGGCAGATATGGAGCTCTCTGCAATGATCCAGACGACCTGGAGCATTTTTAAAGCAGGCCATGATTTTCTATTGTTGAAATGGTTTCTCTTTTCCAGACAGGCGCTGGCTGTACGCCGTTTTGCCTAAGTTGCGCCTTATGGCGTAAGCGGGTGAACAGATTCGAAGCTCTTCCAGAGACACGAGATGATCGACACCAATGTCCAAGGAACGGACACAAGATGAAATAGCGGGGTTCCTCGAGATCACATCGAGGATATTGAGACTGTGCTGTACAAATATGACAGACCGATGTCGGAAAAGCTAACCGAAGCCGCGGCTTGCCGCATCACGTGTCCCTTTACATACTAGCCGTACCTGAAATAAATCTTAGTTGGAGAGACTGGAAGTTATGAGACCCGTAAGCTCGTTGGAAAGACCTAGAAGAGCAGACATTTTCAAATGCTGGTCAATGTGCATTCATCATGTGCGGGGTGGGGGGTGGTGTGTTGAGGAATTGCAGTGTTTTCTTTTCACTTTCATTGGCCAGTTTGTCTCACAGATCCTGATTCTCAGATAAGTGCGAGTCTTCACATCCTATTGAGAATGATATGAGATAGCCATGATTTCAGATGCATAGAAAAGCTATGGTTCTGTCTGTTAAGGGGATCCTCCGGCCTTCCTATCTGGGGCCCGAAACTACTTGTGGCTTGTTGGTCTCAGCTGCTGTTATTAAATAACGCTGATTGGGGTCAGAGGATTGGCCTTTGGCCGTGGGATGAACATTGTACCGTTGTTGACGATATTTATATGCGAAGTAGAGCCCGAGGTAGCCAGAGGTAGACCTACTAGATCAGGCCTTTACCTTGGAAGTCAGGTTCGACCATTGATATTATGTACTGAATGTGACAAATGATGACGAAATATAGTTAGTTATCCGGAATTAAAGCTGCATAAATGAATTGCCGAGTATTGGTGATAGATTGAAAGGCTCCACAATGATGTTGCCCGACTGCCTGCGGAGCCATGGCCCAAATTTGTGTGGAGAATTTTGTGGCGACTAGATACCATATCGTACGAACTTCGGCCGAGAGCACAGTTCAATTGTCTAGCAAGCACTGACGTTAGGCTTCGGATTCATCGGTGTAGAGTGGCCATGACAAACACAAATATGTCATTTCCAAGCCAAATACAGTTGTATATATATACCAAGCTTTGTCTCTCTGCTTCGGTGCCAATATTTGCGATACACCGAGAACTTTTCTTCTATCCAGAAAACATCATCCATTTTAAAGATTTTTTTCCTCTCTGATTTAATAGAAAATGGCTTGGAAATCTCCCATTATTGGCTCACGCCCTGCCATCATTCTGGGTGCTGGTGTTCTGGGTCGTCGCATCGCGTGCGCCTTCGTTGCCGGTGGATATAATGTTCACATTGTCGATCTTTCGGCAGACTCTAGAGCGGCCGCTTTGGATTATCTCACAAACCACAAGGCTGAATACGCGGCGTTCACCCCATTCCCGACGCAGGCAAATTTTGGCTGCTGTTCCGCTTTTGAGAAATTGGACGACGCCATCGAAGAAGCTTGGCTTGTAATTGAAGCCATTCCCGAAAGACTGGATCTCAAGATCGACGTGTTCAGCGAGTTGGATCGAAAAGCCCCGGCCGATTGTATCCTAGGATCAAACAGCTCGTCTTACAAGTCTAGCTTGATGCTAGACAAAGTGAGCGAGAGGCGAAAGAAGCTCATCTTCAACATCCATTTCATGATGCCTCCAGACATTCGTGTTGTGGAGCTCATGACTGATGGCCAGACCGAGCCTCAAATCTTTCCCTTCATGTCCGAGGTTCTGTCTCAATGCGGCATGCTCCCAGCCACTGCCAAAAAGGAGTCGACTGGGTATTTAGAAACGATCATTTAGAAGAGTAATTTCAACTGACTGTGACAGGTTCATATTCAACCGTCTTTGGGCAGCTATTAAGAGAGAGGTTCTCCTCATTCTTTCAGAGGGAGTCAGCGACCCGGCTCAGATTGACGCACTGTTCAGGCACATGTTTCGTGCAGATATTGTGCCATGCGAATTGATGGACCAAATCGGTCTCGACACGGTCGCATTCATCGAAGACAACTACATCCAGGAGCGAAACCTTGACGGCACATTTACCGTTGACTGGCTTCGAGAGAATTATTTGAAACACGGAAAGCTCGGCAACAAATCCGACTGTGGCGGCTTCTACTCCGCACCGAAGATGTCTGTAAACTCTCAAAAGACTTCAGAGTCGGCTCTTTACGTTTTGGATGTTGGCACAGGCGGAAACCTGGAGTCGCTTGGTCAACTAGGCAAAACCGGAAAGATCTTGCGAGTAGACCCAGTCACCGGCCACCAATCCGAGGTTCTGGCCAATCTCCCCTTGCCTGGCGGAATTGACATGTCAGAGTCAGAGGGACGTTTGTTTTGGACGAACATGGGTAGCAGCACCTCAAAATGCAATGGCTCAGTTATGGCCAGTAAGCTGGATGGTACGGATGTCCAAACTCTGATTCCGGAGGGACAAGTGCACACACCAAAGCAATTGGTCGTCGCCAACAAGCAGCGCAAGATTTATTTCTGCGATCGGGAAGGAATGGGCGTGCATCGGGCTGACTTTGATGGCCGAAACCATCAGGTCCTGCTTCAACGACAGTCCGAAGAAGTAGACTCGACACAGTGGTGCGTTGGGGTGGCTATTGATGAAGAGAAAGGGCGACTTTACTGGACGCAAAAAGGACCCAGCAAGACTGACAAAGGGCGTATCTTTAGCGCCAACCTTGAGATTCCTCAGGGAGAAACGGCGACCAACCGGTCAGACATTGAGCTACTCCTCTCGCACCTGCCAGAACCCATCGACCTTGAACTTGACGCGGCGAACAATGTTTTGTACTGGACAGACCGAGGAGAGCACCCGCGAGGCTGCTCCCTAAACAGTCTCTCACTTGCAGAGGGCTCTGGTAGAGTTCCAGAAATAATCACGCGACATTTCAACGAACCTATTGGTCTCAAACTCGATCGCGTTGAGGGCCTGATCTATGTTGCCGATTTGGGAGGTAGCTTGTATAGGGTTGACTTGAACACGAGGGAGAAGCACACTATTTACGAAGGAAATGCTTCTTATACAGGTATGGCGCTTATTAAAGCTGTTAATTAAGATTTAGCGCCCCAAAAAGCCATCTTAAAATTGTAGACGCCAGTCATGTACACAATAAAGAGGATCGAGTTTTGTTGTTACTGATCCCTCGGAGACCCAATGACCCTGAGTCTCACCCCGAGACAATTTTCTTTGTTCTCCCTATCGTACGTGAGAAAGTTATCGCAAAGGCTTTGACCACTTGAATAGTAATTTTGCGATTAGTATTTTATCCATTAATTCCCAGTAGCCGTTTCGCTGCCCGCTCTCCGCTCAGCACCGCCGCTTCAACACCTGCGTGCGCGAAATAGTCGCCGGCAAGGGCAATACCTTTAGGCATTTCGGCATGCAGGGAGTTTAATGTGGAAAAGTGGCCCGGCGGTGAGAGTGAAAGGCCACGCTTGTAACGGAACATCTCGATGAAATCGGGTTTGGGGGCGGCGCCGAAAACCTCGGTAACGGCCATCAGGGCCTCCTGCTCGATATCCTCGTCTGTCATATTGGCCAAGGGCGGCGTATAAAAGTAGACACCGACGGCTTCGCCACCGGGGGGAACCGAGTTGGGATGGCGACGGCTCAGCAGCACGCAGGCGCCCCAGTTCCTTACATCAGTCGCAGGCAGCGCAACCGAGGCTGGAAAGTTGGGCCAAGGGTTTTTCTTGTAGCAGAGCTGGACGTGAGCGTATTCCGAGTAGCGGCAGCCTCTGAGCTTGGCTACCGAGTCCGGGCTGACAATGTCCTGGAGGAGGTCCGCAGCCACTCCTGGCTCAGGCGCCATCACGACAGCATCCACATCGTAAGATTTGCCAGCAGCCTTGACCATGTAGCCGCCGTCGTCGTGGGCGTGAATGGTTTCGACTGGGGAGGACAGGTGGAGATCAAGATTGGGCGTGCCCTCGACGAGCCATTGGCTGAACTGCCCGACACCCTCTGGTGGCACTTGCAGCGATAATTTGTAGAACTGTTGAACAACGCCCTGGAACAACGGCGTCGATTGCCACTCCAGAGGAACTGCGTACAGGAATCCCATGTATGGCAAAGTTAAATAGGTTGTGCCCTTCTTTCCGAGCACACGGTCGGACCAAGTGTCCAGTGTCTCGCCGTGGTCGTACAAGGCGAGCTCGGCGCCGTCAAAAAGTGACTTGGGCCCGGGTGAAAGCAACTGCCTGACGACACCGACAGCCACCTTCAAACGATCCACAAGATTAAAAACAGGCATCTTTACAAAGCTCACGACACTGTCGAAGCGTGCCGTGTAACGCTGGCGATCCCAGTCCACGACATGCGTAGTGGCTTTCCAGGGTACCAAGTCCTTGTCCCGACCAAGTTCTTTCAGGATGGCGTTGGTGCGAGGATAAATGCCTCCCATCAGGAACAGTGCGCCCGTCCCAAGATTGAAGCCTTCTTTGCGAATCTGGCTGGTGCGGCCGCCAATTCGGCCACTGCGCTCGAAGAGATGAATATCGCACCCGTGCTTGCGAAGGGTATAGGCGGCCGTGCAGCCTGCTGGTCCGCCACCAATCACTGCTACCTTTCTGAATGACTCCCTCATGGTAAATAGGATACTGTGGGACCGCGAAACATTTAGGATGGGTGGTTTAATATATTCAGCGCCCTTCGGGCCGGGTTGCCAAGTTACAAGACGGGCTTCTCGGTTTCCGCCATCGGCGCCGAACTACCTTATTTAGATCAACTGAAACTGTGGTATTGTATTTTGCAATAAAGGCGGCATTATTGATGACGTCTGCTTATTAAGCCGTAAAACGGGTTTCTCAGTTCGTGTTATTGGTGCCGAATTATCTTATTTACATCAACTAAATGGACTGTGGGGTTGTATTTCGCCATATGGGTAGCGTTGTCAAATCAGGTCGAGTTATCAAGCCGCAAGACGGACTTGTCTGTGCCCTGCATCGGTGCCGAATTGCCTTGTTTAGATCACCTAAATGTAATGCGGGGTCTTATTCTGTAATATGTGCGGCATTGACCACGCAGCTTCAACACATTGTGCACCAGTGTCGGGTTCGGGCTCGGGGTGAGGGATTAGGGTTCGGGCGTGTAGGTCGTCTCATGAAGGCTTCGGGTTCGAGGTGAGGTCGCGAAGTTGCGGTACTTCTGCTGCAAATGGCCAGTTCACCCACTCAAAGGCCCTCACCATTATCGGTAACCCGAGACACCCTTCTCATTGTCACTCTCTTCAATTCGCTATGCAGTCTACGCTTAGCGTCTCAGCGCAGCGAGCGTTGTGCGCCGCCTCCCTAATCCGCCTTGGCCAACCGTTGACCCAGGCAAGGCGATTTTCGAGGTCATGCTCTCTCGCATCCGAGAATCAGTTTGACGCGTTGGTAATTGGGGCCGGCGCCGGTGGTGTGTCGACTGCATCGCTCTTGGCCAAGAAGGGCTATCGCACCTTGATGGTGGAAGCGAAAGAACGCATCGGTGGCCGTGCATCTACGCGCCAGGTCGAAAACTTTCTCGTCAACACGGGCGCCTTTGCTATCGAGTTGGATGGGGCCGTGGCTAAGACATACGATGATGTCGGGCTCTCTCTACGCCTCTATGAAACTGATCGTGCCTCGACAGTCCTGCGTTTTGGGGGCCGCGATTTTAATCTCGTTGAGGGGCCATTCGGTGCCCTCCGTAACATCGCGCCAGTGGCCTTGGCCTCGATGAGCTGGATGCTTCCCTTCCTGCGCCCGAAGAATGGTGAATCCACTCGGTCATGGCTCAAAAAGATCACGCGCAGCTCAACCATCCATGGCATTGTTGACAATGTCCTCGGCTCGATGTTCGCTGCCAGAGGTGACGATATTCCAGCCGATGTCCTGCTTCACTATTTTACCAAAGACACATCCTTCAAAAAGATTGGGACACCTCCAGGAGGGACAATCGAGGTATGGAAACCTTTGGCCAATTATGTTGAAAACAACGGCGGCCAAGTTTGGCTCAATTCGACGGTATCAAAGCTCATTTTTGGACCCGATGGTCTAGTGACGGGTGCCCTGATCAAGCGAGCTGACGGGACTCAAGTTGAGGTCTCTTCAAAGGTCATTGTGAGCAACATCGGGCCCCTGGGCACGGTTCACCTCGCTGAGCCGGATAACTTCCCTCAAGGCTATGTTGAGAGGATAGAGCGCTGGAATGACCCTGCGGCCATAATTACCGTTCACTTTGCTAGTCAGAAGCCTCTCGCTTCATTTCCTTTCCTCGCCCTCATTGGGAAAGCTCGCCGCATGGTTTACGCAGCAAATTTCAGTGCCCCAGAACTTCAGCGTGCTCCGAAAGGGTGGTACCTGTATTGCGGCGCTTCTGTGCCGATTCCCGCCAGAGGCCAATTTGATGTGGAAAAGGAAAAGGCGTTGCTCTTGGAGGATTTGCATGATCAATTCCCGGGCTTTGATCAGGCCAAAATCCTAGCCATCGATGTCACTGCCCATGACTGGCCTGCGCAACGTGCTGTGTCCGGTTTCGATGAGCCTCAGACTACTCCTGTGGCAAATCTTTTTAATGTCGGGGATGCTGTGAAGCCTTGGGCTTCTGGCGGTACTGCCTCCTGCGCTCAGTCTGCTCGAATTGTTGTTGAACAAGTCACCAACATGTTTCCATTGTAATAGTGAAAACCGACAAGTCTATGCTTAAAGTTTTTTTCAGCCTTGATCAGCTTAGTTTAAGTTTTTCTTTAGAGATAGATGAGGTGTATATAAGAAGACTCTGCAGCATCAAACTTTCTACATCATGAGGATAGCGGCCACCATAAGTAGTGACACTACTGGGAACTTGTTTCCAAATTTGAACTATTCTATTATTAAAAAAGCCCCGCTAGGGGGCTTAATGACAGTAGCAAAGGTTAATCTTTCAGTAATGATTCGATTAACCGTCTTGTAGATCCATCTACGCGTCACCCGCTAGGAGACTGACCCTAACACAGCCTTGGAAAGTTGTCGATGAACTCTGTTCTGAATACTTCTACTGTAACAATGAATTCAAATTATGTAATCTTCGGTTTCAATACATCCATTTACTAGACAAAAATAGCTAATACTATTCATTTCACAATAGTAATTTCAAACGCTATCCTTAGGTGTCCAAGTACTAAATGCCATGCCATCGGGGATATTTTTCCACTGGCCCGTAACAGGATCAAGAAGCTCCCGACATGCGTTTGCTTCCTTGCGGATAAGAACAGACTTTTCCGGGGCCCTAGGAGTGATAACGGCAGGATAGTCCTTTGGCTGGACCGTAATTCCTCCGACCAAAGTCTCAGTTTCATATTTGAGAGGATTTCCCTGTCCATCCTTCCCAGGAGAGAAAGTAAATGCCCATAATAATCGAGATATTCCTAGAAACAGGGACCGTTCAGCTATATGAATGCCTTGGCACAAGCGGCGCCCGGCGCCAAAAACAAAGTTGTCTCTATTTTTCGTGTCCCCAATAGCGGATTGGTACAGTGTCGTACGGTCGTCTTTGAATCGATCGGGGTTGAAAACCCGTGGATCATGAGAGCGTTCTGGATCCATGTGAATTGCCCTTTTATATGGTTAGAACATCCTAGGGTATCAAACCCAGGACGGGAGAGGAACAGGGTGGAGTACATACCAAACATTGTTGATGACTGTCGAACCTTTAGGAATTCTATATCCCATATATGTATCATCGTATAGGGCTGCGTGAGGTACACCAAGAATCACAGTTGGCATCCATCTCAAACTCTCCTTGATGCAGCAGCGGATGTAAAAGAGGTTGTCCCAGTCATCCATGGTGGGCATTCTATCAGGTCCCACAAAGCGATCAATTTCCTCTTGAGCACGCTTTTGAACCTCGGGCCACACGAGCAATGCGAGAATGAAACCATAGAGGGTTGATGCAGTGGTGTCAGATCCAGCTTCGAGCAAAGATCCACTCATATAACCTGCAGCATCGTCGGAGAAGCCGTGCAGCGTCTGTCCTCGATAAATGTCGTTGCAGAAGCATGGCTAGACACATGTGACAGTGGTCAGTGCGGAAAGTGGTGGATTGCATGAGCGCGATGCCGTAGGCTTACCAATCCTGTCCCCTTGTCCAGGGCCTCTTTTGCTCTCATCCAGTGGCCCACGTAGAGCTTTCTTTCGACTTCGTAAAGCTTTCTCGCATAACGGACATTTGGTGCTATAATCTCTGGAAGTTTCTGCAGGATGGGATAGAGGTCTGCAAGCTGCGCGCTCGAACTTCCTGACAACTTACCCCACTTTTCGAAACACTGTCATGGCATCAGCCGAGGTTCACGCAAATAGGGATGACGATTACGAACTGAAAAGAGTTGTAGCAAGTTGGGATCCTTGTTGCTGACGCAGCGATAACCAAATATCATCTGCGTAGATAGCGAGTATGTAAAGCGTCTAATGTGGAACAGGAAGTCGTCCGGGGTGTCCAACAAATTTTCGAGAAGCATTTTGTTCTCAAGATCCTGGTATGGGACGTAGGAGATTGCGGATTTGATGTTGAGGATGTTGTGCACCATTTTGTGAATCATCCGCCAGTTATCGCCATATCTCTGCCATAGTCGTTTTAGTTCATAGATTCTACCAACCCAAAGATCTTGAAAAAAGAAAAAGCGAAAATAAAAAGAAGGTTTTCTCACTGGGAAGGTCTCACCATGACTACTAAGCGATGATTTCCGCTTGCAATCTTTTGTCCAATAAACATATCCGGCCTATCCGAGTACACCCCCCCTTTTTTATCAAGCAAGTCCTTGACTGTGGTGTCTGAAGAGAGCACAATGACTTTCTTGGTCCCCAGAATGAGCGAGTAAATTGGCCTGCGCGAACTTTAAGCATTTTATTCTCACTTGGAGCAGAGGCTTGTGAAATATTTACCCATATTTCTTTGCCCATTCCTGAAACTTTAGGTGAGGTTGCTCGGTAGGCATCTAACATTATACCTGTTAAATATTATGCGACAAAGAGCCATTGTAGAACGTACTAGGTGTAAATTTCCAATGAGGGGCAGTGTAGGAGGGCCAGGGGGAAGGTCACTGGGCCTACTGCCCACTTTCAAGAGTCTAGCCAAGAGCAGCAAAGTAGCCGCCAGAGGCCCTAGGCCAAAGAGTAACAGGGAGAATGCAGCCATTATGTCGCTGTGTAAGCACGCGTCTCGTCTTGATTAGACGATTGTGCGTTTTTGTCATTTGTGCAAATGAATTTCCTGTACCAATCTTTAAATATACTATTATAATGTGTTTTAGTCAGCATGATGCATACTGTTGCGGTGGCAACATGACGTTCCAGGTCGGTAGAAATGATATCCCCGGGTAGCAGCCTTCGGCTTCGGCCTCGGCTTCGGCTGATTTCTCCAGAATCCAGTCTTAATTCTTCACATATGGGAGGGCGATCATCTTTTTTGGTTAAGGCCCCCAAAGTTCTATTTATGTCACCCTGCGAAATGCGGAGTGCATATGCCTTTGCGGGGGAGGTCGGCGAGAGTAGATGGGCGTGTCTTCACTGCATTATCTTACGTGTGACCGTGACGCGTCACATTAAGTAACAGTAAGTGTAAATTTTCTTAAGATTGTGGATTTTATTTTTCACAAAGGCCAGTAGGCAGTATCATACTGAATTGTTTCTCGTTCAGATTCTTTGGAAAGTGGATTTGTGACGGCGGTTGCATTATCACTGATGCGAATGAGGTAGTCTTAGATCAATATCCCACCCGCATGAGTATCCATACCTTCTGAGACAATCCCTGCGGTACTACTGTGCCCCGCGGGCTGACGGGCCCGGACTCAAACTGACAGGACGAGAAAAGAGAAGCCGATCGCTAAACCCGCGCCACGAAGCAGCCTATCTGGTGAGTTCGGCTTCGATACTGCCATCTGCATAAGTACCCAGACACTTAAAACGTGGATTTCGGCATTAAATCGGTCAAAATCCCGGGCTAAGATGCCACAGCTTCCTTGATACGTGCCCAGCCTGTCAGCCTCTCCAACAGTTTTACCGTCACTGTCTAGCCCGAGGTCTCTACACACCAACCTATCGCCTTGAAATATACAATAAAATAAAAATGGTTTCCAACCAAGTCGAAACCCCTGGAGTGGTTAGAGTTGCTCCTCTAGGAACTGTCCTGATTGCCGGAGGCGGCCCTGTAGGACTTATTCTAGCGCGGGTCTTGTCTTTCTATGGAGTTAAATCCATACTGTTCGAACGAAACAAAACCACGACAAGTTGGCCGAAAATGGACTTGACTAACGCAAGATCTATGGAACTCTTTCGAAAGTTAGGTTTGGCAGACGACCTGCGGAAACAGGGTGTTGCTGCCGATATCGATCAGAATGTACTCATTTCAACGGGTCTATCGGCTCCGACTTGCATCACTTCATGGCAGCTTCCCGGAGTCGATAGGTTTCAGGAGCAGATTAACGAAACTAACGACGGAACTATGCCACTGGAACCTTGGCAGCGAATCTCCCAAGCCATCTTCGAGAAATGGCTCAAAGCAAAATGTGACGAGGACCCCCTCATTGAGCTCAATTACGGATTCAAGGTGGAATCGGTGGAGGAAAATGATGAATGCGTACACACCGTCATCACAGACGTAGATACTGGAGGCCAAACATTATGGAGGTCAGATTATCTGGCCGGCTGTGACGGTTCATCAAGCAGAGTGCGGAGGTCTCTCCAACTACCCCTGGACCTCGACCCAGTGTGAGTTTGCACTCTTTCTAGCTTATCGATAACTTGCATGGCGATAGCTAACAATTCTTCTTATAGTCCATCTTGTGCTCTTCTTGTCCATTTCAAGTCCCGTGATTTGAGCCGCCTCCATAAGCAAGGGCGGTTCTGGCACATCTTCCTGCTTGGAGAGTCCGGTGGTTTCGAGGCATGCATTATAGCGCAAGACGAAAAGGATACATGGACAACACACCTCTTCATGCCCCTTGATGCCGAGCCCGAGAAAATAGGGTCCGAGGAAGCAGTCTACAATGTTCTGGGTGGCCTTTACGGCGACTACGCGATTGAGATTGACGAGATTCTTGTCCGCTCCGTCTGGAGACCAAACATCGCTGTCGCAAGAACTTGGACAAGCCCAAAGCTCAAAGTTCTTGTCGCTGGCGATGCGGCGCACCAGAACATCCCCACTGGAGGCTACGGGATGAACATGGGGATCGGTGATGCTTTCGATTTGGGTTGGAAGCTTGCGGCAGTGGTCAAACAAGAGGCCGGAATGGGGCTACTCAAGTCCTACGAACAGGAGCGCAAGCCAGTCGCCCTTCGAAACGTGATTCATTCTGGCGTTCACTTCGAAGTCCATCTCAAGCTGAAGGAGATTTTGGCCGGGATTGATCCACGTGTCATGGATGGAGACAGTGAGGACGGAAAAGAGCTCCGCCGTCGCGTACACGAACATTACCAGAAGAATGACGGAGAAAACAAGGACTTTGGGGTCGAAATGGGGTATAGGTACACATCTGATGTCATTTTTTGCCAAGATGCCGATGGTGAGGAACCTAAATGGTCCCCACGTAGCTATACTCCTTCCACCTGGCCTGGGAGCCGGGCCCCTCATGTCTTTCTCAGCGACGGAAAAGCCATCTTTGACTTGTTCGGCCCCCACTGGACACTGGTCGTCTTTACCGAGAGAGACGTTGGTCAAGAGCTACTCTTGACTGCTGCGGGGGACGCTTCAGTCCCAGTGACTCAGGTCAACCTCGCGCACGAGGAGCACGCAAAGAAATTGTACGAACGTCGACTTGTTTTGGTCCGACCGGATCATCATGTTGCCTGGAGGAGCGACATGCTGGATTCAACGGTAACTGCTCAGCAAGTGTTGCGGACTGTCACTGGAAGAAACAATGCCAAGGTGGCTGAGGTTGATGCTGGTGAGGTGGGAAAAGGACACTCGTTTGGTACAAGTGACAAGCATGTAACCCAAGTGGACGATTTTACCCTTCAGAAGATAGGTATTTTCCAGCAGTAGACTTCTGCGCCTTACGAGGTGAATGTGACTGGGGGGCTCTGGTTCGGCGATGTGGAATTAGAGTGTTATTTTTCCAATTTGTGACGCAGTCTTCAACTTGATAACTTCCTTGCGAATTTTATAAGCATTTATTCTATGGCTCCCAAATGTACAAGTTAGATGCAAAGAATAAATCGAACCCCCTCTACGTGCCCAAACTATCCAATCAACCAATAGTGGGCCCAAGAGGATGAAATGACTCCACCAAGTTCGGGCTCGGGTTCGGGTTCGGACTCAGGCTAGGTGACGGCAGGGTATCTCACAGAACGAGCAACAATAAAATTTATGAGTGGGCATACTAAATTTCTTCGTACAAGCAGATGTCTAAATTTCTCAAGCATGCAGCCTCCATCCAGTCTTCTAGTAAACACTGTATCAAGCTTTTCCATCACAGGGCATCAAAATCAGGAATTCCACGAGGACCAATCTCACGTCGCTTCTTGAGTTGGGCTTCAGGCACCCCACTGTTGATAGCCGAGATGAGTTCCGCAGGGTCAAAATCGGTTCCGATTGGGTTTTCCGTAAACTTGTCGCTCATCATGAACTCCGTCGCCTCCTCGTTGGTTTCAAAGTTATCGACCTGCGTTTCCAACATGTTGCCGTCTGGGTCTTTGTAGTAGATGCTGGTAGTCGGGCCGTGATTGACAAACCACACAGGCTCGATGCCGTGGGACTTGCGCTGTAGGTAAGAGTGAAGCAAGTCCGCTAAGCTTGAGAAGGTGAAGGCGATGTGTTCTAAGCCGCAGGAATGACGTGCCTTGTCTGCCGTCCCTGGGATACCGATGAGCGCGATTCGATGATGCTCATCGTCAAAAGTGATGAATGAGATCGTGTCATTGCTGTAAACAATTTGGCCACCCAAGAATTGAACATAGTAGTTGCGCATCGCCTCTAGATTTCCCGTTCGAAGAACAACATGAGCTAAACTGGAGGGTCGCAGCACTGTGGCGCTGGGTGCACCGTAAGTCGGGATGATGTTGGTCATGGTTTCAACGAATAAGTGTAAATCAAGAAATGTCTGTTTGGATGAAGATTCCTATGTTCCATCTACTAGAATCAAACATCTTCTTCGGAATAAGTATATTATAACGCCGTCGGCCTTTCCTCGGTTTGATGCAACGCGTTCACAAAGCCCGAACCCGAACCCGAGTGAAGCCGATTAACCACATTCAGCAAACTCCTGAGCCAACCCGAGCTGCACGGCACCTCAAATACCACCACTCATTTAGTTTCTACTCAAGATACAACTGGGTAAGCTCAACTGGATTGGACTTTGCAGAATCATGCAGAGCCACAAAGGTGGCAGAGATAATTAGAGCTCAATACACTAAAGTTTTAACCATTGAACATTCGCCACCACTCGAGCCCTCATACCTTCATAATAGCATACGGAGAATAATTGCTTTACAAATATGGCCTACGTATCAAAAGGCACAACTTGTCCCATCTCTGTTATTGACCATCATGTAAAACAACTCGCGGTCAGGTTTTAGGAGCGCGCAGGTTCCGATCAAAGTCTTTATTGGAAACGCATAGATTCGCACTACATTAGGAGGTTATTGAACCATTCTCGGCAGATATCATCCAATCCTCAAGCCAGCTATCATCAAGCATTTCGTCCGAGTTCGCATTTGGGGAGCGAGGAGGATTTGAGAAGCATAATGCAGGTAGACTATCTTGATGCGGCATTTCAACACCATTATTCTTCCTCCTTCTTGGCCGAAAGGATCTAACCGATAATTGTTTATAGGAGGGGAGGTTCACAGTCGGGTCCCCAGTCTCACCGTTGAATGAACCAGCATGCCTATTTTCAGGCAACATGCTGGAACTGCTTGTCTTTGAATTAGAGTTCCTTTCAGCAGTGCATTCACCTAAACCGTCATAAGCAGCACTGCTCGTAGGGTCTGGGTTAGAGCGTTGCTGAGATCTCTGATCTGATGACCCGTTCATGACGACGCTCCGCGCTTGACGCACAAATTCAGTGGTCTTGGTAAAGGCAGCTGCTCCCGAGGTGATGTACTCTAAGCGGCCAAAAAACCCGACGGCAGTTTCCATCAGGGCAATGTCATCACGAACGGTCTCATCGGAGGGGTTCTCAACTACATTCAGGAAAAGTGTAGTGAGTGCCGTAAATGGATAGTAGAAAAGTAGCCTAGAACCAAAATATCTCCATGTTAGTTGTATCCAACTTTGTCTTGAAGGAGTTCATATGAAGGGAGAAGATTCCAAAGTTTGAATTGTGCTTACTTACCATCCTGGAGTATAGCTTTCCACGTCGAAAAACTTTGTAAGCAAGATCATTGACCTTGCTGCTTCCATATGGGTGATTTCAGTACAATCAGATATGTAGTGTCGACAGTCGTTGCCATCTGAAGTAAAGATGGGAGTAAAGCGACGATAGATTGCGCATAGTACGTAGTAGTAGGTGGAGTGCAAGACAAGAAGCTGTGTTTGCGAGGTATGCGAGAGTTGTCGAAGCTTACCGAGTGGTTTCCCAAGGCTTATGTGAAGAGGAAGGCTGCTTCTCCACGCCTCTAAAATATTTAAAATTCTTGTGGCTGTTTCCCTTAACTCTAACACTGGCAAATACAACCTCGACGCCGAATAGAGCTTGTCGGTAATCATGCCACATATGCGAGCAAGCTTAACTGCGCATAGTAGTAGGTCCAAATTTTGCACCCCATCTAGTAACTTGACACCATGTTTTGTATCAAAAAGCATGTGTTCTCCATGAGGAAAGGCACAGTTGATTTCGTGGTCGCGTATTACAGGCGGTCGGCCACAGCGAAGAGCTATTGTCTTGTCAAGACAATAGATGATCCAGAAAAGTCTGTTTCTCTCTCGCTGTTCGTCTCCCGAGAGGCCCCATTCGCTGGGAGGGGAGTGATGAAGCGCTAAACTTTGAGCCATCCGCGAAGCCGCTGATGAAAGAGTAAATTCCAGTCGCTGAGGACTTGACATGCCTTGAGCGAATACTGTCATGACGGTTAACGCCTGCACCCCAAGGAGGTCCGTGGAGTTGTTGGCCATCTTTGACTGGTAGTAGATGGCATTTCGAAAGTAATTCCAGCTTTCACTGCCGGATACTTGGAATGCTTCCGCGGTTTCTTCGGAGAGTGCAGCTCGGCATCCAGAGGCGAGGACTGCATTCAGCAATGCATTCCAGGAATAGTTTGTTCCAGTCGGTGCCGTTCCGTATTTCACAAGCTGTTCCTCAAATATGCCTCGGTCAAGAATTGGGAAAAGAGTCTGGATCATTGAGAAATAAGCGTCCACGTACCGAGCGACTTCGTGATGCGAAATGTGGTTCAAGCGAGGGGCCGATCCTGGTGCTGGGTCGTCACCTGGCGGAACGCATTTTGGCTGACGCAGATGACCAAGGACGGAGTTCCGAATGTCCAGTATGCTGCTGCACAGGACGTCTGAATTCGATGCATGCTGTCGGATCCATTCCAGGCCCATGTCTGAGATGGTTGAGATGCCTGATGAAGGCCCGGTATATTCATCACCGTCGGCAGTTCTCATCCACACAGACAGTTGTGTGCACGGAATGGTTTGTGAAATCCCTTGATCCAAAATCTTATCCAGGAGAAGCCCATCTGTCTCAAAGTCATCCTCGTCTTCCTCGAGTAGAGATTGAAGGCTTTGCCGATAATCTCCCTGAGATGACGATTGAGCAAACCGGGTTGCATCGGCTTCTTGAAGGCCAAGTTGTCTGCTATGTGTGCTGCTTGTCGAGGTCATGCCGTCCGTTTCGGACAGACAATTGTCAGAGTCTGCCACGGGCTGGTTATCGGATCCATTGGCAGGCTGCGAGGGAGTAGGCATGCCTTGATGGTTGGATTCGGCGGGCTCAGCATCCCTGTTTTGCGCTGGCTGATGCTGGTTGTGCAGGTGGAGCTGTCGGCTCGCAGCGGGGCCCAGATTCAACCAGCGACGCTTGCGGCGCTCACCCACGTAGGTACAGTGGCTGGAGCGTAGCTGACAGTTTAGACAAGTCGGGAGTGTCCGGTCGCACTTGATCTTGCGCGCTCGACAAGTGACACAAGCCATGGCCAAGCCGTTTTCTCCACAAGAAAACCGAGTTGGGAAGGTATAGGCACAAAATTCTCCCTTGGCCAGGTTGACAACTTGTCTTCGAGAATTCAAGATGCAAGGAGGAGCTGGAAGAAACGGGCAAGGAGGATTCCAGCCCCACTTAAAATATGGAGAAAGAGGTTCCCCGCATTGTGTTGCAAGGCTGTCGGCCAATAAGGTGCCACTAGCAATAACCGAGTCTAACTTACCCTGCAGGGCCTGGCACAACCCGGGCGGCTACTTATGACTATCTTGAGTAATCGTTAATATTATTGGAATTATCTTCATTGTCTTAAATTAAATCTCCATATTTCTTTAAGAATTATTGGTTTTTAAAATATAAGGTATTAAAGCAAGAAAGTTGATTCAATAGCATGTAATATACAAGCAAAGCCGGCCCATTTTTGCGTCCCAACTGTGGTAGCTTCGTCTCAATTCATGATTTCCAGCATGTTCCTGAGGCTTTCACTAGAGGTATCTTTCGATCAGATCGGCTTATAACTATAAATTGATTTATGTGACTGCAAGCGCTGCACCCGTTGTTTTATTATTTATGAATTTGATGCCCTTTATTTGAAGAGGCCAACTTACCCTAAACCTTCATTTCATAGCACTAGGCTTGGTGTTTGGTTTTTCCTTCGTGTTTCATTTCCCCATTTTGATAATTTTAATAATTTCAATGATATGCAAACTTAATCTCTTAACATCTACTCTGATGTTCGATATCCCTCCAGCGCACTAACGATCCTGTTCAAACCCTCGGTCAAATACGGTACCTTGTAGGTGAAAACGATCCTATACCATCCTACTTCCTCAGACCCGTAGTCTTTACCAGACGCAATGTAGACTTTACGATCCAGCAATGCCTTTGTGATCACACTTTGAATATCCTTCTGACAGACTTGTGGATGGAGAGCCCGGAAATAGGTACCAAGATTTAGCCACATGAAGAAGGCCGCATTGGCTCCGGGGGTATAGGGAATATTGTGTTTCCTAGCCCACGTAGTAGCCACGACGTACTGCTCTGCTATGCGCAGTCTATTCTCAGTGATGTACCAATCTGACCACTGTTGATCTTCAAGAATGGCCGCGGTGAGTTGATCAGAAACTAGTGAGGGTGTACTGTACAGTCCCACAGTGAGCATGGCATCGTGCAAGCCTGGATTACTCTGCGATATGAGCGAACCGAGACGCAGGCCATTGGCTCCAAAGTCCTTAGACATGCCCCATATAACATGAACTCTGGACGGGTCGATTATGCCTTCTGTATCAATGGACAAGACTGATTCGAATGGAATAGGCTCGCCTTCGTCCACTGTATTTTCCCAGGTAGACAGAGCATAAATCTCGTCGCTGATAAAATGGATCTTGTACTTTTCGCATAGTTGCATAAACTGAAAAATAACACTTTTTGGATAGCAGCGTCCCAAAGGGTTGTGAGGATGGCTAATGAGCAATGCGGCAGTGTTGATACCATTTGCCCTGCTTTCTCGGAGGACATTCTCGTAAGCAGCTACACCATCTATCCCAAGGGGATCAACTTCATTGAATGGAACCCGCAGTAGCTTTGCTCCAAAACGTAGCTCAAGATCGGGAGCGAATGTGCTGTAAAAGGGCTGACCCAAGAGTATACCGTCGCCTGGATCGGCCAAGGCCCACACAAGGTGTTCGATAGCGCTACTGCAGCCGTTTGTGATCTTGATATGTGATGGATCAAGGGGGCGAAATGGCTTGAGATGTCTGTTGAGAAATTGAGCCATAGAACCTTTGAGCCGTTTGGTGCCGGTCATTCCGTCTCCGTAAGTAAGTGTGGTACTGGTGAGCGACAAATTTTTCCGCATGTACTGTAGAAGGGAATCATGCATGAGAGTGTTTTCTGCGGCACCAAGACTAACATATCCATCAGGATTGAAGTCAGGGTCCCAAACGTCAGGCATAATGTTCCATACGGCAGCTGCATGGCCTGCTTCACTCGCTGCTAGCCCGCGTGTTGAGAGTGATTTCTTAGGAATAGAGCCCATATTGTGCTGTTTTGAACTTGGAGTTTTTTTTATGTGGAAAGGAGGGTCAAGATCTTGATGTGCAGCTTGATGGGATCGTCTACAACCAGAGCGTAATCTTACTATATATCCCGAAGAAGTTTAAATCTTTGCAAGGCGTCTTCCAGCTACTTCGGAAACATGCTCATTCCGAATGGCTTGGTTGATGAAAAGAGTTTAGGCTCGGATCGGCGTCATCATCGGAGTGGGCATGGAACTTACTCCGAGGAGACACTATCCGAAAATTCGTATCGTAAGTTTCTCCACAAGAGAGACGACAGGGGTCGACAAAAAGAATACGTATCTGCCAATTTATTGAGAGCTTTAGACGCTGTTCTTGGAGAAAGATTGGCATTCGAGCTCTATTGGAATGGCTGGCATATTGAATGGGTCCGTTGAATTGTCAGAGAGATGTGTTTGCAAGAACAGCAGATATTAAGTCGATTGGGACATAATTATTGACTAGGAGATTTTCTCGACTGGTTAAAATAACTCTACACTTTCATCATGTGAAAGGATTTGGACAGGCTGTCTAGTCCTGATTGAAGTAGCTTTGAGGAGTCGACTTGCAACTTTTGGTCCCCTTCTTGAGACGTGTTACTACTACCAAGGGCTTCCTCATCTCGGCAATTTTCCATTGTAATGCGATTGATTTTCCATCCTCGCAACAGGAGTAAGCAGCTCGATGCAGCGATGTACATGAATCCGGTGAATAGCTGTGTACCCAAATAAGACCCTGTGTCCTTAACGATGGTCAACGCGATCGCCTCGCTGAAAGTGCAAGGGATAGCCAGACTGAGCCACATAGGAGTAAGACCGGAGGCAATATCCTTCATTCCCACGACTTCAATCATGAGAGGTGCAATGGCCGCCCAAAATACACCTCCGACTATGCCTTCCAGCATTGCAAAGGAAACTAATGTAGCATAGGTCTGGGTGCATACCCACATAGCAAGTGGCAGGATTCCTGCTAGCAAAGTCATTATTGCCGCCATGTTGATGCGCCCAAATCTATCGCTCAAGTATCCAACCAAAGGTCGTCCAACTGTCTGGCCCAAATTGAATATGGCGCTGACAATAGAAGCTTGGGAAGAATCTAATCCGAGATGGTTGGCAAAGCTGGCAAGGGTGAAGATGAGGATGAAATAGCCCAGCATAGTGAGACCACCGAATCCAATCAAGAGCCAAAAGCCCCCGCTCCTAAAGTGCTTAGCCTGGAAAGGATTGCGAATAGCACCTGTGGTGGCCTTGTTACGGTCTCTAATAAGGATGATCATGCATGTATTGACTGTAAAGGCCAGAATCCCAAGAACTCGAAGAGCCCAGTAAAGTCCAATGCTTCTGATCATAGCACTCGCAGCCAAGGAGTACACGGTTCCACCGAACGCAGCACCAGCCAAGGCAAATCCGGTAGCTAGAGACCGTCTAGTCGTGAACCATTGTGGAATGACTGCGGCCGTCGGAATAAAGAGCAGGCCAAGACCAAGCCCGAAGAGGACGCCTTGGGTAAGAAAAAGATGCCATGATTGAGAGGCTAAGCTAGCGCAGATCAAACTCACGGACTCTAGAAGCATGCCAGCCAACATAGTAGGTCTAATACCAAACCGCTCAACGCAGATGGTTGCGACGGGAGATATGAGAAATAGGCAAGTCAGGCTAAGCCCGCCTATGAAGGCATAATCTAGAGCTGTTGTTCCGGGGAAGATATTGGTATCGAGGTAGTGAGCAAGGAAGACGGCGTAGGCTGAGCTAAAGCCCCATGAATGCATGTTGATAATGGCTGCGGCGGCAGTGCAAACCCATCCGTAGCCTCCGTTTGGAGGGGCGTCAACTGCACGCTCGATTTCTGGCTCAGCCGTCGCGACGAGCACACTTCCTGAATTTTCCTGGATTGTTGTTCCTTCTGGCTTGCGCTCTGGGGGCCTCGGGGGAGCGCCGTCTGACGAAGATTTAGGGGGCATGTTTGTTGATGTTTCGATTGTCGGCTTGGTTATTTACCAGGACACTGGGGATGATGTCAAATCAAGTTGGGCCAGACTAAGAAAGTATCTAACCAAATATTGAAGGTATGGTGGATGGCCCTTTGTAATTGTAGGCATCTCTGTGAATAAGTATCAACGAGGCGCATGAAAATGTGGAGTTTAGTTGCGAATGCCATCTGCTAGCGGACACCCGAAGCTTGCTTACTAGGATCTAAACTGTGCGTACGTTAGTCGGGCAACTTACACGGTAGGAAAAGGTGGCTCCACGTGGAGCCCCACTGGTCAATATGCTGCCGCTTCGAGGTCCGCACACTAAGAAAGTCTCCGCCATCTCTCCGCGGTGCCTCCACCTCTGATGCTACAGGTCCTTCGTCTTAACCGATCGAATGCTTCCGTGCTAGTGACTTGGATTACTCAGGGTCCATGGTGGATTTAATAATGCACCCGATGATTTGCTCATTAAAACGGCCATCTCTACGCTGCTTTACTCCACTAGTGCAACTCACTCAAGACCGGTCTATTCTGCAAAATTTGTTCTATCGCCTTCACATGATGGAGCCCTCCAAAAAGCGCCGTTCGCTACTGAAAGAATCCTTCCCATGGGTTGAGAGTCCATTTATCTCAAGCGCGCCCATGAGCGGCTTTGCAACAAATGACTTAGCCGTAGCAGTATCGCAAGCAGGAGGCCTCGGACAAATCGGATTCACGGGCAGCCCGGGAATACTGCAATCAGAACTGGAGAGGGCGAAGCAAAAGCTACAAGGAACGCCCGTGTATGATGAGAACTCCAAAGTGCTCCCCGTCGGCGTTGGTATCATCGCTTTCGGTGGAAGTGCCGGCCCTTGGATGCAAACGTTTGCCAAGTACAAGCCAGCCATGGTGTGGCTGTCTTTTGCAACTTGCGACGAGTTCAAATCATGGACTGACAACATTCGCTCCGTGTCGCCAGACACCAAGATATGGATCCAAGTGGGAAGCGTCAATGCAGCTCTGGAAGCAGCAGCAGCCTTGGCACCGGACACTCTCGTGCTACAGGGCATTGATGCTGGCGGCCATGGTCACAAGCACGGAGCAAGCATTGTCACTCTGATTCCAGAAGCGATGGATGCATTGCGCGAGAAAGGCTTCTCCCATATTCCTGTAGTTGCCGCCGGTGGCATCATGGACGAACGGAGCGTGGCCGCAGCCATCGCATTGGGTGCATCAGGCGTCGTCATGGGCACGCGCTTCTTGGCATGCCAAGAAATTGAGATTGCTTATGAGGTGGTTGAAGAGTGCCTCAATGCTTCTGACGGAGGCGCGGCTACTGTGCGCTCACGTGTTTTCGACGATATTTGGGGTCAAAACTTCTGGCCTGATATATACGATGGTAGGTGTCTGCGTAACTCCATCTACGACAACGTGGAAGAAGCGGGAATGAGCCTTCAGGAGGCTAGGATGAATATTCGCAGTCGAAGGAGCGACGGGATAGGCTCAGGTTTGGTAGTAAGGGATTCGTATACAATCTGGGCCGGAACCGGTGTTGGGATGCTCAAGGAGCGGGAGAAGGCGGCGGATATTGTAAAGCAGATTCGACAAAGGACAAGGGATCTGTTGCAACAAATGACTGGAGGATTGTGAAGATGTCCAATTATACGAATTACAAGTTTGTCATGGTTAGAATGAATGACTGTTGCGCAAGCCATCTGCCAAGCACTCACGTTAGATACTGGTGACCTTGCTTCTCCACGTTCTGGTCAACGCACATGATTCAGCCATGCGGAGACAATCTAGCCACTGATAACCCAGGTTAAAGTGGGGCTAGAAAAAGGCTCCGCGACCCTTCTGGTTGACTCGCCAAGCTTACAATCTACAGAGAAGACTTCTTTTCTTATTCTGACCTCTCTCTTTGTGATTTGGTGCTTGACCATCGATGCTTCTATACCGCTCTGCTCTATAATAAAGCCTTATATGCGATATCGTCATGGCACAAAAGCTCCCAGCCTGTGATCCATGCAGATCGCTCAAGTTGGCGTGTGATCATTCGCAGCCGTGCACAAGATGCATGGAGAGAGGCCGCGAAGCTCGATGTATATATCGACCTAAACCTTTCAAACGGTCGAATACAAAGGCGCAAAGACACAATCCAATACTTTATAATAGAAGGTATGTTCCCAGCATGTTGTTAACGACACAATGCATAATGTTGTATCTGATTCTAGGTCGAGCTCTTGCTCAATTACGGAAGTGTTGCCAAATCCCCGCAATTCTATAGCTACCGAGACTGCAGCACCGCAGATACGATATCCCAATCCTGGGTACCTTGGGTCTTCGAGCCACACCACTCTTTTCAATCATCTTAGAATAGAACACGGCGAACCCATCACCACCGGCTCGGAAAGAGGTGTCCAAGAGGCCAGTCCCTGCTTCGATTCTCCTATTGACAAGAATCTGGTGGGAGTAGGCACTCAACTTCTCAAAGATCTGACTTGCCTCCCAAACCTCTCGTCTTATTTTGAACTAGTTCAAAGTTGGGTTGCCAAAGGGGCGAATATGGGTCTGGTGGAGCCACTCACTCGAACTTGCATCCAAAATACAAGAGCGGTCTTGTCAACAGTTCTTGACAACCCCGAGATGGCCGTGGGAATTTCTAAACGACTTTTTGCTCAATCATCTCTCCCAATGTCGACAGATGCTACATCCACACTCGATGACTTTTGCAATGACCTCGATGAATCAAAAGCACGATGGGAGACCATTGGGTTATTTTTCACTGCTGCCTGTCGGGCCGCTACCGACTCAGCTTTCGTGGCAGACATATATGATACTCAGCAGGACCGGCAGAATATGCAAGCAACGGCGATGCGATTCTCGGATCGGTGCTTGGAAATGTCTCTTTTTTTGGACCGCCTCGGAGATTTTCAGTTGTTTCTACAGTATGAGAACTTCATCTGCCATTCGCAGATAGATGGCGATCAAAGTACGTATCAATCTTTCCTGGTCAAAATGTTAGCCGTCCCTTACAAAGATGCTAAGGTTATCGCTCCTGGCGGAAATTGGGCGACGTTGCAAGCTCTTTGTTCGCTCTTGGATATCATCAACAGACGGATGGAGACAATTGTCCGGCATTCCTCAAGCGCTTGCGTCAGATTGCTTTCGGGCGATGCTATTCAGCCGACAGGAATGTCTCAATATTCCTCGGCCGTCCGCCCAGGATTCAAAGCAAGTTTTGCAAGACTCACTTGTATCTCAAGGAGGATATTGGGGGCACCCCCGAGGACTGGCATAGCCCAGAAAGATGTAACTTTATCACAGATACCCGATGGGCCGTCATCTGTGCCAATCTCAAAGAGGATATTGCTGGATTGTCCAGTGAAGCAGACCATGATGACAGAACCCATCAAGCCAGGTCGGTTTCCAGCTGAACTCACAGCTAAATTTGGTGCTGACTTGATTTATAGTCTCATCCAAGCCCAAGCTGACTTCCAATGGACGAGATTGCCGAAATGCTATCAATCAGGGACTGAACTTAAATTAAGTAATTGTAGGCCAATTGAGCGTGACTTTATCATTACGGCTCGGCTGAGCTACCTTCACGTGCAGTTTCTACTGCAAAGATCCTTGCTGCAGCATGCATCACAATATGATGAGCGCCTGTTCGAGATATCGAGCCAAATACTATACTTGGTCATTGATGCTATCTTGTGTAGAGACCAGTTGGTCAATTCCGGATCATCGCTTGTTTGGAAAGTAAGTTTTTTGTCATCAAACACCATCAGTAGCGCTGAACATGGATTGTCAAGATCGCATACTTTGGGCTTGCTGCAGCAGGCACTATCTGTGTCTGCTTGATAAATCAATCTTCCGCAACTCTGCCATCATCTGTGGATATCAGTATCGTCGTTCAGAATCTTAGCACATTTGTGGCTGAGATTGAGAGGGGAACTCTGGTAAGTTCCCAGCACCCAAACTACGCTCTCTTGACAAGTGCCACCAAGACTATCGATAGTCTTCTCAAGCGGCTCATTGGGTCTTCAACAGCGGGTGTTTTGATTCATAACAGACACCAACATTCATCTAATATGATGGATCAACTTCAAGGACTGGACCTTGGGACTTGGAATATGCAGGAAACGTTACAAGACTTTGAGATCGACTTTTGGCTCAACCTTTCAGAGCATCCATTTCTTACAAATTGATCCAACTGTCAATATCATTGAGAGCTCAGCAAGATTATGTCCCAGCTTGTCTCGTGACACAGCTCGTCATTTGGGATGAGGTGCAATCATGATGGATTAGCTCTCAGCGATATTCTGAAAATGATCAAATAGCCTTTCAAGAAGCCTAGTACAATTTATGTGCTCATTCAGCCAAATTTCCTGTTAGAAACTACTCGCGATTTATTATCATCCACCTTACAATCACAATTTCCTCAACCCAAAAAACACCGCCAGCGCATAATTCTTACGTGAAGGCTATGATCAAGTTGTCATTCTAAGTCCTTCTGGGCGCTTTCAATGAGAGACTGCAGGTGCTTTGCCGTGCGGAAGCAATTGAAGAATGCAGTGGGCTCAATGCTCCGAGGGCAGAAGTCTGCAGGAAAGGACCCTTTTTCAAGTTTGGGCTTTTTACATGTTGCACCAGGGAGGCACGTTTCATGCCCCTTCTCATGAACCCGCCATTGCCGAGTGACAAATGCAATGCATATGCGACTGAGTTTGTCAATCTCGATGCGAAGCAAGACCTTTTCTAGGGGCCATGCATGTTGTCGCTCTAGTTGGAACTCTAAGTGTTGGCAGCCAGGTTCCTTAGATGCCAGATATATCTGTGGGGCGCTTTGTTCGTCGGGTGATGCGACAGCGCGTTGTTTTTCATCTCGGATGAATGTTTGATATGACAAAATAGTGTCCATCATAACTGCTCCAAAGAGAAGCACATTCCCTGCAAGTTGGCTAGGTAAACTATCAAGACTCCCACAGCCGGTACAAGTCAGGACTTGTTGCGCTAGATCCTTTGACTTGCGCTGGGTGATTATAAACTCCGAGAGGTCGTCAATCTTAGACTTCGTATTATTCATATGCTCTCGGACTAACTCTCCGCATTGGCATTGTGCATTTGAGTCGATATCCGGCTGCGGCTGTGATCCCTCGTTCGCTTCATCGACACCACCAGTTGGATGCGACTCCTCTCGCATCTGAAGGAGCTGATCCCGGTATGATTCATCAAAAGGATGTAAACTATTCGTTATAGTATCCAGCGCGGACCATTCAGACCATGAAAGCTCATCCGGTGGAGTTGGAAAAGTCATGGGAGCACCTAAGGTATCAAGGGTCATGACATCGGTGAACTCTTCTGGTACATCAAGATCCTCAAACTGAGAAGGTTCATTCCGCCGTAATGAACCAGAGCCTTGCGGGCACGAAGCTAATCTGGAGTCAGGTACTGAAGGGCCTTGTCGCTTTGATGGGCGACCAATAGGTCTAGTTGGAGAGTATCGACATGACAACCCTAATCTTTGACAACGGGTACATGGATTTTGATTAGAGCATTTGATCTTGCGTTTCCCTGCATCGCCGATCGAAGATTAGTCATAATGTGCCAACTGGGCTGGTGGGTCAAAACAAAAAGAAACGGATGGGCAGACATACTGCAATGGTCACATGTCTTGCGTAATTCCTGGGGTGCATTTGGTGCTCTGAGAAACTCCATTATGTCTCTCTCTTTGTTTCTGAGACTCCGAAAGGCGCCGTTCGCTTGTAAGTGGCTGCAAGACTATGCTGTGGTAAAAAAAAGATGCCGTTCTTGTCGAGATGGGACTCCCTAAAGTCTCCGCACTAGCGGAGACAGCGGTGATTTGTCAACCAATCAGCAAGGAGTATGACATCACAGACCACTTAAACCCCTCATAATTTTTCGGTCCCCATCAACCAGACTCCACAGCGCGGAGACTTATTTGACTTTTTCCCAGAGCATGCCTGCTTACAAAGCCTGGCATGATTTTGCAGCCAATAGCAACACACTCTTTGTTCCCGCTTCCACGGCAAGTGGGCAAGTAAATAGGTCAAAAGATTACAGCAGGCACTTCCGCGGCGATGAATCAAGTTAGCGACCGGCGTGTTGACACAAATCCACGGCAGAACGGCTAAATGCACCTTCGGAGTGTCAAAATGTGGACTGGTGTTGGGCACCTATCAGATATTGAAAGACCATGAATAACCCGGCAAAAGGACGACTATACTAAGTTCATTATAAACAAGATTAAGCATCCAGAGAGAAAGAGAACAAAAAATACAGCCAGACACTGTGTCCCACTCCAACTCAATCTTCATACTGGCATAATGAATTCTTCCAAATACCACAGCCCCTTGTCTGGCGACACAGTAGCACCGAGAGGCACCAGAACTCTGCTGGATAAGTTGGCAAATTTCTTTAACTTGCTCTTCTCAGCAGCTTCTCAGACACAGCCACTCCATAAGGGCCACCAAAAGCTTTCTGAATGCGACCAAGCAGTCAGTGAGTACCATCTCTCTGAAAGGGGCGCATATAACAGTTGCTTTAGAGATGTTTGGGGCCCGCGTGAAAAACTTGCGTTGGGGACTTGGTCCGATACCAATCCTGACGGCCGGTAAGTATACCCCCCGAATCCATGAGGTAGGTGGATCATACTGACAGATCGTTCTTCCGGTCATGGCAGTGTACTACTAAGGCTTGCCGAGAATAGTTTGGTGCACAAAGACATCGCTGCTTTCATTCAAGAACAGGTATGCTTTTTAGTTTTTCTCTTGCCTTTGACCAGGTACGGGCGTTTCTTGCAACGTAAAGGCATCAGTCATGACTAAGCCTCTTCACCCAGTTCAAAATCCTGCCACTCGAACATCTTACTTACAGCACTGGCCCACGCGGTTCATTTCGACTTCGGCATGCTCTGAGTCGCTACTTTGAGCAAGAATTCTGCTCTGTCCTTCCAGTCACCCCGGATGATCTGTTCGTAACAGCAGGGTTAACTGGCGCCATTGACTCTGTGGTCTTTGCTATCTGCAACCCTGGAGACGGGATATTGGTCCCAGAGCCGTTTTATAATGGTTTCAAGATCGACATCACGCATCGTTCTGATGCACGCATTGTCGGTGTCACTTACGACAATCTTGAAGGTTACTCATCTCTAGACGATGTCTTTGATGCAGAATTAACAAAAAAGGCGCTGAATGCTGCGCTCAAGAAAGCTCGTAGTGAAGGCATCGAGCCACGAGCGGTGCTAATTTCAAAGTAAGGGCCATTCCTATCCTCGCACTTGAGCCAACAAGCGGACTCTGATTATCTTGAAGCCCCCACAACCCATTGGGACGGTGTTATGTAAGTCATTATCTACTGAGTCAATCCTACCATTGAAAGTGCATAAGCTTAATGCTGAAATGGACTCCGCAGCCTGTAGATACCATGAGGGAATTCATGGCCTTTTGCGACGAGAACAACCTCCATTTTATTTCTGACGAAATATATGCCAAGTCCGTCTTCGAGAATCCTGCTCTTAGTAGCAAATTCACATCAGCGCTGGCCATCGATTGGAGAAGTCTCATTTCACCCAATCAGTTCCATGTGTTGTACAGCGCCAGCAAAGACTTTTGTGCGAACGGACTACGTATTGGTGTAGTTTATAGCAAGAATGAGGGCCTTTTTCGCTCCATGTCAAGCATTGGGTGAGTCATTCCTCATGTTTCAGTGACGATCTGGCTCTTTCTGAACAGTTCATAACAACAGAGCATTTTCATGGACACCTCATCTTGTTCAAGATATTTGGGCTGCTATGTTGGAAGATAAGCAGTGGAGAACAGAGCTGCACAAGAAGAACAAGAGCTTGATGGCTGAGAACTACGGTGTCATTACTCGCTTCATGCAAGAACACCACATTCCCTATTATGAGATGTATGTGTTTTCCCTGAGCGAACGTGTTTCGCAGAAAATAGTTACTTGACTAACGGTGCGTAGGAATGCTGGCTTATATCTTTGGGCTGATTGTCGACGGTTCCTTGTTTCTGCTGCCCAGCGCACCAAGGTAGACTTGGGCAATTTAGAAGTGGGCGGGTCAAATGATGGTGTTTGCAAGCAGCGCGAAGCGCGGTTCGTCGAAATTTGCATTGAAAATGGGGTTTTGATCTCGCCCGGCACTATTTACCAAGCTCGTGATTACGGCTGGTTCCGGATTACATTTACCGCAGAGCGACCCATGTTGGAAGAAGGACTTCGTCGGTTTTCTAAGGTGTTGGATAGTCGAGAGGTTTCTCATTGGAATGGAGCACTTTAGATTGAGGCTTTCGTTCACATAATGTCACATCAAGCTCAAATACGAACAGACAAATTAGACAATCCCCTAGCTTTGCATAATGATATACTATCTTGAAATACAGCTTCTTACACTCATCCGTAATCAAGTTAATACTGATGTATTCTACCATTTCACCTGTCAAGCCGTGCAACTACTCTCTCCTCTAGTCCAAACACAAATCCCGCTACCCTATAGACTCACCGTAAGCGTCATCAGTATGGAACCCTGCGACTTCCCACTAGCCAAAGGTACAGTATCCGAGTACAGTATCCGACGGCCTAATAAAAAAGGTTGTAGTTCCATAGCCCTGGTATAGCTTTCATAATCACCTTCCTAGGTACTGATTTACATTACGATTCGAGTTTACAGACGTATTGGATGCGCGAATTACGTTTTATTGATTGTACTTGGCCAACCTCTGCGTATTAGTGCGCACGCTCCAACTTTTAATATTCACAATCAACAGAACTCTCAGCAGAGCATACGCGATCTCAATGATTTTTGCCATCACTGTATTTGGAAATTTTCAGTACAAAGACATAAGCGACTCAGTTGGATGGTACGATGGAAAGATTTGAGCATAATGTATTTTATCTAATCCCATTCTAGTGAGGTGGTCATGCTGTTGAAGATGATCATTTACCGGAGAACAATCTATTTTATGTAACCTCATTCTAGCCAAGTGGTCATGATGAAGGTGATCATTTACCACCACAGCATCCATTCTCTTCTTCCACGCCATTGTACAGTGCTGGAGTTTGTGAAGTATCCAGTCTACAGAAGCAAGATACTTCAACGGGAATATCAGCACCTGCCCTGGCAAGTCTCAAAGCTGGCTCGATGATGGCTGCTTCGGCGTCTTTGTTGAGGCGAACAAGGCACTCATGATAGCCCTGCAGGGACCACACATTGTTGGGGTGGCGCCGAGCCCGGAGCAGACTGTCATCAAATCCCAAGTCGGCCTTATACACAGCAGCAGCCTTTTCAACATGCCCCTGCTCCAGAAGCAAGGCAGCATAGGCATGGCGCGGAGGCTGCATCCAGGGCCAAGGCTCATTATACGGAAGGGAGTCGTCCCGACGGATGCATTCCTGGAGGCTCTCAAAGGCTTGGTCGTACTGGCCATAGCGGTACTCAATCTCTCCGTCCAGCATCTTTGTGGCGATGGCCAAGATTTGCTTGGCAGTGCTCATGTAGGCTTTTCGAGTTTCAGGCACAACGGCTGCAGCCTTCTTGAAGAGCTCCCTTTGCTCCTCGGCCGCCTTGAGATTGTTCGTAGCCGCGTGTGCTACACCCTTCGCGTAATGGTAGATGGCAATGGTGAATGGGTATAATTTGCGGTCTTCGGGAAGAGGCAGGTCAATGACCTCTTGCCACATGCCGAATCGGATCATGACGTGTGCGCGGACGCCAATGAAGTGCTCTAGCCAATCGGCCATGGGAGGAGACTCGATTCGGAGTACTTCTTCGGGGAATGTGGAAATCATGCGACTTACGGCATCAAGAGCCGTCTTCTTCTGTCCGGCAAACATGGACGCGTGAATGAGCGAATGGTAGTTGTGCAAGCGGTAAAATGTATAGAAATTCATGGCCCCCCTTTCACGGTAGAATCGCTCATCGGCCCGCGTCGCATCTTGGTTAGATGCAATAGATCGTCGCCAATCTCCAATCTGGGCATCCAAATGTGAGGGCATGTGGTGTGCGTGACCACCATCGGGAATCAGTGGGCGCAAGTGATCTGCCGCTATGATACCGAGCTCTGGCTGCGGCGACATTTCAATGTAGTGAATGTACAGATGAAGAACACCTGGGTGCTCCCAAGCGTTCTTGTTGTCCTTCAGCGTATCATCAAGTACATGCTGGATTTGCCGGGTGCGGGCTAGAGGCTCAGGCTTGCCAGTACGCAGGTCCCAGAGTTTCCATGGGGTAAGCTGCATCATGGAGTCGGCGTACAATGTAGCAATGTCGTTGTCGCCTTTGTTGTCCTTGTAGATGGCTTCCATAGCATCGGCATACTTGTGGTTCATCAAGTCGAGTTCCTTGATGTCTGCTGAAGCCTCTGCATTCTCGAAACGGAACATGATGGCGTTGATGAGTGCTTGCTCTATGGGAGACGCATTATCGGCAAGCTCCATGCCCTTGAGAGCAGCATGATGACCACGCTCCACGCATCGAGCGAGGTCCTTGCGGTCGAAGCGGTCCCAGGCCTTGTTGTAATTGGGACCGAGGGAGTACGCCAGACCCCAATATGCCATTACGCAGCTGGGATCATGCGCAATCGCTTGTCGAAAGCAGTAATTGCCCTCATCATGATTAAAGATATAAACCCAGACCAAGCCACGGTCGAACCAAGTCTGGGCTTCCGGAGATGAGGTGGTGATCTTGCGGCTGTAGACGCCGAGATCAAAGTACTTGTCGCTCGGCGCTACCGGCGCGATGTCGATCCAAGCGTTCTTGCTCATTGTGGTATGGCTTGACTGGTAGTGTCCGAGTAATGCAAAGCTAATTGTGTGAGACACACAGCTTTTAAGTTGCTGATTTATATACAATAACTAGCGGGTAGAAAGTTGTGGGCCACACAACTATTTAGAGTACGTACTCGAGTGTGGAGTCGAAATCTTGTCCACGTGCGTGTTTATGTGCTGGCCTCGTCAGGCAGGGCGCAGTGACTAAGCATTCCGCCGATTAAAAACCCTCCGCTCCGGTCAGGTCATGCAAACCTTCCGCTCCCAAACACCAGTCTCGGATGCCAATTTCGGATGCCAATTTTGGGGCCGTTATTGCAAGTGATTAAGTAAGAACTCCGAGCCAAAAAAAAAAAAAAAAACCCCAGCTTCTTTCATACGAAAAAGGCAAACGACTCTGGTGTTATCTTGGTTGTTGTTATCGATGCCGATTTCTCGCGCAATTATGGATGAAAAGAAACACCAAATATCATATCTGGCATTCTTTTAAGACAGTATATCGTGATATCTGTACTTCTACTTTACTTTAGTATACGTGTAGGTTAGCTGGCAAGTGATGGCAAATAAGCACATCCAAATTAAAGAACTAATCAGGCTCAGCATCATAGCTTATGGCCAGGCCGTTTCAATAAAGGATGCTCCGGCGCGTAAGCTGTCAAAATCCAGTATTATTAAATTCCTGCAGGCAAATTGCAGTTATATATAGCCCTAGGTCCTTGAGTAACACTCATCCAAGCATGAAACGTCGAGCTCCAGTGCATAGCCCTTCAATAGATAAGATTATTGAGCTATGATAAAGCTCTATGCCTGCGTAGTAGTTCCTTAGTATGAAACCACCATGTTCTTTTGGCAGCTCAATTGTATGATTTCCAGTGAGATGCGTGCCTTTTGGATCATTTTGAAAAACCTATACACCGTAATCTGTAATCTTATGTAACTAGGGATGTAACAGGGTGTTTTCTCGGCAGACAACCCATGATGCAGAGGCAGGCTGTAATTCTTGCCGAAAGACTCTATTGCTAAGGATACATACAATTGACGCTCAGATCAAAGACTTGTCTCAGCGACACCCGGCCCTGGTAGAAACAGTCCGAACTCCACGTGGCTCAGCCTCTATCGAGGTCGTGTGGTACCGGCTACTGATTACTGTGTACTTTCAGCTTCGTGTCATCGACGCTTGTATCACATGGGCATATACGCGGCTCTACGGGTCAAGCACCAGTCGGTATTCTTTAGATGTTCTCCATTTTGCCTCACCCTGGTTACGGGTGGAATGAAAGTCCTCGGCGCAGCAACAGTTCGGACCGGAGTAAGACTTGGTGAACCTCGGTTAAGTACTTGATATTGATACGTAGCAATGTGCAATGCCAAAAAGAAAAAAAGTCTCCGCTGAGGCTGGGGTGTGCTCGGGTAGAGATTGCGCTAATACGCTCCAAGACGACTTTAGGCCTTGTAACAGGCAAATGAGCGACGGTCTTGGCTATCTGGCTATCTCAACCTAATTAGCCCTCCACTAGAAGCCGAGATCGCGCCTTATCTAACTTGATTCTTTGCGGGGCCCCGCAAAGTGATCCTTGGTCTCGGCTCAACCATCGGCGGGGATCTAATACAGGTGTTCATTCTCATATAAATGTCGAGTCTTGTTGTTCCTAAGCCAATGGTACTCACTTGGCTGCTTCCATCCTTCAACCTCTTCAAGTGATTATCGCTTTTGCTTTGCTTGACATTGCGCATTACTTCTCCCCAATCGAACCTCTCCTGGTCTATAGCGCATTGGAGTAAAGAAAGATGGCCGAGAAAGAAAGCAACATGGATTTTAAAAACACCCAAGACAGGTCAGACAACGACGACGGTGCGGTCCGTTCGATTATGAATGGAGAGGTCAACAACGCCGGGCTCAGCAAATGGACCCGTCATGGCCTTACGATTGACTCATTCAGAAAGAAGCATTACGGAGAAGGTATCGCTGAGCTGGATCGACGAATGAAGCCACGCCACCTTCAGATGATCGCCATTGGTGGATCCATCGGTTCAGGCTTTTTTGTTGGTTCAGGTTCAGCCCTCCACAAAGGCGTAAGTAGTGTCATGGAGTATTGACTCCGACCCTGGTCGTTTATTGATGAGGCCACGTTTGGAATAAATTTGGGCTGAGCATTGCGTTAAGGGTCCTGGTTCAGTCTTGCTGAACTTTATGATCACCGGAGTTATGATTTTCAATGTTGGTACGTTAAATCATGCGGTTCCATTCTCAGTGTCCCCTTCCTCCAGCACCAGAAGTCAATCGGGAACGTGCTATCATTTCATATCAACTGACCTCGTGCTTGTAGTACAAGCACTGGGTGAACTTTCCATCATGTATCCAATCTCGGGCGGACCGTACACCTACGCAAGCAGATTCATCGACCCATCGTGGGGGTTTGCATTGGGTTGGAACTACGTTCTTTCCAATACCTCGACCTTTGCGCTCGAGCTCACTGTCTGCGCCATCACGATCCAGTACTGGGACATGCAGACAAATCCTGGCGTCTGGATTGCTGTATTTCTCGCCTTGGTTATCATCGTCAACATCTTCGGGGCCATTGGTTATGCTGAGGAGGAATTTTGGGCCTCGCTGTTGAAGCTTATCGCGGTTGTTGTCTTCCTGATTATTGCTGTTGTTCTCGTCTGCGGTGGCGGCCCCAGCGGAGGCCAATATGACCACTACTGGGGAGCACGACTATGGCATGAATCACCTGGTGCTTTCAAAAATGGGTTCAAAGGCTTTTGCTCTGTCTTTGTAACAGCTGCATTCTCCTTCTCCGGCACTGAGCTCGTTGGATTTGCTGTTGCCGAAGCGAAGAACCCAGCCCTCTCAATGCCTGGCGCCATCAAACAGGTCTTTTGGCGTATCACCGTCTTCTATATCGTGGGACTTTTCTTGATTGGTCTTCTCATCCGCAGCGATGACCCTTCTCTCTTATCCAACAGCTCATACTCCAACGCCAAGACATCCCCCTTCGTCTTAATCCCTAAATATGCGCATCTGCATGGGTTGGACCATGTGATGAATGTCATCATCCTAATCTCGGTCCTGTCCATCGGCGTTGCAACAGTCTTTGGAGCTTCCCGAACCCTTACAGCTCTAGCTCAACAAGGACATGCGCCCCGGATCTTCACATATATTGATAAAAGTGGGAGGCCACTTATATCTACTGCTATTGTTTTCTTTTTCAGCCTTATCGCTTTTGTCAATTTGAATGACAAAGGCCCTGTTATCTTTGATTGGCTACAGGCTATCAGTGGCCTATCTACCCTTTTTATGTGGGCTTCTATTTGCTTGGCCCATATCCGGTTTCGACAAGCATGGAAGTATAATGGAGGAACTCTTGATGAAATACCCTTCAAAGCTATGTTTGGAGTTGCGGGCTCTTGGGTCGGCTTCATTCTGGTGGTCATCGCCCTTGTTGCACAGGTAAATTCACCCGCCTTATCTCGAGAATGTAGTCACACTGAACCCACGAACAGTTCTACACAGCTATCGCTGCCCCACCAGGACAACCGGGTCTTGCTACTGCCGAAGAATTCTTTAAGCAATATCTTGGATTGCCAGTCCTCATCTTCTTTCTTGGTTGTGGCATCATCTGGAAACGGCAAGGGCTCCTTACCGTTGAGAATATTGATGTGAATTCTGGGCGAGCGGCACATGATTGGGAGGCGATTATGGCTCACAAGAGGCGTGTAGCTTCATTTCCTGCTTGGAAACGACTTGTCTGGAAGTTTTTCGTTTAGACGATTCGTTATGAGGCAGTTTGAATATATTTTTTGAGCAACGCGCCTTAAACCAATGCGTTACTGGAAAACATTTTGAATCTCCATTCTAAAGCTACTCTAAATACCGCCCAAATTACCTTCAATTATGACTGTAGGCGCTGCAGCCATTGTTTCATCATTTATACACACTAATACCTTTCACTTCAAAGAGTCTAACTTACCCTGAATCTTACACTCATGTCGGATTGGTGTGTGGGTTTTCGTCTATATTTCATACTTCCTTTTCCACATAATTAAAGTGAGGTGTTGTGCCACAGGGTAAGATCGCGCATCCTAGAATCTCATATAGTCGTGCTTGATGGTGCCGCGATACTCCACCGCAACCTGTGGAGACGCGGTGATCTGTCACCAGCACCACAATTCTTTGGCTGCTGCACCGAGACCCGCACGCGCTCGCCTTGCCAAATCGCCACGGTGCAAACTCGGACCCAAGATTATGACGCAGCGGTCCACTCTAGCTCTCATGGCCCGTATTAATAAACAAAGACGGTCGGCGCTGGCTCGGACGATGCTGGACCGAACAAATTCCTCCAACAACTAGCCTGCATCCGCCCTTGTTTGCCTTGCCAAACTCCCATGGACGACTCGGAAGCGGTGGGTGCCGACACCAGCGGCCAATCGGCATCGCGAGGTGACTACAACGTCGCCGAAGTAGTCGAGGTGCTCCGGAACAAGCGCAAGCCTCGCGTTGTCAAATCTTGCTTCCCGTGCCGCCACCGAAAAGTGCGCTGCGACGGCTGCGTGCCCTGCTCCAACTGCGTCCGGCGCGACCACGTCGATCTGTGCCGGACGCCCGTCGGCATTGACGTGCCCCGTCGCAGCTCCACTCGGACGGCCCGACGGCTACCAAGCCCTGCATCGTCCACTTCCGCGGGGCGGGACCTGGACGTGCCGAGAGTGGTTCGCAGCCATCAACCATCCGACAGCACCATTGAGTCGCGTCTGAAGCAGGTCGCAGCCCAGCTGTCAGCCCTGCAGACCGAGCTGCTGCACACCAAAGGGACCCAGCTCGATGGCCTTGAGCCTCTCAAGCAGTCCATCGACGCCATCATCGACGCGGGCTCCGCACATCCAGCGAATCATGGCGCACGCGATGAGCAGCCGCACATGTCGCACGCCAGCCTAGGGGCTACTCCGGAGCCGCGCCGAGCGCCAACGCCCAGACATTCGCGAAATCATTTCCTCGAAAGCGTCACTGGTGCCCACGTGTTCTTGGGCTCGCATTCAGACTCGCCCCTGGCCTTGGGGTGCCACTTTCCGGGAAGCCCCATGCCAAATTACCTGGAGCCCAGGACGTACGCATTTGTGAATCTCTGGGCTCGGCAGCAGATTACGCTTGCCGACGTTGCGAGGTCTCTGCCCAAAGATTCTGATATTGTCCGGTCAGTTCATTTGATCCCTGTCATTTGTGTTTGGACTACCGATTGACGTCAGTGAAGCTATTGGCAGGTGTACGAAACGTTTGTCCACCCATTCTATCCAGTGCTCGTGTCACTTGAAGAGTTTGGAAATTCTCTATTCACATTTCTGGATAATCGCTCCGCCTTTGGGGCTGGAGAAGGCATTCCCGATGACACCGACCCATCCTGGCTTGGGCTGTTATTTAGTGTCCTCGCTTGCGGCGTACAGTTCTCGACTGATGCGATTGAGGACAGAGATCTTCGCTCTAAAGTCTTCGGTACACCGCCCTCTCACCCTCAAAACCTGGTGTCAAAAAAAAAAACTGACCGGAATATTTTAGTCTGCGCCTCTTTTCAATGTCTTCGCATGTCCAACCTCCTAAGCCAAACCGACCTGGACCAGATCCAGGCCATGGCCTTGATTGGACATTGTCTTCGTAATAACCTAGATATGAATGCTGCGTGGATACTGATGGGTTAGTATTATGTCCTTTATGTTTTCTTTTTGACATTGCCCCCTTGCTGACATCCTTGCTAGGTGTTACAATACGCATGGCACAGAGCATTGGTCTGCACGAAGACTCGGCGACCCCACCTTGTGCGCCGGGTGCAAAGTACACACACGTCCAGAGAAAACGACTATGGTGAGTGGAATTGCCAACTCTGTGTCATTCTGTAGTAATGATGAGTCTTCGCCAGGTGGATGTTGGTCTGGCAGGACACCTTTCTGTCACTCACGTATGACCGCCCCCAAGGCAACTTATATCCACGGTGCAGCATCCCATCTGAGCCGTCAGGGGAGTCATTTGCAAATTCCATTTTCGCCATGTGCCAAATCCTCTTGGACCGGGCCAGACTGGAACAGAACACACCAGCGTCAATAAACAGCCTGGAAAACACGCAAATGTTTAAGAAGCGATACGACGACATTTTTGATCACGCGGTGCCGTTTCTTACTGACAAGTCTCACTGCAAAACGTTGAAGGAGCATCTCGAGCGACTTGCTCTTCGCATTCATACTGGTTACGGGATCAGCCGTCTCTACCGGCTGCATCTGGAGAGTGATGAATCCACTCGAGACCCTGATACCCGTCATGCTCTAGTGGAAGAATACATCTCCCAAGCTATGCAAATTGTAGAGGGCTTCCTTGATATTCACAGATTGTCGCAAGTCGTCTGCCGCGTATGGGCATTCGTACACAATGTAGCTAGTACTGTGATATCTCTCAGACATCTCGCATCGGTGGACCCTTCAGTTTCCGAGAGTCTTGTGGGGAACTTTGGGCCACTAATACGGCGACTGATTGAAGTGCTTGATATTGAAGAGCAACGTTCCAAGTGGTATGACGCGGATGCCAATGTGCGCCGCTTCGGTCCGCATTCGAGAGTGGTGGAAGCATTGAAAGATACTTTTTGTGATCTTCTATGATAAAAAATGAAGCAGTATCTGCAGGTCTAATAATTCATTAAATTCCACAATAATTTACGGCGCTGCTTTATATGATTGGCGGCATCAGTTCAAGTGTGACAAGCACTGAACCTCGTTCGGATCAAGACGTGAAGATTAACTAGCGCGAATGACATCTGATTAAACTGACCACGAAGAATATTAGGGACATTTTGGCCTCAATTAAAATGTTGGTACTCGCATCAATAATGAGCTTGAAATATTCTCTATGTGATTTTACAGCCTATCCACTTCATCTAGGCCTTCCCACTCTTTGCAGGCCACTCAGTCCTCCTCTTCGCCATCACGTACAGGTTTAATGGCCTAATTAGTTGGAACTCTGGGTCATACTCAATGGCCTCGACACCTTCCCGAATAAATTCGTATCGATAAACCAGCTCCGCCATTAAAATTTTGACCTCGAGCAATGCAAAATTGAAGCCAATGCAGCCGCGCGGGCCGGTCGCAAATGGGATATAAGCACACCGGTGTCTATCTTTTACTTCCTCCGTGTCCCATCGGTCGGGATCAAACTGCAGAGGATCTCGCCAAAGAGCCGGGTTTGTGTGAATGGCATAGAGCGCTGGGATAATGACGCTGTCCGGGGGCAGGCGATAACCTCCAGGCACAATCACATCAGTCTTGGTGGTACGGCCGGGCTGAAAAGACGCATTGTGCAATCTTTGCGTCTCCTTGACAAACTTGTCCATGTAGGGCAAACTGTGGGCCAGTTCTGGACTCCACTCGGTCTCTGGACTGATACCAAAGTCAACGAGCTCTTGCAGAAGGCGCTCCTGCACGCCTGGGTACGTGGTAATGCAGTAAATCAGCCACGAGAGTAGAGATGAAGTTGTTGTGTATCCTGCGGCCGTCATGACGAGCATATTGGGAAGGGCAAGAGCCGGGGGAAAGTGTTCGCCTTGTTCATCCACTGCGTGCTTGAAGTAGTCTGCCACGCAAGTCGCCTTGACCGCGGCTTCATTCAAACTCAAGTCCCCAATGCCAGATTCTGGCGCTGCATCCATCAGGTCTTGCAGCTGATGATAGGTCTTTTTCTGGACTTCCTTGAGGCGTACTGCGTCACCAAACGGAAGATAGCGATACCACTCGCCTCTAGCCGTCACCTTTTTATTCAGGCTCAGCATTGTGACGACATTGGTGACGAATTCATGGATCGGAGTTTCGATGCTGGCAAAGTGGTTGAAGTTTGTACCCAACGCCAGCTTGCCGATTGTTTGAGATGCCAGTTTGACCATGTACTGATAGACATTCCAAGATTCACCCCGGGAATCTAACTCATCAAAGACCTTGAATGAATCCCGGGCGCAGTCCTGCATTAGAGGGGTGTAGTGCCTGACAGCCTTGGGTCCCATGGCAGGAGGCATGAACTTGTGCGCGATGCGCCAGTTCTCAGTCTCGGTGTCGCCGATAAAAATGGCGGTGTTGTCCTTGATGCCCCAGAGAGGATGGCTCGAATTGATCTTTTTGGTGAAATAGTTGGATTCCATGAGACAGATTTGGGCAACATCCGGACTGTCGCTAAGATAGGTTGTCTTGCCCAAGTTTGTGGTCTTTATTACCGGCCCATATTTCCGAAACAGTCGATAGTGATTGCCGAGATGGTCGGGGAATATCTCATAAAAGTTTCCGACTACAGGCAAGCCCTGTGGGCCTGGAGGGTCTCGGACAGTTTGGCCATCGATTCGAATGCCGATGGGTGAGTCAGAGTTCAGGATATCCACGATATTGACTAGCTCGTCATCGAACGAATGAAATGTGATTCCTAGTAACTATTATAAGAAAAGATGTAAGAATAAAAAAAACATTGATTCTTACCAGTGGGCTGAGCAACGTGAAAGTGGTTCCCAACTGCTCTTTTGAGGTTCTCGGTAGTCCATGTCGGGTCAACCGATAGAGCAGCTGCGCTGCTCAAGTCTTCACCAACCAAGTAAAACTGAGTCGAGTGCATGGTTGTAGAAAGATATGGCGTATGGAGATTGTGGGCAGTGCTCGGAGGACCAGCCCATCTTATACCAAGTTACTTTCACCAGTTTGGCGAGTGGATTGCCTCCCTGTTTTTCGTTTGCCAATGCAACTCATCTTCACTTCTCACCGACCACCACTATTCAACCACAATGCTTGGAAATGGCCTCCTCCAAGGGTCGCCACTTTCGGCTCCGAGTCTCCACCATTTGTGTGGAGCCGCCGCCCCGTCATCCGGTATTCCCGCAAAGTGGACTCGGCCGAAGTTCGCACGAAGTATCTCCTGCACCGTTCAATGAAACCGAGAATCAATCAGGACCATGGCATTTGTCATGGTAGAGCATTGTGTTTACAGGCTTGAATTTTATAAAGATGTCTACACTGTCACCCTTTTGGATAGGTGACTGCAGCATTGCGTATTAAGGCTGGGCTATTAATCATCACTCATCACCTACCAGCGTGTCTTGGGATCTCTCCAACTTGAGGAATATGGCTGTGACTCAAACACTCACTGAAGTGAGCAAGCATAACAAGGCCGACGATGCCTGGATGGTAATTCACAATAAAGGTACGGGATTACGAGTCAATATGGGACTAAAATGTTCTAAATTATCTCTTAGTATACGATGTAACAAAATATCTCGAAGAGCACCCTGGCGGAAGCGCCATCTTATTAGAGGTCGCTGGCGTGGATGCGACCACTGAATTTGAGAACATCGGCCACTCCACAGAGGCACGCGACGCGCTGGAAGACATGTACATCGGCGATTTGCCAGACGAGGTCGGAAATTCCACCATTTTATGCAAAACGTACGCTAATGCACGCACAGGAACAAGCTGTAGAAGTCGAAATCTATCGTCCAAAATTTGAACACGTCGCCCAGGTTGCTGCCGTGACGCCCCTGTTGCGGCGCTCCAATACAGCGTCATCCCGCTTCCTCCGCGCCGCGGCCAAGCTCGCCGTGACAGCCGGGTTTGGAGCGGCGGCATGGGCTGCTAGAGATTTCGATTGGAGTATCGTGAAAAGGATTCTGCGAGACGCTTCTCCATCGCGGGGACCAGACGGGGGAGCATTTTGGTACGGTGTCGGCATTGCAACCATGGCCGAGATTTCAGCCACGATTGGCTTGTCCTTTTGGGCCTGGTCCAAGTTTGACGTGCAAGCCGAATTCACGCACCAGGCGTCACGGCGTCTAGCTCGCTCGGATAGAATCCATCCCATCAAGAAGGCCGGACTAGAAAGCGCGAAGCCGTCGTCGCGGCTGCAATCGCGCGTGCTTGACGCCCAGCAATGGAGGCATTTCAAGCTTGTGCGCAGCATCCTGCTGTCGCCGGACGTGTACAAGTTCGTCTTTGCCCTGCCGCACCCCGAGGACCAACTCGGTTTACCCACTGGACAGCACATTGCGCTGCGCGCCAATATTCAAGGCAAAAGCGTGTCCCGGTCTTACACGCCAATTTCCAACAACAGCGATCTCGGTCGCATCGAGCTGCTCGTCAAGGTGTACGACCAGGGCTTGATGTCAAAGCACCTCCAAGGCATGAAGATTGGCGACACCATCGAGATCCGGGGACCAAAGGGCGCCATGCAATACACGACAGATTATGCCCGGCACATTGGAATGATTGCAGGCGGTACGGGGGTTACGCCCATGTACCAGATGATACGAGCGATTTGCGAGGACGAGTCTGACGACACCAAGATCAGCTTGCTGTATGCAAGCAACGAAGAAGGCGACATTTTGCTACGTGAAGAGCTGGATGGATTCTCCAAACAGTGCCCCGATAATTTTATAGTCAATTACGTGTTGGCCAAGCCGCCTCCAGGTTGGGAGGGTAGCTCTGGCTTCGTTACTGCAGATCTAATGAAGCGCCATCTGCCGCCGTCCTCCGATGATTCAAAGGTCCTCCTTTGCGGCCCACCGCCTATGATAAATGCGATGAAGAAGAATCTCGTTCAGCTGGGATTCAAGGAGCCGGGTCTCTCATCCAAGGTGGCAGACCAGGTCTTCCTGTTTTGACGGGGATCATCATGCAAAGTGACTGGACAAAGGACCTGATAGCATGCGATAGTCCTGGTTGGTCAGTGAGTTCCAATAAATGCTTATCGTTACCAGGTGGTGGATGATTCCAGATGGAGACTCCAGCGACGGGTGGGCAGACTCTTGTCAGGTCATCGCGCCCGTCCTAAATTAATTGCATATGGATTGTTGAAATGTACAGTTTAGTGGCAAGGGAGAGATTTGGAGCCGTACGAATAGAACACTCAATTCATCTAACGATAAACGACGATCAGCTGATGATAAGTGCCGAACAACAATGAACCAGCATTATGATGAAGACTAGCGCACCCACTTCTCCTCCCAAATCAGGTATGGTTCATTGCCCACCCGTACGCAATGCACGCCGAACGTGACACAGAAAGTGCATCGTCCTTTGGACAAGCACCTGGGACACCCGGTCATTGGGATCATTGGGAGATCTCATACCCACTGACGGTCGCATGTTGGAACGGATGTTTTGACCATTGGCGCGGCTTACGCGTTCTTCGTGCTCGGCGGCGTACAGCAAGACACAGAGGGTGGTGTAGACTTCGGGATGCGACGCGCGGGCGGTTTGCCAGTCTCTTGTCCGGGGATCGACGGCATGGACGGTCAGCCCAGGATTCTGCTGGGCAAAGGTCGGAGTCCACGGGAGCGGCCCCAGGTGGGCGATGGTGACGTCGTCGTGAACGGCTTCGAACAGGATCGGGAACCAAGTAGGGGACACGAGCGGCGGCATGTGAGCGCGACGGGAGACGACGAGATCGACTTGATTTGTGATGTCGTCGGGGAAGTTGGGACATTCGGCCGTGTTGTGGGAGGAAGAATTGCAGCAGCCGCAGGAAAAGATGTAGCCACCTCTGGACTTCCAGCACTCGATAACGATATGGCCAGCCTCGCCACAATTGCCACAGATGAGGTCGGTCGACTCGTCAGAGAGGGAGTCAAAGTCGGTTTCTGGATTGGGGACGGGGTTGGAGGCCATTTTGATGGATTCGAGTGCGTCAAGTTGATGGAAAGGTGATGTTTTGCATCTTGGAGGCTGTATTCACGGTGTGCGCTGGTCAAGCGCAGGCCAGCCTCTCCATGCGGAAGGCGCTTTGTTGGCAGATTGTCGCCTTCCATCTTCAATTCCCTCTCGAGGTTCATCACGGGAATTGGTTCTTGCGCACATCGTCACCCCACGCAAGAGGCATTGGGATGCAGCCCAATCGCTTGGACTCCGCACCCTGTGAATCACATTCCCAGTTGCACAAACAGCAATGTTATAGTGGCCTCTTGGGCTAGTAAATTAAAAATGACCACTATTTGTCAATCCATGCCTCTAAACACTGTCGCTCTCATCCCTTTGGGCCACCACAATCGTAGTCTCGACCGTCCTGGTAATGCTGTTGGGGCAGGGGTTCGTAGCCAATTCGACCTCGGAGCTTGTGCTTCCCGGTCGCTGGGGCGCATCTTTTCCAATCTTGCTCAGGAAGGTGTTGACAGATTTGGCCACGCCGTTGCTGCCGCCACCGCTGACGACGACGCGAGAGGTGATGTGGTTTGTCGGGTTCGATTTGTGGCCGCTGCTGTCCCAGTCGCCTCTGCCAATGGCTCCGCTCCGCACAACCTTGGAGATTAAGACAGCCATCAGCAGCTCAATGTAGAGCTTGACAATGTACCCGACGGGTGCGAACTGAACGTATCTATTTTGGGAGTCAGCTTATCGACGGCAAATATGCAGCATCGCACCTTGGAACTCACAAGTAAGGCTGCGGTAAGCTCAGGAAGCCAAGAAGGAGAATATCCATCGAGGTGGAAACGAGAATCATACCCGCATTAAAGTTGAACAACCTCCAGTACTTTGTCAATCCATCGGCAATCAGTCGGTAGCGGACCAGATACAGAAAGTACAAGTTGAGCCCCAAGTCGACAACGAGGAAAAACGCCTTTTCGAACTTTTCAAAAATGTGATTGAGCTCAATCGCAGATTCCGAAGCGCCTTCCAATTGTGCTGTAGTCCAGATGTAACTGACGGAGATGTTGATAATGCCGATGACAAGAAAAAGACCCCATTTCAAATGACTCGCTCGGCGCTTGTTGGTCATGATGAGCGAGACTCGATTGGCAATGATTTGCGGGAGGAGCTGAGTTTGGATCGACCATAGTGCCACTGCATGCTTGTTAGTCCGGCTCCACAATGATCGTCGCGGTGTATCGTTTACCAGTCGCCAAGAAAAAACCCAGTCTAATAAAAAGGAGTTGTCAGCATCATCAACATGGCATCAAAAGTCGGTGGTTGCAAGTCGTACTTTCCAGGAATAATATTGTTCAAGTAGAAGAAAGTAATGAGGGCGAAAGCAAAGTTGACCCAGGCCTCGGCCCAGATCATGTACAGGTAGGCATTGGCGAAGCTTCGGGTGCGCTTGAAGATGCCCCGCGTCTGCTGAACGATCTTGACGAGGGTAAATATGAAGATGCCCAAGAAGAGGCCAAAGTATATCGAGGCGAGATCCATATTTTACTCCGCAAAATGCAACAAAACGCGGGGAGAATGAACAGAAACACCAAAGAACCAAGTCCACCTCGAGAAGTCGGGGTCGCAAGGAATATATGCCACTCGAGACAGTATGGAGATTTCCGATAGACTAGAGATTTGCACAGATGCAACCATGTCGACCAGGTCTACCCCTTCCCTTTCCCCGGACATTGATTAATTGTGATGAGCAATCTAGACAAGCTGCGTGTCAGTTCTGACAGCGGCCCTTGCGGGGTTGGTCGCCCACAGACCATGCATCGGGGTGCCTGACTGGACCGGCACTTTTCTCTCAGCGGGCTGGGCGACAGGGCGCCTGCCAACTACCGAAATTGTATTTAGCCCGCTATAGCTGTTTCAACAACTGCTTCTTGGGGTGCCTGTCTGCGGAACAAGCCTACGACCGTAGCGGCGGCTCCGGCGAGTCAGTCGACTTTGGCCTTCTCTTGGGCAAGCGTCCCCGGGGTGCGTCGGGCCGAATCACTCAAACGATTTTCTAGCCTGGCTTCAGCTGCCCATGGGCGCACACGCCGCCAACCAACGGCTGAGGTTGGCGGGGAAGCTTGGTCCCGTTGCCGACGTCTATGTCCCTCTCCACGACGGTTACACTAAAATTACGCTTCCACTAGCACTCGACCATCCCCTCTCCTGCGCATCACTAAAACATCACACTACGCACTAGATGGGTTTCGTTGCTGCAGCCAGTCCGTGCGGTTCCAGGAGGTCCCTGTCTGGCAGTGACGTGCTGGGTAAATGAGATGCATACCCCAGCTGTTGATGTGCATGCCTGATTCGGCTTGCTTATTAGTGCCAAACCTTTTTTCTCTTTCGCAGGGGAGAGGCACATCTTTGCGGGTTAAATTTGGGCATTGATCGCCCTTTTTACCTGAATGCCCAAAAGGGGAATATATAGTAACCCACCTTTTCCGACGTGCGGGCGGCGGTCACTGTAAAACATTCTAGCCTGTCTCGGCTCTCCGCCGGCACTTGCAAGTTGCGCTTGCGATGCTGTCACCGCTGTCTTAAAATTTTCTGCGCGAATTAGGCTTGTTCGGTTCGGCGAATCGGAGTGCGTGCTTCCGTGTACGAATAATTTGACGTGCGTAGGTTCAGGCCGATGAGGAACGGACATGGGGGGTTTAGAGCCCTCGCTTAAAGAACTTAAGCGTATAAATGTTTCATTTCTGTATTTTATCGAATGGAACATGCCGATGGTTACACGATAACCTACTGCATCGATCCAGGATCGGCAAGCCGCGGCGGGTTCGAGAACAGTCTTGTCTCAGGTTGCTTGCTGCTTTCCCAATGGACGAGAAGTAGAGCATAATAACACGTGCTGGAAAGCAATGAATTAAGTTGTCTATAATGCATCAATTTCGGCTCCGTTACTCTTGGAGATATTTTCGGTTAGACTTTGCCACCTGACCTGTTATTTGGCCGAAACTTGGTGGCCTGAACTAATGTCCAATGGCCTTTTTGTTTTTTGGGGACAACGCAGAGCTGCCTCACGCTGGTAAAAAAAGACACGACTGAATGAAGTAAAATTAAATTTTAGTTATATTTCCAATAGACTTTTACTAGTACAGCGGATAATTAGGGATGCACAATCGATCAGTAGCATTGTTGACCTCTAGGGTAGCCAGTAGGCGGCAATGAATCCAACATGTTCATCTCAGAACTGCACATTCAACGGCCTTACGAAATCGGTCCCGGAATATGCTCCCTAATATTTATTTCAAGACGGCAAAAGGCAGAATGCAAGATGTTGTGATAGCCGTTGTCTCATTTGAGCCTCACAGCATGACGAGGCGGTTTTGCAAATTTTCTTTCTTTGCTCAGATTCTAAGTGATTGAGGCAAAAGTCGTTGAAACGGTAGTCTCGTATCAATCACCCCTGCATTAGACTGCACATTCGCTATGATAGTCCTGAGAATCTCGTTTCATGTTTGAGTGGTGAAACTTTGCGCAGCAGTACTTTCAGTGGTGATGGCGGTTGCAGTAATCTCCGCCTCAGACATTTCTAAAGCTGTTTAGGTGGCAAGGGCGATCTCTACGGAAGTGGTTTCCTTGCCGGTCTCGGAAACAAAAGTAGTCGTTACAATGAGATCCATCACTGCCACTGCGGCAGAAATTATTGTAGTACGCTCGCTGCTTTCACATAAAAAGTGTACATACTGTACTCAAACACTGAGACCTCCCAATCATTTCCAGGCGCCGCTGCATTGCACCAACATGATGCGTGCAGCATCACGTGATGAGTCTTTGGACACTGCCGCAAAATTTGCCAGTGATTTCTCTTACAATCCTTTTCAATTCAAACAGCAGCCATGGTCTACGCGAGTTTTCTCAACTGGAATATCAGACATCTCAAAAAAAGTCTTTCTCGTTTTCCCCAGCAATTGAGACAGTTCGGGTCTATTTGTGAGGAAGACTTTACACGATATCGCAAAGGTGGCTATCATCCCGTTCGAGTTGGGGATTCTTTCAAGCATGGGCAGTATAGGGTTCTCAGCAAGCTTGGATATGGTGTTTATTCGACCGTTTGGCTTGCCGCTGACATTCAGTATGTCCACTCAAAATCATGTCTGCTTTGTCCTCAAAGCAATGGGGCCACATATGTCGGAATTTCGATCCTTATTTCCCAAATCACGAATTCCACTGCCTCTCATGAAAGAGGTTGCACGACAGTTGCTACTTGCCGTATCGTATTTACACGATACTTGTCGAGTCATCCACACAGGTGAGTCATTCCTCCAATTCTGATTTGTTTCTTTCCTGCTCGTTTTCTTGAATCTAAGATCAAGGCTAGATATCAAGCCTCGGAACATTCTTATAGAGACTCCAGCTATTAATGAAATGTTTCAATTCGCACCATCTGAAGCGTTCCACTCTGAACGCCTACCTCTAGATCCTCCCAACGACTTCTACATGGAGTCTGCTCAAGTCTCGTCAGCCGAAGAAGACCTGCCACACGCGCCCAATATTTCGGTGAGGCTAGCAGATTTTGGGGCAGGTCTGTGGTTCTCCCTACTATCTAGCACTACCCTAACAGGAGTTTGACAGCATGCTGGTTTGACAAGCACCTCACGGAATGGATCCAGCCGGATATGTTGCGTGCCCCAGAGGTTATTCTTGGCGCACATTGGGACTACAAAGTGGATATTTGGAACTTGGGGCTGATAGTAAGTACAAAACCTTGATTAAATTGAAGTCGTGATGCGCAGTAAATAACATAGTTCTAGATATGGGAGCTTACTGAGGGACGTGTTCTATTTGATGGAACATGGAAACCAAGAGATACTTATACTTCAGAAGCACACTTGGCTCAAATGATTGCTCTTTTTGGCGATATTCCTAAACAATTATTGTATCGATCAAGAAATCGTGAACGATATTTTAATGCAACAGGTACCAATCCTTAAATACGCCTATAATTCGTTCAGTTTTGAGTTGCTCACAGTCTAATTCGCAGGTCAGCTCCTCCAGCCCTCACCCTTTCCGCGATGCAGTTTGGATGGATTCAGCCATGACTCAGAATTCGTGGGGGTCGAAAGAGAGAGATATCTGAGTTTTGTTGCTGCCATGGTCAAATTGAACCCAGATGAGCGCTTAAGCGCCCAAGAACTCTTGAAATCACCATGGTTGTCAGGTTAATGCATTATTTATCTAGTTCAACATCTGTATCTGGAGGCCTTATTGTCTGTTCTGGGTTCAATATCTAGATTGGAGTTATGTTCAGGTTTTATGATACGGCCCTTCCAAGTGGATTTGTACACCGCTCCCAGTTCCATTCTCATTGCTCACTCGCATATAACCAAGGTTGTAAAAAATACTAATACTAACACTAAAAGAATCAGTATTAGTATTAGTATTAGTATTAGTACTTAAAATCAGTACTTCTATTAGTATACTAATTCGTACTTTTTGCAACCCTGCATATAACCCAAACGCTCTCGTAGGAACAAAAAGAAGGGTTCTAATCCATAGTAGATATCTGTACTGCTTTAACTCATTATACTGGAAAAGAAATGTGCAGGAAAGCAGATGTTCGTCATTCTCAACCCCGTCACGTTTCGACTGTATTTCAAATTTCCGCTAGGGTAAACGCCGCGAGACTGCCAAAGCTAACATATTTGTTTCTCAGACACATTCTGGGGTTCAGGTGAAAGACCGCAAGTTGTGATTGCCATGTGACCATGGGTGACTGTTCTTGCAAACCTTCGGCTGCGGGTATAGGCAGAGGGTCGCCCCCTGTTCGCATTTACCGTGGGTATTTTGCGGCTGATATTTCCCATCTCTTTTTAACCGCCAAATTACTGAATCGTGCAAGACTGCCTTTGGTGGAATATCGCGTGCATGGGAATGGTTGGGCCAAAAACGGCAGGAAGACCATTTGTTGTGGTTCAGCTCCCAACGCTGAATGAAGGGGAGCCATTCTAACCATGTTAGCCTGAAAAGTTAAAGCAAAGATGGGAAACCTACCTAGCAGTTTCCAGAATAGGACTTGCATGAAAGGAGTGCCGTGATTAAATTTGAGAGGGTGGTTCATAGGTTCAAGATTGTCACAACACCCATTCTCAGAGTTCCGTTTCGCCTCCTCTCTCCATTTGAAGAGCCTTTTCTTGAAATCCAATACGCGGTGCTCATGCCAGTGAAGTCCCGAATATCCGGAGGCTTTCTCTTGCTCTTTCATGGCTTCGGCCCAGCCCTCCTCGAAATTTTCACCGAGCTTAAGCTCATCGACAGCATGGAGCTCATCAATCATCCACTCGAGGGCCACATCACTCAATTGAATCTGGCCTTTTTGTCCTGACTCTGCCTTTCCCGATAGAAAACCACCGATCTTCTTAAACCAGGTGACGACAGGCCCATCCTTTGTGATGACATTCTCGGCAGTTCGCCCACCCCCAATATCACAATGGCTGCCTGGAAACCAAACTTCTTTGATCTTTTCATCTGCTATGAGTGCGTCCGCATCGTTTTCGTAATGAGCTTCATGGTGGCCATTTTGGCATCTCTGGCTTTTGGCAATCAGAGCAATATCCTGAGACAAAAGCCAGGGCCTAAATTTGACGCGGTGCTCATCAATTGCAACTGCATGTCGAACGTATTCTGCAGTTCCAAAAATGGGCATTGGTGCTTTGGCATGCCTCTCCAGTACTGCGATGGAGGCAACACAGTCCCAAAGGCCCAAAAAGTGGACTCTGACATTTTTCGCATTGTGTCTTTCATTCTTGGGGTCTCTGTCCTTACGGCAAAAGGCTTTGCTGAAGGTCCGGATCTCATGACGTGCGGCCCGTATGCGCTCTTCTTCATGCGATTCGTTCAACCTTCCCCCAGAATGTGTGCTGTTTACCACTAGCCTGCGATCCCCATTACAGACTTCATTATTGTCATTCGGCTCGAGACCATCAAGTTGATCAGATTCGTCATCATCAGAGCCCTCGTGGGTGGGGGCTGCCTCAGTGGTGGGTTGTTGGCCGTCCTTCTTCAGTCTTTTCTTGCGTAGATTAATTTTCCCTTGGATGTAGTGCTGAAAGGGACGGTACGCGAACGGAACCATTTCTTCGTTGCCCTTGCACAAAAGGCCGACAGTGTTGATCATTTGGGCGAGAAATTTAGCCGTATATGCACCACGACTGAAGCCCAAGATATAAATCTTGGCGTCCTGGGCAATTTCAATAAAGATATTTCACAATAAATGAATATAGGTGTACTCACCTTCTCATAGTACCTCATAATGAACTTGTAACCAGCCATGACGTGTGCATCAAATGTGGACCCAAATGCTTGGTCCCAGGCTTTGAAATAAAAGCTCTTGATCTCACCAAGAAACGACTGGTTGATTGAAGGTTCATGTACCTCGTAAGTGCCGATTCCGGCTATTTTACCTGTCAACAAAATGATCCCGGGAGCAGGGTACAGAGAGAATTACTTTGGTAGTAATGGTACTGATTTGGGTGATCACGCTCAAGCTTACGCAGTAGCTTTACCACATTTGTATCGGCCTTAGAGCCATTGAATGTGTTGCTAGTACCATCAAAGAAGAGTACGAGTTTAACCGGGCCATTGAATTTCTCTGGGGCGGGTTGGTCTAGAAGAGGTTCCGCTGTAGGCATATTGTAATTGGAACAAATAAGGGGTGTCTTGGTGTGCAAAGAAAGCAGGCTGACGAATTTGCTTGCCAAAGAATCAGATTGAAGGCTGCGATTTCGTCAAGACTTATACAGGGAGAGGCTCGGATAAATGAAAGCCCTGCTGCCTTTTCACATGTCTTTCTGTACAGATCAACGCAAATTAATGACCGAATTGTCCGACCAGATAAGAATTAAATTTGATTCAGCAATACCAATTTCCCCAATACCAGCTCAAAACAAGCTTTCGAATGATGGGTTCTGGTGGCCAAAACACAGTCCAATCCTCAATACACCGTATGCAGGTACGTAGACTGATATCACCAAATTTAGCTTCAAAATGTGAAAGAACCCATGCTGCTGCCTTACACAAGAAGATCTTTATTCCTTTTAGCTTCATTTGTTCATCAATGAATGTTATTATGCAAAATGCAAAAGTTCTTCCAAGCGAGTGAGGTGTTTCTAGTACAAGATTGAGAAGAATATCAATCATAAGCACATGCATTTCGTTTGTAGCAGAGGTATTTCGTCGTGATGTGTGATGTGGATCAAATCTTGGCGAACTTTCGATATTGAAAGGAAAATGCACACAGCAATGTATCACATGGGCCAGGAGGGTGTGGTGCCAAAGTTCAGCCACTCAATCGACAGCACCGAAACGATTGATCAATGAGCATGTTTTCTGATTCCAGTTCCATTCCACCAAAATGTAAATCTAGGGGCCTTTAAATTCTTTTTATTAAAAAAAAAAGATTGCGACAAATCTACCAGACCTTTAACGCTTGGATGGGTGCTTTCCATTCTGCGAAGATAGATTTTACTGGTAGGTGCCTTGCTCTCACTCAGATTCGTGGCTTGCTTTCAAAACAAACATTCCAATATCGACAACAATAAAGAACTGCAGTAATTCAGACATTTAGAGAAACAGTGTCGAGATGAATATGTAGACTGAGATGGAAGACTAGACCCTGTGCATGCCATCCGCTTTGGAATGCATCCGTTGAGGCCACCCTTCTGTAACCTGGCCGGAGTGCGTGGGCCAAAAAGGCCCGATCCGTGTCTTCATCGATTTAGTAATTGTATTGTCGATCAACAAGAGTACTTCAAGCCATGTGATCCTGTTTAAAGTTCCACTTCAGGACATTACTCGGCATAGGGTAGTAGGGTTTGGTGTCTGAGTCAGGAATAGGATGGGAATTTAAAATGCAATTTTGGAAATGATCCAATCACATGCTTTCTCTAGAAGTGAGCAGGGTGAGCCGATTCTGTGGAAGTATGTTGGTTCCTGGAATTTCGGAAGAGCCTTTCACGGGGTTAATCAAGATGGGCACCGTGTCACTCGTGTAATGAAGTGGGTTAGGCAATATTCTGCATGTCATTGGTGTTCACGCATGCGACAGTTCACATGCACACGCCTAATCAATGGATTACCCCACCCAGTGGAAAAAGGACCCGATATCACTCGAGGACATTAATTGTGACTCGCCCAAACAAATCCGACTACCGCGATTAAATTGAAAAATGGATACTCTCAGGTATTTTGTACTCTGATTATCGTTGACCCAAACAATCCAAACAAAGAGCAGTAGGATTTGTAGCCGGATTAATACGTTGGGGGCAGTCTGCCAAGCTAAATAACGCCTTTGATAGGAAGCTCGCCTTGTGTTTGAGAGCCCTCACTGGCACATGCTGACGGAATAGTGGCGACATACCCCAAAATGGCTGCTTGGCCGAATCTATTTTCAGGCTGTGGCTAACGAATTATTGCTTCCGTCCCGTTTTAAGCGTCAATCGTGGGTAAATAATCCCCACCTTCCCCTCTTGCTATTCTCGATCTGTCCATCCTTGTCTTGAATTAAATTGAAATCGCTCCACATCGGGTGTAGTCAACGCTCTTTAGCTTTACACCCAATCAAAGTGGCTTACCGAGGCGGGCTGAACAGAGCAATCACGAGTGTGATAACCTGCATAGCTGCCAGCACTAATGCCCATTTCCACAAGGCAGAGCGCTAAATTATCACGTACCTATCCATCCCCAGTTTTGTCCTGGTCTAATACATCCCTATTCGTCTTTTAAGACTTCATCTTGGATGGATTAAAGTCCTAATGGCGTGTGCTGCTAACCCTCATGTAGGCTGTGCTCCGTCAACGCGTGATTTTTCAGCCCAAGCCTTGTTGAGATGACTCCTCGATGTCTGTAGGTGGCGAAGGAGACCGATCCCTTTGACGGCTGTTTAAAACCAGCGCATTCGGGAGAATTTTGCCCACATCCTCATTTTCAATGATTAAAATCAAGGTTGGACGGCCAGACAAAGAGGCATATTCATGAAAATAGCCATGACTGCAAAGACATTTCTCACCATTTCTTTTCTTTTTTTGACGGAAGCGTTGCACAAAAATGGCGCAACACGATCAAGGAAAACCCGCTCGTGATTGTCCTGCCACTAGACCCCATCACACTCCATAATGGATATGACAAGGGGTCTAATAAGCGGCCTGGCCCGTTGTTCTAGATCCTCTGTGGCAAGCTGAAGTTGACAAAGAGCACTGTTGTGGGTGGGCTGGCGGGTTTCACCGGAAATCGATATCACATTCAGGTCCCCTCTGCAACCCAGTTAGGAAAGGCTTCATGGTGGTGATTTTGTAGCATTTAGACAGAATCAACATTTACGAATATGCAATCCAAATCATATATCAAACCTTCTTTAGCACTGCTAGTACGTTCAAATCATCTCAAATCCACTGGCCTTGATTCCCATTGCTTTTAATATTAAATTAAACCATGAAACTCTCTATTTTCCTCTCCATCCTTTCCTTAGGAGCTGCAGCTATAGCTAACCAAGATCCCCAACTTTCTTGCTCCACAAAGTTTGGCTCTCATTTTATCAAGTATCCAGCGACTAAAACATCGACGAAAATACAGACCAGCACTCGAATCATCGGTGTTGTGAAGGAAGTAGAGGAATCCCTTTCTCCAAAGACACATACAGCAACCGTCACCAAGACCCATCCTCTTATTCCTACCAAGACAACTGGCACTTATGCTGGGATGGCCACCAAAACTGCGATAGGTCCGGAGTTCATTTCGTTTCGTCTTCAAAATCGCCGCCTACTAATGCGAAGAAGATTCTATCACCAGCACTACGACTATAACTGCCACTACAACGGAGACCAAGACTATCACGGTCATTTCCAGTATCTACACAACCGTCGCCTACCTTAACCCCTCTACTTCTATCCCAACTACGAACTTTCCTCCAGCCATAGCTCTTACCGAATTCGCAACCCTCACTACGATCACCAATACATCAACGATCACTATCACTACTACAGCCACAAAGTGCACGGTAACCACCAACACGACTCCAATGGCTGGTCCCGCCAATAATACTCCGTTTAATCCCCCCAGAGAGATTAGAATTGAGGCCCGGGAGCGTGAATATAGCAATATTCAGTACTCTAACAGAGTTTTCAGTGTTGGATACCAGAAGCAGTACCCTCAAAGTGTTGATTGTGTGAGGACTCTGGTATCGACAATCTCCAAAATCGTCACCACTACTATCAAAGCCCCTTCCATCAGTAGGACGATGAAGACGACAAAGCAACTTACCAAAGCTACAACAAAGTGCGATCCGGATTTTTCTAAGAATATTATCATTAGGTGAGCGAAAGGACACAAACACCTTGGCATTCAATTTGAAGTGTATGAAATCTGACAGCTCGCATCCAGCACCAGCATCACCATTACCGCCACCGAGGATCATAATACGATAGCCAAAAAAGCTGAGACATGCAAGGCCCATACATATACCTCATATGAATCCTTCTCATACTAACAGTCAGTTAGCCACGGTTAGACCTATGCTCCCTGTTGGCTTCTACCCCGGCTGTGCCCATCACAAATTCAGCTCTACAGCACCTGTTGGGAAAGCCCATCTTCATCCCGCTAGATTCAAAACGGTCGAAAATGTGACAGACTCTTACTCCTGCTGTGCCAGCTGCTTCAACGCTGCCACAGATGACTGCCTTTTTGGTTCATTCAGCTCGCATGGGTGCCGACACTACTGCACCTATAGTTGTAAGATAGGCTAGCACTGCCCACTCTGACAATTTATTAACGGAGGCGTAGGTGGAGCTCCGGGTAATTCTAACGTCTCCTCGCGTGAGAGTTTAACCCACAGTGGCAGTTGGACTGCGTTCAAACATGCGCTTGGTCGCTTTATTAAGCGACGGGGTGCTCCTTTTTTCCCTGATCGAAGATTTTATGAGCCAGTTCAGACTCCTCAATCGGAAGATTACCAAAACAGTCCTATTCCCGAGGAAATCATTACTAGCACTGAATTCTATTGCAGCCAAGGGACCAACATTTTGGAAAATCCCGCTGAGACCATGAACACACATTCCAACACACCACTGAATACATTGGACACTTCAATAGGGTCTACTGCCGTAGAGGAGACAGCAGAAGTCACAGCCACTGAAACTAGCGACGTTGTGGCTATTAACAAGGTCACTGCTCCAAGCTTTCCTTCCCTAAGTGCGAAACACGAAACAACAACAGCCATTGTGACTACACCTATGACGACCATGCCTAGCATTGAACCTCACTATGCTTCATCTTTTCTTCCAAAGAATATTGGAAACCCAACCATAACAACAACAGCTCTTGACAGTCACATCGAGTACTTCAAAGGCCCTTGCTGGAATTAATGCACAGATTTTATCGAGGATCACCTAAGAGGAATCAATAATTTTTAGCATGCCAAATGGAGGTTTTATCCGACGGTGGAGTGGATCAGGTCACGTCAACCACGCTTGCCCACACACGGGTTCTCCGCGTACCTTGAAGCAAGAGTTGTCGCGCGTGGGCCACAAGGAATAGCTACCAAAATTATAGTATAATGACGGGAATGGCCCTAGCAATACCGATTGATTTTCTCGTGAGCGATTTCACGCACCATATAATAAATACCGGCGCTAAATTAATTCCGCGATCGCTGACTGGGGATCAGACGAGGATATTCCAATCACCCCGCGACCACGCACAGTTTCTTTCCATCTGTAGATGATAACAGTAATCCTATTCAATTCTCACCCGTACTCATCGAGCTCTTCCAACGTTTCCTCTCTACATAAAGTCAAACCGACGGATGTTACGGCCAAATATGTAAATGGGCTGACTACTGCTGAATAAGAAAGGGAGTCGCAGCAGCTCCACCAAGCAACACACAACGAATGATTGGGAAGGCCATGTTGTACGAGTGTGTGTTGTTTTTTTGGTTTTTTTTTTTTTTTGGTTGTTTTGTGGTGGATTGAATCAGGCCAAGTTGGCGGGGGATAGGCTCTTTTATCAAGTCTTTATGAGGTTTCGGAGATATCTTTCTAGGCATTAAAGTTTTCACCTTAAAGGTTTTTTTTTTTGACCAGATTTTCATAAACTTTACATGTACGGCACAATGGGTATTCGGGCCATAAAACCACTTTTTTTTTATCTGCTCGCTGTACAGGCTGGAGCTGGATGTATCTAGAAAAGAAGTAAATGGGCTGACAGCTTTGACCTAATAAGCAAAGATTCGCCAAAGTGTCAGCCATGCACAAATCACAACGTACTGGCAGCGCTTTCACCGCTCAGAAAATGGTAGCTGCAATGCAAGTTAATGTTTGACACATTGCGCGAGGCTGCAAAATTCGCTTCATGTTCCAATCATGAAAAGTGGGTTAATTATGGCGCAAAGATGACCAGGCTAATAAGTCTTCGGATGATAGGCCTAAATTTGGTTGGTGGCTGTTGGCCAGAACGGCTGACGAACTGTTGGCTTTATCTTAGTGCTGATGATAACAACAAAACAGGGTTCCGGTTTCGGGAAGGGATCGAGCCGGCTAAAACTGCGGTGGGCGGCAATCACAGCTGTGGCAAGCTGCTAAGGCTCTGATGGCGCTTCACCGCAACAGAACCGTTAAACAACGAGGCGGCATCTAAGGCAGGGGACCTGTGCTACAAACTCCTCACCGTCCATTTTTGGCCACGTGCATCGCCGCGGTGCAGAAGTTGCCAACTCATAGTTCCCGGCCAGGACAATTCGGCCGCTCCAGGCATGTACCCTGTGCAAATCACTCACCTTGCCCTTTGTGGGAATCTCCCTTATCAATCCAGCACGTATAAATAGCTGTTGCTACCCCAACATCTGCTTGTTCCATTGATAGGGAAGGTGGGACATCTTTTTGGATTGCCAAGCACAAGCGAGACCTTTTCACATCTTGTACCGGAAATATGCACACAATCATCTGGGTAAGCGTGCTCTCCGGTGTTGCCGCGCTCAATTTCAATGTCGGCGCAGGATACAAGCATCCACTGGAAGGTGCGTTGGCCTCTGCTTATAAATCAATTCTTTTTCTGAATATGGGATCTCACACTGGTGTTAGATCTCGATGTCGACCTTCCGTTCTCTCAGCCAGTAACATTTGCCCATCTCGAGTGGCAACGATGTCTCGCGGCATCTCACGATAAGGTGCTATCCTGCGTTCTGCCGTCTTTCATGCCCTCTAACTGTATCGTCACAGCCGCTCGATATTGCCATTTTGGGATTTCCCTATGATACCTCAACTTCTTATCGCCCAGGTGCCCGATTCGGCCCCCGAGGTATCCGATCAGGCTCTGCGCGTGAAAAGAAGGGGAGAAGTTACAACACTGTCTTCGGTGTAGATCCCTACGAGCAGGGGTTGAATATTGTGCGTCTGAGTATTCATATTTTCCGATGCATGGGTCCCCTGACATGACTAACACTGATCATAATAGGTCGACTGTGGTGACATCCCAATCACACCTTTTGACGCTGCCCATGCCTTTAAACAGATGGAACAAGGATACAGGCAGGTGCTATACCATGAAACATCCGACGAGAACAATTGGGAACACCCGCGCATCATCAGTTTAGGTGGAGATCACTCAATTGTCCTTCCTATTCTACGATCTCTTAAGTCGGTGTATGGACCAATTTCTGTCATTCACCTTGACTCCCATTTGGATACGTAAGTGGCATTTTACCTCAACTTCTTCTCTTGCAATTGAGAGAATGAATCAGACAATATCGGAAGCTAACTATTGTTTATCAGATGGGACCCTAACGAAGGTTACACCGGTATTGCTTCTGACCAATCTGCGCTCACGCATGGCACGTTCTTCTGGCACGCCAGTCGCGAGGGCTGCATTAGCAAGGGCACTAGTGTGCATGGTGGTCTGAGAACAAAATTATTTGTAAGTGGAGATTTTCCGCAGGGTGCCTCGACTTGAACTATGCTCATGCATGCAAATCATAGAGCCCCAAAGATTACGATATTGATAGAGATGTCGGCTTCCAAATCATCGAGGCGCATGAGATCGATGAGATTGGCATGGAAGGCATCATCAAGAAGACTCGAAGCATCGTCAAGGACACTCCAACATATTTGTCCATCGATATTGATGGTGAGTCAACATCGTCCCGTTCCATCAAGTCACGGAATGCTAATCTACTTGTAGTTCTGGACCCGAGCATTGCGCCGGCAACGGGTACCCCTGAGTCTGGTGGATGGACAACGCGCGAGTTGAAGCGATTCATCAAGGGCCTTGAGGGAGTGAACTTGGTGGGTGCCGACGTGGTTGAAGTGAGTCCACCATACGATACTGCGGCCGAAGTGACTTCGATTGCAGCCGCAGACTTGATCGTCGACATCTTGGCGGCGATGGTCAAATTGAAGAAGGGTCCGGCGAAACTTCCTGTCAAAGATGAGCTGTAAGGATCGTGCCATAGCTATTTTTAATTAATTGTACTCGAACTTGAAGCAGATGTTATAGGCCTTGAACATCAAGGTGGGGCCGGTCGCGTGAATCCGAAGACGTGCACGAGATGTCGCGACTACAAATAGAAATACTCTCAACTGCTTAATTCCGCAACCCGATGCTCGCAAAAATGCATGACATCGGGAAATCGGGATACAGGCCCGTTTTGGGGGTTAAATGGAGGGGAAATAGTAGTAAACCCCAATTTCTTCTCCACTTGCACCCGCCAAACTACAACCCCCAATGCGAATAAAACGCCCCAAGCCATGCCGGAGATTTCTACTTTGAAGAATGTCATTGGGGCCTGCTTGGCATCCGCCCCATCGCTGTTGCTTGATGCAGCAGGCCGAGGTAATCGGATTCACTTACCCGCTGCCAACTGAAATGGTGAGATCATCTGCCTTCTCCGCACTGAATGAGCCAACGCGGTGTGAATCCATCGTCGGACGATACAAAATACATCACCCTGACTTCCTCGAGACCTCCGCACCATCTCTCATTACCTCAATTACTACCAATAAAAAACTTAATCATCCATTGTTCAAAATGCCCGGAAAGCTCGATGGCAAAGTAGCTCTTGTGACCGGCAAGTTTTTCACCACAAGTTGGTTCGAATCTCAGCTAAATCATTTCCAGGCGGTGGTTCCGGCTTCGGCGCCGCCATCTCCGCATCGTTTGCCGATGAGGGGGCCAAGGTCTTCATTGGCGACATCAACCTGGAGGGCGCGCAGGCCATTGCGGCAAAATACCCCGGGCAGGTGATTGCTGCACAGTTGAATGTCACAAAACGCCCAGAATGGGATGCTGCCGTGGCCCAGGTCAAGAAGACATTTGGTCGTCTCGACATTGTCGTAAACAATGCGGGGACAAGTTACAAGAACAAGCCTACCTTGGAAGTGACTGAGGAAGAATACGATCGCACTTTTGACGTCAACTGCCGTGGCATCTTCCACTCTGTCCAGGCGACTTTTCCCACATTCCTTGAGAACGGCGGTGGCGTTTGTCTGAACATTTCCAGCTGCGGCGCCGACCGCCCACGCCAGGGACTTGTGTGGTATAATGGAACCAAGGGAGCAGTGTCTAATGTCACAAAGGGCCTCGCCTTGGAATACGGGAAAGACCACATTCGAGTTAACAGCATTTGTCCGCTTCTGACTGGTACTGGATTGTACGTTCTTCTTCTCTTAATTTCAAGAACATTTGGCTAACTATTGGCTAGGTTTGAGTCATTTTCTGGTGTTCCAGACACCCCCGAGAACCGCAAGGCGTTCTTGTCAAACGTGCCATTGGGTCGCCTGGGAGAGGTCGAGGATGTGGCCAAGGTAGCTGTTTTCCTCTGTTCAACCGACTCTGAATTTGTTACAGGAGTTAATCTCTCAGTAGATGGTGGCAGGAGTATTTAGGCGGGTGCGGATGCATGCTACAAATGCATTTACATTATTGTCAATTTTTAGGTCGATGCATTTATGTGGTGTCCTTCCCAGCCAACACCAAACAATTTCCAAGCGTCACAATCAGTGTGCATTTCCAAGATGTAATGCATTGACGAATCTTAAATACATAGAGTCCAAAAATATACACTACACTTGAGAGACGTATGCGACCAGGGCACTGTATTGGACAGCAATCATTTCAAAAAGGTTCGACAGGTCCAGAACTTCCGTTTTGACCGAGTGCTTGGCACGCAGGCAACAATACTGGAACTCCTCGAAGCCTCCATCCATTCAATCTATGTGCGCATCAGGAGGTATCAAGTAGGTCCTATGAATGACTGTCAGCAGGCAAATTTCGACGGCATACGGCAACCAGATATGATCTTACCAACGCTGTATCCAAAGCAATGCAATTCCAATCGCAGTCGCAAAGCAGGTGAAAGCAATCATAACCCATCCTAAAAGTCCAAAATATGCGACCAATATAAGACCCAGTGATACGCAAGCTATTCCTATAAGAAGGTGAAGAACTATGGATGTCTTGAAGCCCAAGGGCTTGATTGGGGTTCCATAGACCTCGTCCAAATGCTTGTTGCTGTTTGGGTCCGAGGCCGCTAGCTCGCTGGAGTTGTACACGGCGAGAGACATGGAGATACTAAAGCATGTAAAAGCGCTGGCAAGAAACTTCTTCAATGTCGGCAGATTGAAAGGCGGATCGCTAGGCCCCCAGCCGAGCGCTGGGTCAGGCATCTCGCCTGCTATCGCCGAGAATGTATAAACTCCAAGGATGGCGGTAGTGAGCACTGTGAGGATGAAGCCGACGTAGCCCTTTCTAGGCTTGTCTCCTTGGGGAACATGAATTTGCAGCTGCGGATCGGGACTATCCCTCGAATCGATGGTGGTCTGAGTCGCAGTACTGGGAACCATGGTTGCCGAATCATCGGAAGTATCCGGGCCAGAAGACGTGGGCTCCATCGCGCTACCAGCCACTCGCAGCCACAGCGATAATTTAATCCTTTGAACGGTCTGAGCGATTCTACCTGGAATGAACACAAACGCCCGTGAAGAAAGATGGCCGGTTCAAAAGTGGTGAGATGACGCCCTCGTCGTGATACGAGATTATGTCAGATCTGTCATGTGCCTCGACTGGATACATCAGTCTACCCCAATGATTTGCTGACATGTCATGACTTTCCTCTGATATAGAGGAACCCTTTTTCAGCCTAATTGCGCTTTAGCCTTCTATTCTTCCACGGCATCGACATCCGCTAGCAAGATGGTTTATCCCATCGCGGCATCTCACTAAAATGATCCCAATGCAAAGAAGACGCTTAAAATACGAAATACTTTCAATAAGGCTTGGAGATAAACTTTTATTTATTAAGAAGTCTCTGTCAAAACAGTGCCAGGTTACAAAAGATGCATCACCAAAGTGAGCCAATCTTGTTCATGATTCAAAATCCGCCAAACACCAGGCCAGTCGAATGCAAATTACGCAAGGAAATCCAAGACATAAGAGAAAGTACAAAAGGAAAAAATATTGTTGCTTTGACGTTGGCCATGCAGCTCGCTTAGAGCACGGCAACTCGTCGAGGCTCGTGCTTCTTTGCCTTGGGAACAACAAGAGTCAAGATGCCGTTGTTGAAGTTTGCAGTGACAGCGCCCTGGTCAATTCGGGTTGGAAAGTTGAAGCTTCGCGAGAATTCACCAACAGCGCGCTCGGTGAGCCAATATTTGGCCTTGTCGACAGGCTTCGCCTGGGAGACTTGTGCTTGCTTGGCCTCCTCGTTCTGAGCCTTTTCGGCTGGTTGCTCGGTTTCGGTTTCGCGAGAGACGGATTCGAACTCGTCCTCAACAGCAGCTTGGTGGGAGGTGTCCGCCTTGTGCTCTCCGTTTTCTTTGATGGCGCTGCTTCCATTCGCCTCCTCTAGGCTAGCTGTAGGGGCACCAGATGTGTAATTGCGCTCAGTCCTGCCGCGGATGACCAATGTCTCGGGCTGTGTGAATTCAATGTGGACATCTTCCTTTTTTACACCAGGAAATTCGCCGTGGAGCTCATAAGCCTGCTCAGTCTCGCGGACATCAAACTTGGGCTGCCATTGCACAATGTTTGATTGACGGGTGTTTTGGCGAGAGTAGTTGTCGAAATCGTCAAGGAGACGGAAGAGAGGGGTGAAAGAGGCGTTGTTGTTGGTGGCAGTGTTGTTGCAAAAGTTTCGAGTGAAGAAGGCCATTTTGAATGCTTGAGTGTTTTGGTGTTTAATTGGGGTTGGTATGAGAATGTTTTGTAGAAGTGAGCAGAGTTGATTGATTGATTGATTGATTGATGTGTGTGACTTGATGGAAAGCTATGATGTCTATGGGGTTGCGAAGGAGTATTTTATAATTAACTAGACAGTATATTGCCTCCATAGTCAAATCTACAAACTACTAGTAAGCTCATACAAGGTCATTCCAGAAATTGCTGGATGGTTTGGTGGATCAAGGCGAGACCAGTTACGACTGTGAACTTCTCGAAGCTGGTGGAATATTCTAGATACTTCAGGAGACCGGAATGGGCGGGTAGTACGGTGCTGTTGTCCAAAGTCACAAAGTTGTTCCCGGTGAAGTATATGGCAATTCTCAAGACATTTCGACTAGAATGTACTCCATCTGACCTTTACTTTTTGATCTTTGTCCAAGTTCATGGCAATGCTGCTTTACCCAAGAGCTTTCATCGGCTTCCCTGATTAGGTTAGCCAGGTGGTCCGTGCGCAACAGTTCGCGATGGAATCCCGTTATAGCGGGGAACACATTGTGATTCAGAGCCCAGTTTAGTGTGGCCTTTCTTCTCTTCTTCTCTGGCGGTTTCAATGAATGCTGTCGTAAATAGATGTCGGATACAGGAAATCAATGGCTTCAGATGACGAAACGAGTAGGCGAATCGGGTTCGGAACGGGCAAAGCGATGTGGGAATGGCAGAACCGAATACGATGAAGTGATTATCTCCACCTAGGTACCAAACAATGTATGTTGCCAACCACAAAACTTTAAGTTGAAATAAAAGATTTTATTCCTGGTTTCTATTATATGAGTAATGTAAAAAAAATATTACTATTTATGTGAAGTTGTATTATACCTTAATGACGTATTTTTTTTTTTTTTGGCGCGGGTCATTGATGCGAAGTACTTGAATGGAGGCTTAGCCTACTCAAAGGGATAAGGCTACGGTCTTCAAACAAAGTAGACGTGATGAGCCCTCCCCAAGCCACAGCCCGCGTGTCAAGCCACAAGCGGCGGTGGCCATGGCTATGCGCCCGATTTGTCCGTCCGGCCCGGGGATTTATTCTGGGCGACGGACATTATGGATTCCAAATAATTAAGGTTAGTGATCAGGGCCAAACGTAGCCGAAAAAAGGGAAATTTGTTAGCAGAAAAAGACCCATCGGGTTATTATGCTGGTTTTTCGCAAAGTTGAGTGGCCCGAGACCCCGAGGCAAAGACCTTCTAGAAGCACTGCCTCGAATAGGGTTACAGTGGATTATCGATTTCGCCACTAAAATTAGCAGCATCAATCGGACCTGGGGTCGAGGCTTAGCTCAGGAAACCCTGCGATGGAGGGTGAAAATGACATTCGGCTCTCGCCACTGCCAATTCCGTTTCACATCCCCCAGTTTGCATTTATCTGAACGCGGAGACAACGCAATTCTCTGTCCGCGTTTTGATCGCAGCTTGGCATGGTCGACAGGGGAGGCCTATGTACATGACGAGACCCACTCGTTGGGATACTCAAAACGCCCCATCAAAAGTGATAACCTCGGGGCGGGTTCATGAGTGTCGGCAAAAGTACCAGTGGGACAATTAGTATCAAGGGTTATTCTACAGCTAGCTTAATAATGATTTTCACCTCTCCAAATGACCTCAATTCGCTCACAATTCTCAATATACTATGCTAATATAAATTGTGTTCTGGTTTATCCAGTGTTCCTTATTGAGTGCTGCCAAAGCAAAGGTCAGAGCCATTGCGTGAAAATGATTCACTGTTTGCAATGCGGTAAAAAATAACACAACGGAAAATATATCAAGGCACGCTCCACTGATTGAATGTCACCTTTAACCCGTTCTGGTTTTACAATTGCGGAAACCCGTAATCAAGCCAAGCCCTACAGAGCGCCCTACGCCCAACGAGCAAGATCTACTTCGAGGGCTCAAACAATCGCAGACTCCCATTTGTGGGTCGACCTTGTTTGAGTTTGCGCGTCGTTTAAGCCTGGCCGATTCAGGGCAGTGCTCTCGGATTCGCATCCGTGCATGATGCGTTCTCACTAACTCCGTTGCACGTTTCCGCCTGCGTCTCAATTAATAAGAACGAGCCGCCATCTCGCATCGAAATTCATTGTTGTCTTTTGTCTCAACGACAAGATTTCTCTATTGCAGATTGGCCGCGCTCTAGCTGCTGTTATCAATCTCCTTCTCTTTCTCCTACCACGCGCCCCACCGTATTACTCACCCACCGGTCCCATCGCATTCGGTTTCGCTTTACTCCAAGCTCTCACTCGCCTGTGTGCTATATACATACACATCGCAAGATTTCTAGGCCTATCAACGACACCACCATGCCACCAAGATTGGGATACAAGAAGTCTAAACGAGGCTGTCTTAGGTGTAAACAGCGACGTGTCAAGGTACTTTACTGGCTTGCTCGTCCCCACGCCCACTGGGTCTTTCGCTGACAGCCGCCGCCAGTGTGACGAAGATCAGCCATGTTCCGCTTGCGCAAGACATGGGGTCAAGTGCGAATACGCCGAGAAGCTCCCCGATGGAAGTGACGCTCCAAGGAGTGTGTCAGTGGCCTCCAGCGATCAAGCGTCACCAATGGACATGACATCTCAAAATGTATGGAGCGACCGATGATGATTGCATTGGCCGATAAAGTTTTGCTAATGACATCCCAATCTCAGGCTGCTCCGAGCCCTGCATCGATGCCGCTTGATAAAGCACAGCAGTTAGCCAGCGCAAGTTCAACGCCCGCCTTGTCCACTGTGTTTTCTATGCCTGGCTGGATCAACGAGTCGCCGGCTCTAGGCTCAGATCAATTACATTACTTTGACAAATTCATTACGGGCCCCAAATCTGTGGAGAGGGGATCATGGCTCACGGATCTAGAGCTTATACACCACTATACATCATATACCTGTGAAACCCTCCCCAGAGCCAATAGGCTTCACTACATGTGGCAGACTGAAGTTCCCAAGTTGGCACTCTCCCACATATTTCTTCTACACCAAATTTTGGCCATCGCGGCTCACCACCAAAGCCACCTACATCCAGATCAATTTAGCGATTACTCCATCTGCGCCTCGCTACATCAGAACAAGGCTATCAATGGTCTACGAACTGCCATCTCGCAAATTAAAGAAGACACTTGCCACGAGGTTTTTATGGCGTCTTCTTTACTCACTGTCAATGCATTTGCTACCTTTTCAGATGCTACCTTTTCGAATTATGAAACGGGAAATAATCGGCCCAAACTTGAAGATTTATTAGATGTCTTTCAGCTTACGCGAGGCATGGTGAAAATTCTTCATTCATATACAGATGCACTCCACCAGGGTCCAATGAGTGGATTATTTTTGCAGGAGGGAGGTCGCGGACATGACCCGTTTGTGGCATTACTCATAGAGCGGCTTCAGCAATTCGAAATTCCCGATAACATCCACCCTGACGAGCGCTCCACCTGTCGAGAAGCAATAGAGGATATGATTCGGTGGGCTAATTTCTCAATGCTATCAACAGAGTTTCCAGCTTTACGAATTTCTATGAGTTTTAGCGTGTCTCTGTCCGAGGAATTTATCGAGCTTATATGGCAACACCACCCGGTGGCTTTGATCATCATTTCTCATCACTGCGTTGTTTTGCATGAATCAGGGAGAGATAATTGGTTCTTGCGGGGATGGGGGAGGGGCGTTATTGCCAATATCATGGGCATCCTAGACCCCAGCTGGGCAGTGGCAATGGAATGGGCTTTAAGAATGACTGAGAATTAAGCATTAGAGATAAAGAATAGAATTTTGCTTTTCAGTATTTGGTTGTTCATGTGAGAAACAAGAAATTTAAGTAATCAACTCACTCAATCGCTTAAGCTTGCAAGTATGATCTTGAACTTTATATGTAGGTGACATAGTGGCTATCTATTGACATGACTCTTTCGACGCTCTCGCTCACTATTCTATTACAAGACTACCAACCTAAAAGAGACAACTAAAGCAGAAGAATGAAATATACCCATCTCCTTTTCTAATCATCTTTCCTTTGATAGGCCGCTCGGGTTATTGAGGGTCTATTAGCGGCTGCTCTGAATGTTGGATAGAGTCCTTCTTTCATAGGTTGCATAAACACATCACTTGAGTCTACTCTTCATTAAAGGCTAGACCCAAAATTACTTCAGTCTATCCGGATGTCACAGACCTCTTTCTCAGCCAAATTCCTCTGAATTACATGAGCAATCTGGCTGTACATAGACAACTTACTACCGGTATCGCTCTAAACTACTAACCAAAACAGATTTTGCACCATATCGCTATTCCTATTGATCAAATAGACACACAATCTAGCACAGCACAGTTTATGACCTAATATTCATAGGGCTGATCCCTCGAACTCAAATGCTCTCGCAAGGCGCTCAATACGAAATTGTGGGGCGACTTTTTTGGTCGGTTCCGGTTTCGCCTACGATTTCGGTTTCGGTTCCGGCCGGTAGAGGCGCAAGCGCCAAGAACAGACTATGGACAACAACAAGCTTGGCTTGCGACTAAAAGCTACAAATTCTCACAAGATAATATGCTTAAAACAATCTCGAGAGCTATACCAATCTCTTCCCAACAAAAAACTTACGAGTGTGGCTGCCTTGCTCTATTCATTCACTACACCGGCTTTCAACAACTAAACAGTCTACATGATCGCAATACGGATGGTTGCATCAAAAAGAAAGCCCAGAAAATGAATGAGCGAGAAATTTCCTAAATTACATAGTCAAGTTATATCACAGGAATTCGGCAGTAAATCCCCGAATCAAACAGCGATCGTAGCCCTCAAGTAAATTTGATCGAGCAAGAATAATGGCGTTTCCCAGCATGGCCATCTTGGAAGAGTTTAGAATATACGGTCAGGTATACTGTTCCGGTGGTCAGGTTCCCAAGATTCTCCATTTCCACGAAACTTCCCACCGGTACCTAGAAACCCAAAAAAGCATCAAATCCAAACATCTATTCATTTCTCCCTGAGAATGATCGCTGTGCGAGGCCTGAGTCACACCATAGAGCTTTTTAACCACCGTGGCCTGTAAGGCTGAATGAATGCATAGGCAAAAGTCAACAAGGCCATTGAGGCTCTCGCCAGTTGTTGAGATACCATACGGCGTTGAGACCTTGGCAACTGTTCTGAACCCGATCATTTAGCAACACAGTCATCCAATACGTAAATAGCCGAAGGCATACATATTAAACGCCTTGATCTAGAAAGATTGTCATTCCTGGGTATCTAGCTGATTTACGCGGGCGAGTCGAAGCGCAGCCTGGCTGATCATGCGCTGGATGTGTAAAAGCGCGAGGCCCTTTGCAGGGCTGGGTCCCCCATCGTTAATTCTCGATGGCTGCGAATTCAACGAAGGATGCGAACACGAAGAGGGCTGCGAGGGGGATGAGGGCTCTGATCATTGATGCGAGAGACTCAACCTCGAGCCATCCTGGATCAGAGCCTGGTGGGGTCGAATGCGGCCGTGTTAGCGGACCAAGTTGCGGTGGTTGAACAGGGGGCACATCGGATAACGACTCGCGGATATCTTCGTATTTATCATTTCCCCGGATTTGTCATCATGTCATTCCTGTGCTATGTTACTTGAGTCCCGTCACGGTGCCTTAGCCTCAGGTGCTTGGGTAGACATATTAGACATATTATCCGGAGAATGAAAATTTTACTGGTAAATAACCAATCACAAAAGGATTGTCATTAATATTATCGAACAAAAATCATCCACTGTGACTCTGAAGAATCCGTTCTGCTTACGATTGGGTCCGTAACTCCGTGGTTCGGCGGGGGGGTATACTGACAAGGAAGACACGAGACACGGAACTTTGCAAAAAGAAAGGTGCGACGCTTTCTCGCGTCAAGACCAATCAACGTATCAGAGTGCATTGATATGGGAGCTTGGATCACCGGGCAGGGTGAGCTGGTCATGGGCCCCACGTTGCGCGATTGCTGGGTGACTGACTATTCACGTGACCGTTTAAAGGGTATATGCTACCCTATACCATTAATCAATTCTGAGTTAGATGACTGCTTTTAATTATTTACTAAGCTAATAACCATTATAGAATAATTTTAAAGCAAAGAGATTCGGTCTTGTATCTCATAAGGAATGCCTCGGCCGATGGGTCAACCGAGTCATTGTCCGCATCAAACTAAGCTTTCTTTGGGTGCCAAGGGGAGTCGATTCTACTCATTGGCTGATGCAAAATGCTCAACAATGTCGGCGAAACGATCCGAGGTGTGTGCCATCTGATAATCTTGCCAGGGTCCCATACCCGACTCAATCGTTTCATAGTATTCAGCGGGGCTTCCCCGCCCTGGACTGTTGATTGATGCACGTTGATCACACCTGACGCTCTACTAATTTTCGGATGCAACTCCATTCCACGACTCGTTGCAAGCTATCGAGAGCCAAGCTTTACCCCGCACTGGGGTAATCCACTCTCTGGATATCTGGGGTTATGACATGGCCGTGTGCGCGTACGGCCATGGGGCACCCGACCCTTTCTTATAAAGATGACGAGTCTATTTTCTTCCATGTTTTCCTTTCGCATCTTTCTACCGGTACCAGTCATAATCCTTGACAAAAATGGCTGCTACGAATGAAGTTGAGCTTGACGGGCCTCGGCTGGGCCGTGTGAGCACGCCCAAGCCAGAAGAAATGCACATTGACAGAGTCAACACGGCTACCGATTATGATGGGCCCATAAAACCACCCAACGAAGAAGGGTTTGATCAATTTGGATCTCGATCAAAAACCGACCCTCGAGAGATCGCACTTGTCAAGAAGCTAGACTGGTACATGCTTGTCAGTAGAGTCATGTTCACTTCTTTCTCGAATACTGAGCACTGACATCAATAGCCCATCTTGTGGCTCATGTATCTGTTTAATTACCTCGATCGCAACGCCATCGTGAACGCACGACTCAATAATTTGGAAGATGATCTCAATCTTGTGGGGACACAGTACAACACATGTGTCTCAATTCTTTTCGTAGGGTAGGAAACAACCCCAGACCCGATGACGGTGCAACGAAACGGCTAACGGTGCGGTTTGCGATAGCTACATTTCAGCACAAGTGCCGTCCAACATGCTGTTGAACCGGGTACGGCCGTCAATATATCTCTCTGGATTTTGTGTCGCTTGGTCAATCGTTAGCCTGCTCACGTACCTAGCCAAAGATTATAAATCGATGGTAGTGCTTCGCTTTTTATTGGGCGTGACGGAAGCTCCGGTATTATGCCTTGCTTGCGTACGATCAAACGGCGTGGCTGACGAACATATAGTTTTATCCCGGTGCACTCTACATGTTGAGCATGTTTTACACCCGCAAGGAAATTGCAACGCGCATGTCTATTTTTTATACGGCCAATATGTTCGCCAGCGCTTTCTCGCCACTCATCGCCGCAGGAGTCTTTGATGGGCTAGATAAAGCTAGGGGACTTGCAGGATGGCAATGGTAATCGCGTGCATTTGACCGTTGTTGTGGTTTTGTTGCTGATCTCTCGCCTTTCTCAGGCTGTTTATTATCCAGGGCGCGCTATCCATCCTGGTCGCTTTTCTCGCTGTATTCCTTTTGCCAGACCACCCGCTCACCACACGTTGGTTGAGCCCCGAGGAGCAACAGCTCGCTAATGACCGCATTTATGCCGACACGACTGATCGACGCGAGAGCACTAGTGTTTGGGTCGGGCTTCGCGAAGCTGTCTTGGATTGGCGAACCTGGGCCATGACGCTCATGTACAACTTTCACCTTTGTACTGCAAGTTTCCAGAACTTCCTCCCGACAGTCATTCAAACATTGGGATATTCGAGGACCGTCACACTGGCACTCACCTGCCCCCCGTACATCTTTGCGGCCATCGTTGCAGTGGGGGTGGCATACAACTCTGGCAGGACAAACGAGCGCACTTGGCATATTACCATCTCAAAATCGATTGTTTGTGTCGGTTTCATCATTGCGCTCGCTACATACAACACTGCCGCGCGCATGGTCGGCATCTTCATGTTCGTTGGGTTTACCTTTGGTATCAACAACATTGTGCTTGGCTGGGTATCAGCAACCGTCGGCCAAACAAATGAAAAGAAGGCAGCGGCCATCGCGATATGCAACACGCTTGGCAATCTAGCATCTGTTTATATGCCATACCTCTGGCCTAAGTCAGATGGTCCTCGATATGTGCCAGCTTGGTCAGCGAGCCTTAGCTTTTCCGTCGGCACCGTTGTTATTGCTTGGTTGATGAGGATGACGCTGAAGAGATTGAATAAGAAGATGAGAGAGGAGAACCCAGATGAAATCAACCTGTACGTATACTGATAGCTCTGTGCGAAAATTAGGTCTAGATAGCAATGACAGATGACTCATTTGGCATGTTCACTGGTAAACATTTGGTTTCCTGCGCCATGTGGAGGCTTCTTGTCTGCCTGTTAGCTGCAGACAATTTTTGCAGTTGACCTCGTGCTGAAGGAACCGTAATAAAAGGTCTGTGATTGGCTAGGTGTTGGATGGCTCCACTGCATTACACTGGGTCATCGCGTCTACTATGGATCTTTTGCGCGTCAAAGGTCGTGACATTTCGCATTTTTTACCGAGAAATTACCATGACATCATGATAATGGAGCCCCGGATTATAGAAACCCAAGAATGGCGTCCGGACTCAAGAGCCGTGAATGGATCGAGTTGTTGGGCAGCGTGGGCAGTTGTTGTGGGGCTGTGTCAATTGAATGGGCCTCGGTCAGCGCCGATGCCGATCAACAGGTGTTTTCAGGCCCAGAATTTTGTCGAGCGAATTTCGGTGCGATCACAATGCGATAGGAGCTTGGTGACGGGCGCATCCGGAAGCAAGACGGTTTACGAGTCAATCAATGATAGCGCGAATCAATGAATCAATTGCAAAAGAAGCTCTACGGCTCATTTCGGTACTAAACGATGATGGGAAATCGAGACGCGTTTCTGTCTTGAAAACAGAGCCCAAGATACATGCAGCGAGGCTTCCCCACGGCTGTATTGAGACGAACCCTTGTTTCAGTCTCCACGATGCTCAGAAATAACATCTGGCTCTAGAATGCAAGATTCCGATCGATCTCACCCGCTCCGGCTTGTGCCTTGACTGTGGACGAACTGGACTGATCCAGCGATGAGGCCATGGCGTGTTCCGGCAGCGCCCGACCGGGATGATGGGCGGTGGAGATCACACCACCAAGGGGCCAGCCGACATCCCATCGTGCGTATGATCGTGAGCAATGGGAGAGGCAGCAGGAGAAGAAAAAAAGCATATAAGAAAGGAAATGTTTGAATCATGGCCATCTCATCATCATCAGCATCAGCATCACATTCAATCACCTCCACCAACAACTTCATTTCTCTCAACTGCATCAATCAATTGATCCACCCCTGCAATCAAAATGACTGCTATCACCAAGGCTATTCCCATTGGCTCCAGGTACATAAAGACCCACTGACACTCCACATCATCCCCTAACACCTTCCAGGGCCCTTCCCATCCTTGCCACCATTGGTAGCACCGCTGTGGTTGGCACCTATGTGCGCTCCCAGCTGAGGACACAATCTCGCACTTTCGACCGATATTTCAGCCAACAAAACTCGACTCAGAGCGAGGCTGCAAGAGCAAAGTCTTTTGAAGGAAGTGTCGTTACCGATCCTCGAACATCCTTCTTCAACATTTTGGGCTGGTAATTCCTTCTTGTGGATCGTAAAAGCGGCGTTTGGAGTTGGATAGACATTATTTGCAGCGCGAGTGCACAGTCTTTTAGACTTAGTGCAGGCTAGAACTACTTAGAATAATAATGCGACAGTTAAATTAAGCTATACTTGAATCTATAATGCATGGGTCTTGCTTACGCGATTGGATGAAAGGGCAATGTGCGCGGTTGTCGGCAATCGGCATAAGGGATTATGTCAGGTGACGGTACTCTGTAGTAAGAGTAGGGAATGGATGAACCGCGCTAGGGAGTGAATCTAATAACAGAATCAAGAATGAAAAAAGAGCCGAAGCTTGGGAGTCGGCAGATCGGATATAGTTGCCTTGGAGACCTAGACGCGATTGGAGGTGCAGAATTCGGCCTCCTGTCTCGGCAATTGGTAGCTTAATGTGTAACTTTCCCTGGAGTTTTCGCATGTACATAAGAGATAATGCCTCGGCTAGTTCGTATATGATGGGCTGCATTATTCCCTGGTCTGGTTGGCAAAAATTCAAGACGCGCAGAAAATAATTTGGACCGCTTGCAAAACGAGGCAGCTCCGGCATATCTTATGGTGGCTACGAGTCACATTGACATACCCGTTGATCTAATTTTACAAGCACTTTCCTCTTGCCGCAGCTTCTTCTAGAACAACGCAAGATTAAAAACAATCAAAGTAGTTACATATTATTCAAGGTAGACGCCGGTACAATGCTGTAGGTCAAGGCTTGTCAAAATTCTGCTTTAATTGCTACGCCGATATTGCTTGACTGAGTTTCATTGAGTATTCGCGCGTGAGGCATCCAAATGACTTGATAACTTCTTCATCTTGTTACAATTTCCCAATCTTACGCCATCTACACCTGCAGGACGTTCACGTTATTTGCTAGCCACTCGTATGACTCCTGTCTGAAATCATCATCAAGAAAACTATTCGCATCCGATTTGAACCACATCAGCTTCTTATCATCATCCCATTTGGGCCAATTTGTGTATTTTGTAACACCTTTGTTTGGGTCCAGATTGTAAAGAAAATTAAAGTAATATGTACGGATGCTTTGGACAGCGTTACTTGGTGGTAGACCGTAAAAGATTTGCAAAATATCAGAACCATGCGATGTACCCTGAATAGGAGTACCGTAATTATAACTGGCCAGGTATGACCATGCTGGCACATCTGTGTTGACTTTAGAAGCTCTCCGCAGGAACGCACGGCGGGTGAGTGTGAAAACGATATCTCCCAGGATAGCTGCACGTCTCTTGAAGCCAGGGAAAACCTCGTTTAAAATTCCAGTACGGAATGGGCTACCCTGGTCAATTGCAGAAGAATAGGTATTGATCAGTTCAGTCAGCTGCGCCTTTGAAGCATCGTGGAAATAGAGACTCGAAATATAATCGACCAAATCATTGGTTGTGGTAAGATTAGGCTGGAGCAGAGCAAAGATTGTGGCTTCGTCTTCTTGATCTCCAATGATCATTGGGACGGCATGGTATTTGCCCTGGGCAATAAGTTGATCAGGCGTATCCGGAAGCACTGTGCTATCTGGTCGAGGCAAGTAGGAGAGTGCTGCCGCGTTGTACGAAGTTTGACCAGGCACTGAATTGCCCGCTTTTAGAAATTCATTGTCATCAACCCCCTGAGACAGTCGAGTGTGTCAGGCGCACGAGAACAGCCGGCGCTGGCGACAACAGTATCGTAAATCGCCTGAGCCTTTTGAATATCGATGCGGCTTGTTCGGGTGATGCTGCCGGAGTTCATGATGGCACCTCTAAAAAGACTCTTGCCCTTGTAAGTTGCGTTTCCTCCAAAGAGAACCATTTGATCTAGGACAGAGATGGCGCCCGCCGATTGACCCCAGATTGTGACCTTGTCAGGGTCACCACCAAAGGAAGCAATATTGTCAGCTACCCACTCAAGGGCCATACGCTGGTCCAAAAGACCTAGGTTGGCGCTGCCGTCTTTGAGAACCTCGGCGCCTGGCAAAAAGCCAAAACTAGCCAGACGATAGTTGACAGTAACGAGGATGAATGGCTGCTCCTGGTCAACAGCAGTGCCTAGAAGACCTGTGCCATCATACGTGTTGGTGCCGCCTGTCTGGAAGCCTCCACCGAAAATCCAGAAAAGCACCGGTAGCTTGGCATCAGCACGAGTGTTGGAAGGACGCTGGATGTTGATGGTGAGACAGTCCTCTTGTCCAGTGAGCTTCTGCAGAAAAGGCAAACTCTGGACATCAGTAAGAAGGTTGGTGATGACGCTGTAATCTCTGGTAGAGATGGAAAGCTGAGGACAAGAGGCAGCTACGAGTCCTGACGCATCTAATGTTCCCAATGGCTTGGATAATCTCTGCGGAGGCCTGAGTCGCAAGTTCCCGACGGGTGGGTCCGCGAGGGGGATACCACGAAACGACTCGATGTTGCCAAAAGACGACCCAATGACCGTGCCAGAAGATATAGCAACCTGAACCTTTGTGGAGCGGTCGTGAAGGGTTCTTGCATGACTGGCCCACAGCAGAGAATTAGGCTCTGAGGCGCTACCAAGTGCTGGTACTGAAAGCCCAGAAGCAAGGCGAACAAAAGCTAAAAGGCTGGCGATAGTTTGAAGCTTCATTGTTGGGAAATAATAAGATAACCATACTAATTTGTTACCCCTCAATTGTCACACACACACACATTTGTATTGAACGCATTTTTTATTCTATAATATAGAAAGCTTCCTTATTATTTCTAGGCTTTTCAGCCAATACCATACACAACAATTACTATCTTTACTAATCCTACTAATTTTTTTATTTTACTTTTTTATATATTTTTTTAATTTATTTTTAAATTTTTATTATTTAAATATTATAATAAAATTAATAATTTTTTAAATAAATTTTTTTTTATTTATTAATATTTTTATTAAATTAATAAATATAAAAATTATAAATAATTATAATTATATTTAATATTTTTATTTATTTTTTAAAATTTTTTAATTTTTTATTTATTGTTATAAACCGATGGATCTCCCGAGGATTTGCTGGAGGACCTATTTGTAGTAGATCTATAGAATAGCCTAAGGATTTCCTGGGGAAATTTCTAGGATTTACTTGTAGTAGGTCTATGGGATAGCCTAAGGATAATCTAATGGATTTCTGCCGAAGTTTTTTGCTAAATATTTAAGGGAAATTTTTGAATAATTTTATAGAAGGTGGATTGGTCTTATGCTATTAATCTGCTGATATTCTTGAAATGGGGATGTGAAACACAGAGGAAAAACCACACACCAAGCCTATAACGACAAGAGTGAAGTTTAGGGTAAGTCGGCCTCCTAGGTGGAAGGCATCAAGTTCGTAAATAATAAAACAACGGCTGCAACAGCTGCAGTCATGAAAATCAACACATAGTCGCAAAATCGATTGATCGAANAGTTTTTTTTTATTTATTAAAATAATTATATAATAATATAAATAATTTAAATTTAATAAATTATATTTAATTAAAAAAAAATTAAAAAATTTTAATTTTAAAAATTTTAAATAAAATTTTTTATTACATAAAAATATAATATTAATAAAATTAAATTATTAATTAAATATAAAAAATATTTATAATATATATTATATAAAATTATTTAAATTATTTAATTATTATATATTTAAAAAAAAATTATAATTTTAAATAATATTAATTATTTATTAAAATTAATTAATTTTAATAAAAAAAATTATTTAAAATAATAAAAAATTAATTTTTTTATAATTATTAAATATAAAATTTAAAAAAATTAAATTATTTATTTTTTTAATTAAAATAAAGATTTTTATAATTAAATTTATTATTAAATCTTATTTATATATTATTTTTATAGCCTAGTTCCTAGATTGTCTAGTTAAGCTTATAGCTTGTTTTTTTTTTTTACTAGAAATAAATAAGATAACCATAGGATGGGAAATAATACAAAGCATAAGCAAAGCTAAAGCTACGATCCTAGCTTAGATCTAGTTGCCTTTGGATATAATAGTGAGTTTGACTGGAACAGGAGGCGGACCTATATTTTCGTCCTAAAGAGACACAAGGAGGCTTTGGAGAATCCAATCCTTATAAACCCTCACGCCTTGTCTTCTACAACACCGCTTCTGCACGAAACTTGTAGATAGTCACGCACGTGTCATTTCGTTCTTTGGGGTTTCAATCTCCAAATTGCTGACCCCTACTACATGCCGAGCATGCGTCTTATTTTCATCTGGATCTCGCTCCACCGACATAGGTCGTGCCGAGGCCGAGGCAGCACGGTTCGGCACTGAGTGCTGGCGATGCTGAAGGGTTGGTGCCGAACCAGTAATGACCGGCACACTATGGCTGTTCAGCACCCCAGTCAACATGCTTGCCTAAAGACTTGAAGTGTAATGAATGATCTAGACAGTAGTAAAAGAAGGGAGATATGATTTCCTTGAAAAGTGTTATGAATGAAAAAAAGGGTTAGGTTGGAAATAGATAGTATCAAATTATTAAAAGTGTAGCTTTAATTGTTCTCCACATTCACAATTAGACCATTTTCCCTGTCAATCTGCCTCAAAATGTCCGGCGGGCAGAGGGCTCGAGCCAAACTGTTGCCGGTTTTGAACTTTGTCACTCCGTCCACCTCATATGCCAGACTCATAACCTTCTCCGAGCGCATCACATACTCTGGCACTGGCTGCACGCCCTTTTTCACCCACATCCACCCCTTCTTCCCACTGGGGGCTTCGAACTTCCATCCCTGCATTGACGCTGGGTTCCAAGACCGGAGCTTTTCTTCGCGAATTCGGACGATGGGATGAAAGAACTCGTTTGTGGCACCGTCAGCGCCGTCGCCTGGATCCCTTGGATAGTCTCCAGGTGTGCGATCTTGCTTGCCGAGGAGTCGGAAAAATGCACCTGTTACCCCAGCGAAGTCGCTCACGATGGGCCCACAACCCCAACCGTCGACGAGTCTGTTCATGGCGAGCCGATGATCTTCAACGACGCTTTCGATAGCAGGCTCCTGGAACGTGAGCATCCCAGACACGTTGTCGACCTGAGATAGAGCAGGTTAGAAAGATTACGTCTGGAAAAATCCAATAGGATATGTAAAGCTCACCATCCATCCAAATGTGTTGTTTCCAATCTCCCCGTAGTCCCCCGTTACGGGCGGAGTTTCTGCTTGTCCACCAATATTCCCATGTACGCCTGGGAACCAGCACTGCTCCAGTACTTTTGTAGGAGCATTAGCAGTCTTGTGCCAAAGAGTAGGAGGAAAAGTCAATCGCCTTTCATCGATGGCAAGGGCTTGAAAGGCATATTCGACGCCTGATCACTGGATGTCAGCTCTTGAAGATACTTGCGGCGACTTGCGATGCTTACGTTCTGATAGGTTGGTGTTGTGGAAAGCGTATTGCTTGTTGACGGGAACGCCAGCTTTTGTGAGCCACTTCACAAAACCCCACTCGGGAATTCCCTGGCCTCAAGCGTCAGTATCGGAGGGCGCCGTGGTCTAACTTGGATACTTACGAGCGCGCCGACAGTGTCCCAAACGCCAACTACCTTGACCATGACGTCTGTCAATCCCAACTTCTGGTGGTTATCCTGGTACCAAGTCGACTCTCTGAATGGCTCGCCGTTTGTATTTTGGCGATACGCCTGCCACATTTCTGAAAAGTGCGACATGTGCAGTGAGGAAAAGACGCCCACGTCGCAAACAAGTCCAGCGACGGAACGGACTGTAAAGGCTCCGCGCGAAAAGCCAAAGAAGAAAATCTCGTCTCCAGGCTTGTAGTTATCGGAGATGAACTCGTATGCCTGGCAAACATCATTATCAAGACCCCATCCCAAGCCACCTACAAGGAGAAACGTCAATCAAATATTTCGGAGCATAATCTTTTGCGGAGCCACTCACCGTATATGGCCTTCTGGAAGGGGAGGTCTCCTGAGCCAAGGCCCGATTGATAATACACGATCTGCTCAACTACCAGGCCATCCTTGTCGATACCGGTCTTGGCGATCGCCCGGGCAATCGTAGCAACATTGGATGGTTTGGACGAGTCGCCTAGGTCAGATGCAAGCCACGTGCCATCCGCACAGACTATGATGCGCTTGTATGGTGCCAATTTGGTAGTGTCAGAGTCCATGATGAAATGCGGCGAGTTATTGGGAAATGGTGTGTCACAAATAGTCCTTGACCATGGAATAAATAGTCTACAAAATGTGCAATTTTCATTATTCTTGGCATCTTATTATACTAGAGAGCGCCCCTAGCTAAAAAGCAATGTTCTGTCTCATGTGCTTTGACAAGGCGGCCTCTCTCACACCCATCTTCCACCGACCCCTGAGTTTTGCCTGCTATCATGTGGTGTCGTCAGCCCATAAGCCTTGTGGTACGCCACACTGGGCAATGATCGGGGATCTGGGCAGTGTTGGGGTGCCATTTACAAAAGGCGCATGCTGATACAACCTTGATGAATTGCGTGCTTTTTTCTTTGGTATTCAATCGCAGTGACCAAAAGATCCCTACTCATTCCAATTGCGATCAATATTTTCCAATTAAAACGGGCATTTTGTATCCTGAGGACTAGTCATGGGAAGACTTGGGACTATTTGATCATCGCCTCCTATTATTCTCCAATTAGGTGGGTGCTGGTATACGACGGGTCATTAGCGTTTCCGCATCACATGCCGTGTGGGAGCGAAAAGTTTGTGACAGCCGCAGCTGACATCTGGCTGAAAATGTGGCGACCTTGATAGGCGGGCGCCTTCACTAGTGAGGTTACATCAAAGGCCACATCGAGATCCCTTGTCACATCGCCGGACCGAAACCAGCAATCCGATTCGATGCCACACCACTTTAGCCAAGTTGCCTTGCGATACTTTTGAAAGGGCTGCATCGCCGCGGATAACGTCAGCCCGGACCGTTCAGCTCCCCGCTGATGTTTCATCTTAGGGCAGGACGCGAAAAAGGGCTGTGTTTTTGGCTACCAATCATGACAAAGGTATATATAATGTGGATTTCGAAATGCACAAAAGTGTAGCAGTGGCTTCCACCGTGGCGTATCATGGATTTTTATGTAAGCCAGTCGTCGGCGATTCCTGCCTGTTCGAACTACCGGATGAAACCTTTCGAATCGTTATCAGGCAAAAGGTCTTCCAGCACAGCGTCTCTCCAATTGAAAGCAAGTGCATCTCACGTAACCTTTCACAAGGAAGACTGCTCCATGTCGTCAATCTTGCGAATTTCACATGTGATGTCTAAGAATGCTGCCTGATCGGAAACGGCACGATCGTCGCCGATAGCCTGAAAGCTATCAGGTACCGTTGTAGAATGATAAAATATCAAATAATCGCCGAGCTCGAATCGTTTTAGGCTGTCGGTTTCTCTCATGTTCCTTTGCTCTTACATTTGAGCCGGTGCATTATTCTTTCTTGCTACTCTGAGGCGAATCATAGGACACACAATGTCATCTTCTAGCCAAAATGGGACCCAGAAGGGCGGAGCGTATTCCAACCTGCTTGCGCTCCTAGGACAAGCTCACAGCGACCTCGTCAGCCAATCGACCCGCATTGTACCCAACTTGAAAATCCTTGGAAGCATCAAGGATGTGATTTCTTCGGGTGGTCTGATTGATGATCGTAAATACCTCGTAAGTAGAAGTCCGAGGCATACATGACCAAGATCCTTTGATATTAATCATTCAAACAGGTCGAAGACATTGTCCAAGTTGCGGCATCTCTCCCCAACGAGTCCAAGCTCAGAGGTGACCTTAATGGAGTGTTCATTGGCACCCTATGGCGCAACCTGCAGCATCCACCCATTTCGTACCTCGGGGATGAATTTAGATACCGCACTGCTGATGGATCCAACAACGTAAGCTTTCCGTTTTGCCGGTGGAGAAACCTGTGGGCTAAATCGCGACATGGCAGAACATCACCTATCCCAGCCTCGGTGCTGCGGGTAGCCATTACGCTCGAACTGTTGCCCCAAATCACCCGAAACCTCTCAACCTTCCGGACCCGTCCGTTATTTTTGATAGTAGGTCAAGTATCTAACTAGAGTGGTGGCGAGTCTGACATGGCTAGGTCTTATGGCGCGAAAGGAGACGATGAAGGAACACCCAACCAAGGTTTCCAGTTCGCTCTTTCATTTTGCTACCATCATCATTCACGGTAATAAAAGATCCCACCTCATATTACCTAACGATTGAAGCAAACTAATTCCTTGATACAGATCTTTTCCACACCGATGAGAGGGACAATACCAGGTTGAAGAATTCATCTTACCTTGACCTAGGCCCTCTGTACGGCAATAATGAAGATGAGCAAAAGAAAGTCCGTACATTCAAAGACGGCCTGTTGAAGAAGGACACTTTTGCCGAAAGCAGATTTCTCAGCCAACCTCCTGGTGTTTGTGCTCTTATTATCTCCTTCAATCGTTTCCACAACTATATCGTTCAGGAGCTAGCTACCATCAATGAGCAGGGACGCTTCAGTATCCCGGCTGGCATCACTGAAGATGACCCCAGATACAACCAGGCTCAGTTGAAACGCGACAATGATCTATTCCAGACTGGAAGACTGTATGTCACTGATGCAAGGGCCTTGCAATATTGTTGAACGTAGTGTGACTAACCTTTCCTCTCCAGCATTACCTGTGGCCTCTATGTCAATGTCATTTTGGGTGATTACCTTCGCACCATTCTGAACCTCAATCGGAACCCCCTCAACTCAGATTGGAAGCTGGACCCCCGAGAGGACTTTGACAATGTCTTTGATATGGAGGGAACCCCTCGCGGGATTGGTAACCAAGTCAGCGTCGAGTTCAATATGATTTACAGGTGGCACAGCGCTATCAGTGCTCAGGATGAGAAGTGGACGAACGATCTTTTCCAAAAGATCTTTGGACCTGACGTCAAGATCGGTAAGTCGCACATTTTTTCGTGATCCTAGGCTTTTACTTATAAATCATGACTAGATGATTTGCCCATCGATAAATTCCTCGCAGGCGTCCGCGCATGGACCAAGGATATACCCCAGGATCCTGAGCAATGGACCTTTGGTGGGTTGCAGAGAAACAGTGATGGAAGTTTCTCAGATGAGGATCTTGTCAAGATTCTCCAAGATGCAACCGACAGCGTGGCAGGTATTTACTTCTTCTTGACTCCAGGCTGAGTCCACTGCCAGGTTCTGCTATGATACTAACGACGTTATTTATAGGAGCTTTTGGAGCTCGAAATGTACCCGCCGTACTGAAAGCTGTCGAGATGTACGGTATTGAGCAAGGGCGTGAGTGGGGGCTGGCGTCCCTGAACGAATTCAGAAAATTCTTCAAGCTCGAGCCTTACGCTACATTTTGTATGTGACCATCTTCACTCCGGAAAATAACGGGAACTAATAGTCCCTAGCCGACATGACATCGGATCCTTCTATTGCTGAAGCCTGTAAGATGAATGGCCCTTAGCTCACTAGAACCCTAGGCTAACTTCATATAGTGGAGGCGCTTTATGGGCATCCCGACAACATCGAACTGTATCCAGGTCTGTTGGCTGAAGATGCCAAGAAGGCAATGGTACCGGGCTCTGGATTGTGTCCGGGATTTACGACGTCCTTTGCTATCCTTTCTGACGCTGTTGCTCTGGTTCGTGGAGACAGATTCTACTCTGTCGACTACAATCCCTCGAACCTCACGAGCTTTGGGCAAGTTATATTGTTGACACTGCTTGGACTTTGCTAACATCAAGCTAGATTTGATCAAGCCAGCTCTGACTATGATGTTGCCGGGGGCGGTGTGATGTACAAGCTCCTAATGAGAGCGTTCCCTGGTTGGTATCGGGCAAACAGTGTCTTCGCTCTCTATCCCTTTACCACTCCGGGGGAAAATAAGGAAATTCTCACCAAGAAGGGAAATGTGCAGGATTTTGACTTCAGCAACCCGCTATTCGTTGGCCCTCCGAAGCCAATAATTACGTGGCAAGGTGTTGTCGATACACTGTCGAACCAAGCGCAATTCCGCGTGCCATGTCAGCTCTCACCATTTCTCGATCTAGTTCCATAATGAACCGACTAACATCTATATAGGGGGCCCACACACGTTCCAGCTCACTCAACATGACTACATGCTTAGCGGAGATACGCCTGCTAACGCACAGCAGCGAGTCGAGGTTCAAAAGTGTTTGTACAGTCCTGAAGCGGGCCTTGACCAAGTCAAGCAGTTTTATGAGCAGATAACTGCGAACCTCATCCGCAAAAACAGCCGTAAGATTGGCAGCTCATATCAAATTGATGTGGTTAAAGAGTAAGTGGGCGATGTTGAACGACGAATATGATGCTAACGTACCAAGCATCGGAAACATTGCACATGCGACATTTGTCGGCCAATTCTTTGGTATCCCGCTGAAGAGCAATGGCGGAGGACCCGATAGCTACACAGAAGAGACGCTGGCCGAAGCTCTCCAGAACCTGTTCGGTTATGTATTCCTTGATTTGGACACGACGACATCTTTCAGGAACCGTGTCGTGGCCGCCAAGGAAACAAAGAAAATGGGACAGGTGATGCAGCAGGTCGTTGCTGAGATCCAATCCAGACACTTCCCTTCTCTGAGGCAGATGTTTCAGCTGGCTTCCGCCAATACTCTAAGCAGCTATGGCGAGCGGCTAGTCGAACGCCTACTCCGTGCCGGAAAAGGTGTTGACGAGACCGTGTGGGCCATCATCCCCACTGCAGCTGCCGCATCCGCCACTCAGGCCCAAGGAGTATGTCCCCTCGGCTATTTAACTATTACCATTGTCTAACCTGAGATTTTAGTGGGCTCAAATGATCGATTTGTACTTGTCCGACGAATATTATTCACACTGGGAGGACATAAGGAAGTTTGCGCTATCCGATGAGCCAGAGGCTTTTGAGAAGCTCAAGAAGTATGCATTGGAAGGGTATGATTCTCCCCTCGCATAATCTGACTCAAAGAATTGAGACTAAAAGGAATAGATTCCGTTTGTCCACGCCAGCCTTTGGTTTGATTCGGGTCAACGGTGGTGACACGGTCCAGGTTCAAGATGGCCCATCAGTGGTGTCGGTTAGCACTGGAGAAACCGTGTTTACCGATTTCATCACAGCTGGCCGTGATCCTTCCAAGTTCCCTGATCCCGAGCAAATCAAACTAGATCGCCCAGATGATCTCTACATTCATCACGGCTGGGGTCCCCACGCCTGCCTTGGACGGCCCATTGTTACCGTCGCCGCAGCCAGCATGCTTCGCGTGTGTGCGCGACTGAACAACTTCCGTCGGGCGCCCGGTCCCGCTGGGGAGATGAAGAGCAAGACGGTGAATGGAGCATTCAAATCCTACCTGTCTGACGATGGAAGCCAATGGGGACCTTTCCCTACCAGTGAGTATAATGAGATACCGTGAGAAGGGCTTTCAATGCTAACTCAATTAATAGACAAAAAGGTTATTTTTGAGCACCTTTAGGAATATTAAGCCTTGCCTCAGTCTTTGACTACGCCAGAAATCTTGTTGCGATGTACTTGACGCGCAAGGTAGGAACTGGTGGGGCGAAAGCCATCAGTAAAGGGATGGAGAAAGACTTGTGTGAAATAATGTAACCTTTGTAGCTCAGGTCTCCAAATCTTTGGCCTGAGCAGTTTCTTCCTTTGGGTGGATAATGGGATTGACAAGCGACACCTGAAAACTGCAAAAAACGTAAACAAAATCAAATTTGGTATTCCCTAACCAGTGAATAAAAATTTGAAGCGCATTTTGGAATGATGGGTGTTTCTCTGCATATGCCCCAGTGTACACAGTTGAGGAAATCGCGTAGCCCAACGTTCAACATTTCTCAACACCTCCAACATGGGTTTTTGTCCTCATTGATGTCGGAAAGTATGGAATCGAAAGCGTGTCTATGGAAACCTCTGGAGAGGCTGGAAATGAGCCCCTTTCTATACATTGACTATTGCTATGCTGATGCTAACTAGACGCGATGGATACACCTATGTGATTAACCAGGATCTACAAATTTCGTAAAAAGCCACGAGGAAACCACTCTGGAGCGACATAGTCCTCTCCTTTCAAATGAGAAAGGAGGGCGTCCGTGGCTACGGTTGCGCAGACAAAACATCTTCCCATGCCCTCGCCGTTGTGGCCAACACTCGCAAATTCATTGGGTCGATCCATGGTGGGTCTGCCGACGATGCTGGCACCTGTCATGGTAAAGCCTTGCACACCAGTCCAGTCATAAGCAATATCCTTGCTCTTATCAATGTTCTGAAACCATTCGGGGAATGCTGATTCGAGAAATGTAGTCATTTTTTCTCTTATCGGATGATCCTCCGGCAGAGTAATTGTGTCGTCGTATTGGTTCAGAAGCTCGGCGTCGGCAAATCCGTACAAGAAAGGACCGTGGTTTGGTCTCTGCTGAATCCAATGCCAAAAGTCGGCGTAGCCAAAGCCCAGATCAAGCTGCTTGTCGCAGCCCGGTACGTTTGGTTGGATACCAAGCATGTGGGATTTGCAGCCGAAAACACCTTGGCTTCCGTGCAGTGAAGGGCACAGGTTGGCAGCCCATGCGTTGGTGGCATGGAAAACCGTCCGAGCTCGCACGTTGCCTCTTGCTGTGTGTACGATGGAGCAACTGGTTTGAGAATCTTGCAAAGGCGCAACTGTCTCAACTGGTGTATACGGATGCACGCTGAACCCAGGCATGCGATTGAGCGTTTCCTGAATCATTACGTGGATAAGCTTCCGAGGATAAACAGTCCCAGAGGTTTCGAGGAATGCCGCGCCAAATTCGGCCTTTGGAAACTCGAAACCGACGCGCTGGTCGTGGTTAATCATAACTGCAGAGCGGATTCAGATTCAGGAAGCAAACCTTGATCGTATCTTCAGGACTGAGATAGATTCCCTCGGGCTTGTACCCATTTTGGAGACAAAATTCCACGTCCTTGTGGTAGTTGTCTCGTTCTTCGGCCGTCTCAAAGACGACAATGGTACCATTCAGTCTCAAATCAACCTTCTCTTTACCCTTCAAGTTTTCAATGCAGTCGAGCATCAGGGACCTGTTCATGAGCCCCATCCTCTTCATTCGAATAGTTTCCTCGGGCCCCCACTGCTCAGACGTTTGCCGAACTTGATAGCATTCGGGTCGACCAATATGGCCACCGTTTCTCCCCGTGGCCCCCGTGCAGATCCCGCGGGCCTCGAAAAGTGCGACGCGGAGGTCGGGATTCTTTTCGGATATCTGATAAGCAGCCACGGCTCCAGTGATGCCGGATCCGATGATGGCCACGTCGACTTCATCTGGAAGAGGCTGACGCAGATCATCGAGATCTATTGGGTGTTCTCGGATCCAATAACTTTGAGAAGTGGTAGGGTCCTCTGGAAATTGGTCTGGCCTAGGAACAGGGAAGTTGAGGTCGTCTTCGCCGGTGAGCTGGTCTGCGTAGGTATCATGACTCAAGTGGCTCGTCATGATGGTAGAAGCGGATAGGCTTTCTCGCTGTGAATATGTTGGACGTGGATAATGTTTGATTCGTTTGTGACGCGTTTTCTGCAGTGAGGAGATACAGCGTCTTATAACCTCTTGTGTATCATGAGGTTGTGACAAAGTGTGTAAATACTACCCCGCTCTCAGGACGTCACAGTGTCGTGGCCCAAGAGCCCATTAGAGGGAGGTATGTTTTACGCACTGTGATTGGGTGGGCTTGGCAGTTGATAGGTAACCGGCTGAAAGGACTTAGGATCAAGATGAAATAGCCCTGCGGCCATTTAATTTCCCCGTTCTTCTCATCTTGGTGCGTTTATTTGCTGTTGTTAGCTCCCCTGGAATATTGGTCCACTTTTAATCTCTTTGGACCATGATGTGGACAAGGTGTCGGAAGAGATCAAAGACATCCGTGATATCGCCAAGGAACGAATGGGCAACATCTAACCGAAGATACCTCATTGTTGCACCACGTCTAACATCACGTTTTACAACCAACTTCCCTGCCTGCCTAGAAGTCGAAGAGAACAGCAGACGTGTACAAACTTTCCATTTTCTTGGTTGAAACTTGCAGGGCCGAAGTATGAAGGTAAAATCACTTTTGTACTAATGCTCCTGGTCATTTTACACATGCTGAAAAAGTACCTGTCAAATTTCGTAGTTGAGCTCGTTCATGAGTCAAACTTTAGTAGGCCATTGAGAAGACCGTAGCCTATGACAACCAAATCCTCACAGAAACATGAACATACGGTGCCTGTTCGTTATCAGGGCTTAGAGAAGTGGTATTGTCAGCCCTAGCTCTCGAGTCACTAATTCAATACTAAACGATTTGTCCTCTATGGGGACTACACTTCCAGAATGCCTCATCCATAGCCGTTGGAGAACAGACGCCAAATGACGCAGGTGTGACATGTAGAAAAACTCGTCCATTTCATGAATAAGCTTTAGCACAAGAGCTTGAAGATGAGACATGGATTCGCCGCCGCACTCGCTCCCAGCAACTGCCAGTGACCATGCCATTGAATTCGCAGTGGTGATGCCACTAGTTCTAAAGGCATTCACCAAGTATTCAACGCCAGTGACAACTTCCTCGACTACTAACATGCGAGCAGTCTCTGAAAGCCCTGCGACTGGCTTTGAAAGATCGGAATGAAAACCAAGCCCGCGCTGGTGATACAGTGCGGCGGCATGGACCATGACCTTCCAGGCTTTGGAAAGGGCCAACCGTTGAGCACCCGGGATCCGAGCAGGTATACTTGGCGGACTCCAACTTTCCACTTGTGTTTGGAGATGTTTTACCTCGGCTGACAGCGCGTCATTGTCGTCATCGGAACCAGCCGAATATTGGCCTGAGCGACATGCCTCTGCGCACTGGCTAAGCCGCGCAATGAGAGTGACCAAGTCGCCAGGGTACCCCGTGACGATCTCGAAATCCGAAAAGTCATCAATCTCTGGCGGTTGCGGCCTTGCTCCCAGATGCCACCGCAGCCAGGCGTCGGTGGAAACCGTGCTTCGGCCAAGCGCAAAGGCGGAGATGTCGGTGTGTGCAGTCGTCGTGAGAAGCAACGTGCCGACGCGCGATGAACTTATAGACGTGATTGCATGGGAATCAATTACACGAACAACTTGCTGCGCGTGATGCTGCCAGTCGTCATCGGGCCCATCCAGAGACAACAGAATGAGAATGGCAGCGCCGGCAAGAGCTCCCAAGAGCACTTTTTCATTATCGCCACCGCCGTTTTCAAGATTGGATAGCATTTGCTGCATGTCAATCAGCGCGGCGTGATATGGCTCCCAGGCAGATGGCGATGACGCATCGCACTCTCTTGTTCGAGCCTGTGTCGCAATAGCGAATAGGGCATTGAGCAGCGAAGGCGACGTCTCGTGCAGGCACAGCAACTCTGACACAACCGGGCAGCCGGAGCCATCGATGGCCACAAGACTTTTTTGACACACACGTAATACTGCGGCCGAGGTTGCATGTTAACCCGTAGTCTGCCAAGGAGGAGGGGTCCACTCACGCACACGAAAATCCTGGTTCTGCTGCGGAGTTAATTGCAGGCGCTGCATTGTGAACTTGCCCGGCCTTGTCAAGTCGCAGCAAGAGATGAGTTGAGCTCTGTGGGTGCCAGGGGCCAGATAGCAGCGTTGGCGCAAGCATCTACATCTCCGCTTTATCTTTCTAGCAAGGCCAGGGGCCGAATGCAACGACCGAGCTAATCGAGTTCGGGTAGTGGGGATGCTGGGCTGTGTTGTGAATGTTGCCAGCCCGGAGCGGGGAAATTGGCCGGCAGCAGCGTAATAATGCCCTGCGGCCATTTAAGTATACGATAGAGCGCTGTGCGATTGACTTGCTTTTTTTTCCTCCTGCTGGCTCCCGAAAGAAACTGCGGGGGTGCTTTTAGCTGGTGACAGATCAAGAAGCATCTTGACTTGCATGGAGCCGTCACGGAGCCGCGCGTGCGATCGGTGCGCTGGAGTCGCATGTGTCCCCGACATGTCGTGGTTTGGATCCTCCCGCTGACGCAGGAACAGAAAGGAAAATGCAGCGGCGAACCATGCGATCGGTGCGTTCGGTTAGGCTACGAATGCCTCAGGTCTCGTCCGGTCCGACGTCGCGGCCGGCCCCCAGCGTCGAAACGCCAAGCGAGAGCATCCACATCCGACTCCAGCCCGGCGGGCCATGATATGGACGATGCTTTGGGTAGCGGCAGCATCCCAGAACAAAGCCCCGCTGAACCAGAGCGGCCCGGCAGCGACACAAGCCGCTCGCCGTCGGATCTCCCGTTGGATACTGCGACCAGATCCGAGTTGCTTGGTACCCTCATGGGCCTTGCTCACCAAGTGGGCATCCTAAGCGCATGCCCTCGCGATCAATGCCAGGCCATCGCAGATCAGCTATACAACCTCAGTGAAAACGAAAACTCCATGTTCCCGGCTTCGCGTGCCGTCGTATATGCACTTTTAGCTTGCGCCTCTGTCTTTCATCCATCCTCAACAGCTTCTGCGGGACCTACATTTGCTGAAGACTGCCGCATATACGCTCTGTCCGACATTCCGATTCTGACTTGGAAAAGTCGTGCAATCAACGCTAGTGATGTTTATTGCTTAGTACTCCTGAGCAACCTGAGCTATCTCGACTTTGGACTTACTGAAATTGCCTTTCGTTGGGGTATACTTGCGCAGACCCTGTCACGGTCTGGGCTATCGTGGCCAACATCATCCCCAGATAAAACTGTATCAGAGCATCAGCGCAGAGTGCTAAGCCTTGTTGACATTAATGCAGAAATCCAGGGGATTTTATTCAACCAAAACCGCCATGGAGACCACAGCCGAGACATTTTCAACATGGTTGATGTAGATTCCTTGGCAGCGATGAGCGGTGCGAGGCAGCCTGCAGCTTCTGACATGGATTGGCACAATCTCTACGATCAATCCACTAGCCGATCCGGACCAGGCAGTAGCCAGACTCTGTTTGCCAACGAAGGGTTCTTTGACCTGTTCTTGCCTCTGCAAAGAATAATGAAGGCTGCCCAGTTCTATTCCAATCCCAAGAGCCTGTCGCAAAATCCTGTGCTAGATGCACTCGAGGAGTACTTTGTCTCATTTCCAACTCGAATCATGGAACTCGACAAGGTGGAATTCGTTTGGCATTTCGAGTCCATGATCTGGTTCCACGGCATCTACCTATACATTACAAGCAGTCCTGACCTTTTGAGCATTCTGTTACTGCCACGTATTCTCCAAGCCAAGTCATTTTCACAGACTGCCGAGCATGCCATTTTGTTGGGGGACATACTCCCCTACATGATTCGAATGAACTCTGCGGCGATGCGTATCTCTCATCTGACGGTTTACTTTGTTGCCTTGTCGGCTGTCGTTCATGTGTCCATGATTCGTTGCTTGCATACCAGCGTCTCCTCTGCTCCTCCCTTGCTCATCAGAAGCGCGCGCGCTCATGAAGAGACGCTGCGGATGATCGAAACTCAAACTCAGACATGCACGCACCCCATTATAAAAGGAGTCTTGGAGACCCTCTCGTCCGCCTTGACTGCCGTGTCGCTCGGGAAGCAAGTTGAGCCCGCGGACATCTTGCCGGGCGTCCACAAAATAAAGCCCTACCGTTGGATTCCTGGCGGCAGGGGCCTGCTGAGGATGGACGACGAACTGTCTGAGAATCTCTTTCTAGAGCTGTGGTGCCAACACGAACAGAGCGACGTCTCTACCGCCTCATTGGTAGATGCGCAAGATATTTTCAAGCCTACGTCCAGAATAAATCAGCCGGGGACTTTTGATCTCAGTATATTATTTTAAAAGCACACCAGAAAAAGATGAGCCCGACGTCTCGATGGAATTGCAAACAGCCTGCATCTCACCCGTTTTACACTCGATTAGCACGATTGACTACGCTGGTGGCTTCACAAACCCCGAGCATGGGGGCACGATGACGGAAGGGCCACATTGCTCACAACCTCGCCTCAAGACTGGAGCTTTTTTGAGTATAGCTTCCGATCGGGGTTTAGTGGAAGAAATGCACCAAGAACGAAGGTCGGTTGCGGGCCACGGGCTATTTCCGGCCCCGCCTCACACCCCTGCCACGCGTACGGCTTGCCAATCCATTGTTGCATCCTGTCTCTTGGAGCAGGAGGAGGATGCTTGCAATAGCGTCATCAAGAAATATCGACCGCGTGGCTGTTTAAGGCATTCTCGACAAAGGATTTCCATCTAGGGACCAATCCTCGGGAAGACAAGCGATGATTAAAACAGAGGAGCTGGGCACAGGCTAGAGATGGTGAAATTGCTGCGGGCGCGACAGGAAGGCTGCGCGTCCATCTACTAGCAGGCATGCGCTACGCTACTGTGAAGCAATGCCACCCATGCCGCGGTGTTCATAATTAATTGACCGGCCAGCCGGCCATTAATTGTCGAATTGCCCTGGTGGGACTGACTACGGAGGCCGGGGAGAGTAGGTGGCGCAGCGGAGGTTACGAGCGAGCCAATGGCAACGCCAAATGCACGGGTTCGCATCCGATGCTTTAGGGTAAGTAAGAATCAAGCCGTAGCGCCTGGGCATCAATGGTGCTAGCGAGATAGCTGTTCTGGAAAGTTGTTTAAATGTCCCTTCCAAAGTTGAAATTTATGATTACCAAAAACTGTGAAGATTGAAGCAGCGAAACGCTTGCAAAGTCGATAATTTGAAAAGGTGATTAGCGGCCGCAAGAGTTGAGTTATCCCTTGGGTTGCTCTAAGATTGCGCCTAGCCACAAGTCCCATTGTAGATTCTCCGAAAGCTCTAAATGAAAGAAACAGTATTTCTTTTTAGTACAAATTTTATAATTTACTGGCATGGAGAATTATATAGCTTATTTTAAACTATATTGCGCAGGAATAATATCATTTATTTCTCACGGCTTTTGGGGAAGTACCTAGGTGCAGTCTGGCGGCGGTCAAAGGGATATGAGATGGAGCAAGTCAAGCATTGCGCAATTTCATTCAACAGAGATACGGATGGAAAATAATATACTCGTGATAGTCCTAGTCTACTAAACGCTGTTTTATGTCCCTTCAAGCCATGTAGTTCTCATCTCGGCCCAGCGCGTCATTGATGGTGTGTAAAATGCCCAACAACTTCTCCTCTGTGAACCTTTGTCCCATTACCTGCAGGCATACTTTGGCATCCTTGTACAACTTCGGGTCGTCTGCAGTCATTAGCATGGTTGGTCTAGAAGAGAAAGATGGCAATGCATACATTTGTTCCAGTTCTGCAAATCGGCATTTGACAGAGGCTCAAACTTATCGGCTGGTTTGATGTCCAGGATCGGATTCACTGTGGTGACGGGTACAGTCGCACAGGTCCATTCCAACAAGTTTGAAATGAGTTCGTAGTTGAAATATTCCATTGTGCCATGTGGCGGGGCTACATGTCCACCGGATGGGAGAATGATGGCGTCAACTGGCTCGCTCGTAAATGTTCTTTCTCGCGTTTTTTGCCACGCCTCCAAGCATTTCTGTCGAACAGCTTGGATATTAACCGTTAGAACATGGTACTGTCGTAGTGTGAGGGCTTTGGTTTTGTCTGGACGCATTGCTTCGGGAATAAGCGGTTCATTGAATGGGGCGAGCGCCTCGACAAGCTCTTCGCCGCCAGTCGCTTGCCAGACAGAAGTAGACAGGCGCCATATTTCTTCTCCATCAAAGCTGGGAATTTCAATGACCTGATGGCCGTCATTCTTCAGCGCAATCTTGAGTTCCTCCATGCCGCGCGAGATTGGTGGGTGCGGTTGGACAACGCCGTCATGTGCCATGAAGGCAAAGCATAGCTTGCGGTGTTTCCCAGCTCCAATTTCGAACTCCTCCTCTCGCCACGGCATGTTGATGGTGCGAAAGTCTGATTCCCATGGCTTCATTGATAGGATCGTGCGGGAGTAGAGTTCTAAACCGCCAACGCTTCGCGACAGTGGGCCTGCTACGGTTTGAATGACAGTGGACCCATCGCTGCAGTCCACGCCATGGTAAGGAAAGCGCTCAGGACTTGGGCAAAGACCGTAAATGCCATTAAAATTGGCGGGCGTCCTGATAGAACCGGCAATGTCGCTGCCAACTCCAAGAGGGCTACCACCCAGCGCGATAAGCGAGCCCTCCCCCCCGCTGGAGCCTCCGGCTGAGAGGGTTGTATTTAGCGGTGTGGATGTTCTCCCAAAAATAAAATTGTTGCATTCCCCAGACATGAGTGATTGGGGGACATTTGTCTTGCAGTAAAACACCGCTCCAGCCTCAAATAGCTTCGCTGCTATTGGATCGTCGAAGTTTGGTGCTTGTCCAACACATGAAACAAGGCCCAGGGTAGACTCTGTACCGGAAAGCCGTATGACATCTTTTAGGCTGATTGGAAAGCCGTGGAGGGGTCCAACTGGCTTACCGGTCGTCTCGAAAATTGTGTCCAACTCACGAGCTCTTTGTATCCCTCTGTCGAAAAAGACGTCCGCAAGAGGGTTTGTCAAATGATGAGCAATAATTGTGCGCGCTATGAATGCCCGAAGAACCGTTTCGGAGGACCAGACACGGCTGAGGAGCTTGCTCTGGAGCAGCAACGGCGGCGTCTCCGTAATCTCAATGTCTTCTTGCTTTAAAAGTCCACACTTGATCGGGATGTCCTTGACATATGTCTCCCCAGCAGCGATGTCATGAGGAACCCTGAGGTCCCAAGAATTGATTATTTCATTTCTGGACGCGCATAAGTCATCGGCAATTTTCATCCACGGAGGTTGGCATTCAGGTATGGCAGCCATTTCAATGTCCAAGAAAAAGACTAAAAATAAAAATAGGGAGCTGTTGAGGCGTAATTAGAAAAACATCTAACCTGTCCACATATAAGTGAGTAAATTTTGATGGTGTATAAAATCGAGGCTAGTAGCTTCGATGAAGACTGAGGTTTTGCAAATTATGCCGGCGGGTTATTTGGACATGAGTGTAACTACCCGACAGTATCAATTTTCAAGGATCTAAGAGAAGGGGAAAAAATGGCGGATTTGATCATGGTTCATCAGCCAAATGATTTCACGGATAATAAGAATTCGCCGCCGGCCATTTACCCGCTGTTTAACTTGGAGACCAAGTTTGCTTGTGGAAATAAGAATATCATGACTCCCGCCTCTAGCTTTGTTATAGCACAACAAATAGAACCTCTGTATCAGTCATAACATCCAAGTTCGCAAAAAATGGCCCAGAAGCCCAATATCGTTGTTCTTCACCATGTCGACTCCATCACCCCGCGAGTCGAAGAGGGCGCCGGGATTTACTCCGATCTGGTTGGATCGAGGTAAGCGTTTGTTAACTCGACTTAGCCAAATGCTGACAAAGATACCAGTGCATCGGCTGATCACCCCATTGTTGCGGGAGTATGGGATATTTTCAATTTGGACGAGCAAACGCCATCTTGGGAAGCCGATTGGGACGAAATGAAATATGTTGTCAAGGGTGAGGAGCATTCACGACGCAGGACCTCAATGATGACTATTCTAACCAAAACTATAGGCGAGGTTCATGTGAAGGATGAAAGATCAGGAAAATCCCATGTCTTGAAGCCAGGCTCCCTTCTTTGGATCCCCAAGGGCGCCAAACTATCCTTGTTGAGATCGAAGGACTGTTCCACTATTTACGTGGAACAGCGGTATGGGGAAGCAGACTTTGGATCTGGAATGCCGGAGAGCAATGAGCAACCCTTGGGTGAGAAGCTTAAGAAGCTCGTGGACGAGTTCAAAAGTCGCAATCCCAAATCTCAAAAGGCATCCGAGAGGGCTCGCAAGATCTTCCCTGGAGGAAATACTCGTGCTGTTCTCGCCGCCGACCCATTTCCACTGACTCTCGTTGGAGGGCACGGGTGCTCCCTCACATCTGCGGATGGGCACGAATACTTAGACTTTGTATCGGATTTCGCGGCTGGAATGTTTGGACATTCAAATCCAGACATTCAGAAGGCTGTTGAAAGTGCTTGCTCAACCGGCTTCAGTCTTGGAGGCATGACAGAGAAGGAGGTCGAGCTGGCAGAACACATCGCGCATAGGATTCCGAGTATTGAAAAGATTCGATTCTGCAACTCGGGGACTGAGGCAAACACATTTGCTATTGCTGCAGCTACCGCATACACGGCTAGAAAGAAGGCCAGTTGCCCCATATCCTGGGTTTCGCAAATGCATTTGTGCAAACTTGCTGACTGTCCCAGATCCTGGTCTTTGACCGTGGCTACCATGGAGGTACCCTCGGCTTCGGATCCAGACAAAATCCCCTCAATCTGCCCCATGACTTCGTGTTTGGAGAATATAACGATATTGAAAAGACGCGTCCTCTGATTTCCACAGATCTCGCAGCAATTCTAGCTGAGCCGATGCAGGCGTCTGGCGGAATGATTCCCGCCACGATGGAATTCCTCACCTATCTCCGTGAAGCTGCCAACGTTGTTGGAGCAGTTTTGATTTTCGATGAGGTTGTCACCTCAAGGCTTCACTTCCACGGTCTACAAGGGCTCTACTCTATCAAACCCGACTTGACGACTTTGGGCAAGTACATGGGTGGTGGGCTTCCCTTCGGAGCATTTGGTGGCAAGTCCGAAATTATGAACCTGTTTGATCCAGCACACTCTGGTGCAACACCGTGGCTCTTTCATTCCGGAACATTCAATAACAACATTTACACCATGACAGCTGCGGTAGCTGCGGCTAAGGTTGTGACGGAAGAGAATCTGACCCAAATGAATAATCTTGGCGACAGGCTGAGAGAAGCCGCGAACCAGACTGTGGCACGCGCTGGATTGCCGTCCATAAGATTCACGGGGCTGGGTAGTTCCATTGGTATTCACTTCATCGGGCTGGATGCCGATGTCATGAGGGAGTACCTGTACTTCTTCATGCTAGACAAGGGGATATCGATGGGTCGTCGCGGATTTTTGGCACTTAATTTGGTGCATGACGATGTACACGTTGATAGGTTTCTCTCGGCTTTTGGCGACTACGTCGATCAATTGACGGCAGGAGCATCCTAATGCAGGCCTTCCTCGAGAGGGCCGAATAGCTACTAGCAGCTGTATTAGTTTTAAATTGAGAGAAGATTCTTGTACAAGTTTTACCCATCACTATCGGCACTCTGATTTGTGAGGTGGATTGCAAGGTGATAATGAGAAATCAAGAACAGATGCTGGGTGAATAGAACATTTTGAGACACGTTGAAACCAATAATGTCCCAGAATCAGCATTGTTAAACACTAGCTAATTTCCCCCCTAGTTTTCAAAACACACACGCACAGCTTCTATTTCATGCGCTCCAAATCCTCGTAATAGATCACAAGAATGCATCTGCATCTACCTCGCGATCCACTTGCGTGGATGCGTAGCCCTTATGGTCATTCGGCCAAATTTCCAGAATAAATTCATACTTTGATGGCCGGCTGGCTGGGCAATTAATTACACTGCACCATACGTAGCACATGCTAGATTGACATACGGCCATCTCTTCGCGTCCACAGCAATTTTACCATTTCCAGTCTACGCCCAATGCCTTGTCTTCAATAATGGCTGCTTATCCTTGCGATTGGCCCCCAGATGAAAATTATTTGCCAAGAGTACTTGAATAGCCATGTGGTTAATATTTCTCGAGGACGCTATTGCAAGCACCATCCTCCTGCACCAAGGGACAATTCAAAGCCGTGTTCTCCGATGAATAAGTAAGGAAATGACGGCCAAAACCCAATCCACTACTTACTTGGCGCCGTACAACCAAAAACGGCTAATAGTATAACGATTCTATCAACTCTGCCACTTTGGATACGCACGATGGTGATAAACGATCTTCAGTGAGTAGATATGCTTTGGGAAGCCAATCGCTTACGCCTTCACCAACCACGAGATTTGCCAGGGCCTCTCCAGCTAACCAACAGTACGGCATCCCATAACCATTGTATCCTCCAACAACCCACTCTTCTGACCCAGCGCGATTGGTGATTGATTCAGGAAGCTTGCCAATGTAGGGTGCACCATCGTGAGTAAAACCCATGACGCCACTCCAGACACTCACTAGTGGGTCCTTTTTGGTGTCCGTGTAGTTGAAAAAGGTGGGCAGGATGTTTTGCAAGTTTTGCAGCGATACTGGGCTAACGCTTGTATCGTCGGCTGTCAAAGTATCATCGATGGTTCCCTTCTCTCCGCCAAAGAAAAAGTAGCCCGACTTTGCGTTCTGGGTGAGGTACCATAGCCCATCTGCCAGCGTGCCGGTTTTCTCGTCGTAAGTTGGGTTGTAGTGAAAGCCAAATGACTCTGTGGCACCTTTGTTTGGTACATTTGGCCCGAGGTCCTGGACCGTCATGCTGCCGCGAACGGGAAACATAAGTCCTCGGAGCTTTGGGAGCAAATGGCCGACGTAGCCGTTCGTGCAGTGAATCAATTTCCGTGCCCGAATCTTTCCCCGTGGTGTATGGAGAATGTACATGTTGTCTTCATACTCTACCGACGTTACCGGAGTGTTTGTCTCGATGGTTAGCCGAGTAGGATTTTGAGCGCTCATAGTCTCAAAAATCTTGGTCACTGCTCGATACGGCCACATCGCCCCAGCAGGAAGGGTCAGGCCACCAATGGCCCCGTGGACCCCGTGTTTCTGGAGGCTCAAGTATTAGGAGGAGATTTCACAAGGTGGGAATTGCTTGGCTGTGTGCTAACCTCGAGTAAAGTGGTGCCATCAATAATATTATAGATGCCTCTAAGTCTTGGGTGATCGGCTTCCATCTGCTCAATGCTCTGCTTCATGGCCTCGAAAGAGCCCTTGTCGAGGAAAGCGCGTACTTTGAGCACATCACGGTACTCGCTCTCTTCGGCCGCGTACGCTGCAATAACCTCACGCATCCTATCACAAGTCTTGAGAGTAAATGCAGCAATACTGCCTGCAACCTCACTCCCAAACCTCTCACGCAGCTCGGTATAGCTCTCACCCGCGTTGGTGGCTAATTGGCCTCCGTTACGGCCAGTAGCTCCCGAGCACAGAGAACGAGCCTCGAGGACCACCAACTTAGATGAGGCATCCTTATCTAATATGGTTTTGGTGACGCTTGCCCCAGTGATTCCAGACCCGATGATTGCGATGTCTGTTTCCCCTGGAAGAGCTGCAGACTGCACATTCGCCAGCGGATGAGGGATATGCTGCCAATAGGATTGCGTCGGCCCTGTGCGTGGAAGTCCAGGATCCCGCGTGATGTAGTCTTCAATAATTTCAACTGTCATTGGTTAGCATTTGTACGATTCTGGCCGAACTGGAGTGACCTACCAGTGGGCTTCATGATTATCTGCCCACTTGGAAGAATAAAGTGAATAAATTATTTCGGAGACTTTCAATAAATCCAGAGATGAAGCTGATGGTGGTTCATTCGAGGTGTTCCTGCTTTCATAAATTGGCGCCAACCAGTAAAGGATCCCCCGGAAATAGGAATCGTCTATTGTTTTTGTAATGCCCAATAAACCCGGCTACGTACATTCGCTATTAACCACTTCAGTTTCTCCGCCGCAGTATTTGCCTGCCAGAGTCGCCTATTCGAACGTTGACCCCGACTTAGAAATGCACCGCCGGCCTTTTTCGTATTGATCAAACCTGTCGTGGGAAATCTCGTTGTAGGGATGAGCCAGTGGGTCATAATTTTGCGGCGGAGAATTACTAATCCCCGGCGCACAATTATCATGATTGCGATGCGCCTGTGCTTTGTCTTGCTGCTCTCATCCATCCCTTAGAGAACATAAAAAACGATATCAATCCTTGGATATTTGGCAACAGTGTCTAGTTCTCATTCTAACATAGCTGTTTTGTCCCCTTACCTGTTGGATTTGATCATTGCGCAGTCGGAAGATACATTTCACCATGGATACCAATGAACTGGAGATCGAATTAACAGCTCCAAATGGCATAAGCTGGCGGCAGCCACTCGGCATATTCATCAACAACGAGTTTACGAAAGGTGGCAGTGGTGAAAAAGCAGCAACTATTGACCCAGCGTGAGTATATTGCTTGGCTGAATTACTCTGTGCAATTTACACTAATCAATCGCAGAACCGAGTCTGAAATCACATCCGTATTTATTGCTAATAAGCAAGATGTCGATGTTGCTGTGGCCGCTGCTCAAGCCGCGCTTGATGGCCCCGCTTGGAGCCAGCTTAACAGTACTCGAAGGGGAGCTTTGCTACTGAAGCTGGCTGCACTGATCGAAGAACGTGCCAATATCATGGCTACAATTGAGACAATCGACACCGGAAAACCACTTTCAATGGTCTTGCAGAGTGATGTCGCCGAAGCCATTGAGCTGCTCAGGTTCTATGCAGGATATGCGGACAAGAACTTTGGGCAAGCAATTGAGGTTAACGAAAACAAGATGGCGTATACTATCAAGGAGTCAGTGGGTGTTTGCGGTCTCATTATTCCGTGGAACTTCCCTCTGGTTATGGCCATTACCAAGATTGCACCTGCGCTCTGCTGTGGCAATACTGTTGTCCTGAAGCCGGCAGAGCTGACACCGCTGTCTGCCTTATATCTAGCATCATTGGTGAAGGAGGCAGGATTCCCGCCCGGCGTATTCAACGTCGTCAACGGCACGGGAGGTGAGGTCGGAGCCGCTTTGGCCTCCCACCCCGTAGTCAAAAAGATATCTTTCACTGGCAGCACTGCTGTAGGACTGAAGGTGATGGAGGCCGGCAGCATTAATATGAAGCACGTCACTCTCGAAACCGGAGGGAAATCTCCGCTCATTGTCTTCGACGATGCCGACTTGGCCTTGGCAGCGCAGTGGGCTATCGCTGGCGCGTACTATTTCCAAGGACAAGTATGCACTGCGACCACACGTATTTTGGTCCAAGACGGAGTGTTTGACGCCTTTCTGGAAGCATTCAAGGCGTACTTGTCGGAATTTCCTTCTGGGGATCCTTTTGATGAAGAGTGCTTGCAAGGGCCCCTCATTGGAAAGCAACAGTACGACCGTGTGCTCGAGTACATCAACATCGGCAAATCCGAAGGTGCTTCAGAGGTCCTGGGTGGTGGACCCGATGATGGTTTCAAGAAAGGTTACTACTTGAAACCAGCCATGTTTGTTGACGTCAAGCCATCGATGAGAATATACCGCGAGGAGATTTTCGGGCCTTGCGTTGTACTGCTCCGATTCACAGACGATGAGGAGGCCGTACGGATTGCAAATGACTCAGAGTACGGACTAGCCAGCGCTATTTTCACCAAAGACCTGGGTAAGGCACACAAAATGGCGCGACGAATGGAATCCGGAATGGTGTGGATAAACAGTAGCAATGATTCTGATGTGAAAGTTCCATTTGGGGGCGTCAAGCAGAGTGGTCTTGGACGCGAGTTGGGCGAGGCTGGTTTGGAACCGTACTACAAAGTTAAGGCTGTTCATGTAAATATCGGTTCGGTTGGGCCAATCTAAAGAAATTTTCACTTATAGTTTTCTTAGAGGAGAAGACAGCGAGATAATATATACTATTATTTGTTACAGGCATCTGATTTTCTTCCTATGATTACCTAGTTAGCTCAAGTGCATTAGGCTGCCTTAAGATGAGAAGTTAGTATCCAGTTTCAATGCTACTCAATTGAACTGTGATTCTTTTAAAACACGAGCCACCAAATGTATTATATAACACTCTGTGAAGTACCTAGCAGCCTTAAATATTCCAGATAGTGCTTTTTCAAGTTTACTAGACTCGTAAAACACCAGCAGCCCCATGTAGGTTTGATTTCAAGATAAGCATCACCATAAATAATATAATTGGAAATCTTCCTAATGGCTGTTGTATCGTCCGGGTGGAATAGCGGACAACGAATGCTCTGTGAGGTCATGTTGGACGATGATTGTTTTTTTTTTTTTGCGGTGGGTTGAATCAGGCTAAGTTAGCGGGGAAGGGCTCTTTTATTAAGTCTTTATGAGGTTTCGGAGATATCTTTCTAGGCATCAAAAATTTCACCTCAAAGTTTTTTCCTGAACCAGATTTTCACAAACTTTACATGTACGACACAATGGGTCGCTGTCCAGGCTGGAGCTGGATGTATCTAGAAAATAATTGGAAATCTTAGTGTTTTTATTTGTCCACAATTCTTAGCTAGAGTTTCATATCTTTCATCGTTCAGTAACACGATTTATTCAGCTCAAAGGGCAAGTTCAGTCAATTTTCGTTTAGATACATATCAAAAGCTTCAAACACACACACCCCCCCCCCCCCCCCTTATAAAGGTCCAGGACCTTCTTCTCATTTCATATGCATGTTCTTGCTGAGTTTATAATTCTCTTGAAAAGAAGGTCCACCTAAATGAAACGGGCTAAGGAATTCCATCCCTCATGCTGTGCATAATTTCAGCCTGTCTTCTCTCTAAAGCCGAAAGGTCCAACCCCTTGTACCCCTTGTGTCCCCAGGCGAACCAATAGATAACAACGACAACAATGGCAAGCACTGTCATTTCTAGGCTGTAACTAAATGATGACAAAGTTATCACCTGCTCATACGGAAGGCTCTCAACTATGATGAAATACAGCAAAATACAAGCCGAGACCGCGTGAAGTGGTATCGAGAACTCTGCAAAGCTAAATTGGCCTGGAGCCCATCTTCCGCCGGCAAAGATACGAGATATGTTCACCAGAAGAATATTGAGATACCAGTTGACAACCGACAATGAATAGATGATAGTCGAAGCTTGGTTAGAAAGCGCCAAGAGCAACAGCAGAGAGCTGAGAAGCGCGGTCAGGAGGACTGCTCCTCGGGGAAAGTTTGTGCGGTCAGACACCTTGCACAAGGCTTTTGAGAACGGCATACCACCGTCTCTGGAGAACGCAGCAATTTGGGATGAGCAGGTTTGTAGTAAGCCTGACCCACCAACAATGCCGGTGGCAACGCCGATCAGAAAAAAGGCTGCGGCCCCATGAGTTCCCCAGACGCTCTGAACTAGAGTGAACAAAGGATAACCGCTTGGAAATCATTGTTAGCATCATCAAAATTGCCATATGGGGATAAAGACTGCGAGGCCTCACGTTGAGTCAGAGGCAGCTGCGGTAATGTCAGGGATGCAGAATGCCGAGATGACGCAGCAAAAAGTCCCTAGGACCGCCGTTGCACCATAAGAAACTATAATCGATTTGGGGATTGTTTCTGAGGCCTTGTGCGTTCCTTCACTGACGTATATGGGAGCATACCAACCGCTTTGGACCCAGATCGCAGATAGGAAGCTCAATTGTGCGGCGACCGAAGCGTTCCAAGTTGAGAAGTTGGTGTAAGATGTAAATACATCTGAAGCAGACGTAAATCCGGGTCTTTTTTCGGCTTCGGCGACGGGGACTCCGACCAGGTATGCAATACTCATGACAAAAATAACCAAGGCTTTGTTTCTTTCTTAGCTGCAAGGCTGCAAGGCTGACCTCGCTCAAAAATGATAGAGACTCACCAGTAGAAGTATACACCCACTGGATGCGCTCCATGCCAGCTTCCAGGAGTATTATCCAACAGAGGACCAAAGCTATTGAGATCAGGACAGGCTGGTAGTTTTGAACAGTAAAGTCGGGATAAAGCATGATAATGACGTTCATCAAACCTGAAGATGTAGCGGAACTTACACTCGCCACTGTAGTTAGTTGAACAAGAACCATGCTCCATCCTGCGACGAATCCTACTATGCGGGACATCTTCTTCGGCACCATCGCAGCAGTCCACCAGTAGAACCCACCATTGACAGGCATTGAAGATGCCAACTCAGCGACCGATAGCACGGTTGGTATGAGAAGGATGTTCGGAATCAACCAACCCCTGCGATTATGTTAGCGGCCAAGATCCTAATTTTGTGAGACGATTATGGTTGTACCACACAAGCCCCCAGTAGCCACCGTAGTAAATCTGGTAGTCTGCGGATATGAAGATTGCTTGGACTGGCCTATGCAGCCTATATTGGCACATCCCCATCAAAGATTCCTTGCACGTGCGATACTCACGATGAGATGCCCAGACCCAGCGATACATTGACAATGGTACCAAAAACGCGTCTATATTGGGTACCGTCTTCGAATTCGAATGTGACACCTCTGTCATCATCGTATTCGAAAATCGAGCTATTGCCTTGGTTGCTGTCGCCTTTGGAAGGCTTGGCTGCTGGCTTCGCACCCTGATCGGATAGCTGCTGTGATTCCATTTTGGTCGTGAGGATTCACCTTGCTGGTTCAAAAATATGGGTAATAGGATGATAATCAGGAGACTATTTCCTGGAACCAACCTGGGGCGCAAGGTATTTGTTCTTGTTTGTAAAGGCCAGTACAGATGCGAGCAGGGGTTCGGGGTTACGCAATGCGAGACGAATTGCCCGCCGGCCATTTTGATGCGCTAAATCGCCGGGTGATATCTACGGCGGCATAATTCCAAACGGCTAAAAACGGAACTAGGTCTCATCTTCCAAAATGAGAACAATGCAGCGGGGAGTTTTTCAACAAGCTAACCAATCATGTTGGACAAAGTGATCAGTTTTACGCCCGCGAGGCTGTTTGACGGATCTTTCTGCTTTTGCTTTCCGCGTTCCCGATCTGGACGCGCGGGGATCCACCGCTGGGGCAGTCTTGTTCAGTCTCGTCTAATTTCAAAATTTGTCATTACTAATTTTGCAATACTGGGGTCCAATGATGGATCATATAGTACTTGAGAAGAGAAATACATAAAGCAGCGATCGAAAACACTACAAGCCAACCGTCTGAAAGCTCCCAATTCGGTAATAACTCAGGCAATTCATCCTTGAACCTTTGCTTGAAGTGCTAGGTGTGAAGTAACGCACATTCTTTAGTTCCTGCCACGTGACGGTAAGATGATACCAGCTTCAGCAAGTGATGATGAGGTGGTTTGTGTCCCCCAACCAAGGGGTAAGTTGTCTCCGTCGAGTACAGCGTGAAATGATAATGCTCACTGGTAATGAAGGCTGGCCTGTTTTGGGGAACCTGCTGGACTTGGATCCGCAAGCGCCCTTGCAATCAATGATTGATTTGACGAAGCGTCCCGAATTTCGCGACGCCATGGCCATGACATTTGGTGGCGAACGCAACGTTTTTGTTCATACTGCTCGTCTTATGGAAGAAATTTGTGACGAGACTCGTTTTACGAAGCTCGTCCATTCCAGCTTGCTTAAGCTGCGACCGGTAGTCGGCGCCGGCTTGTTCACAGCACACAGTGGAGAAGCAGACTGGGGCGTCGCCCACCGGGTACTGCTGCCCGTATTCGGTACTATCAAGATACGAGAGATGTATCCGCAGATGCATGACCTGGCTAGTCAGCTGTGTTTAAAATGGTATTGTCACCTTTTCCCCGTTGTACAGCCAGCCACTAATATGTGTTATGCAGGGCTCGTCAAGAGGAGTTTCAAGAAATACTGGTAGCTGACGATTTCACTCGTCTGACGCTCGACACCATCGGGTTGTGTGCCATGGGGTTTCGATTCAACAGCTTCTACGCAGGCAGTGAGATGCACCCTTTCGTCAGCAGCATGGTCAGTGCTCTCCATGAGGCAGACCTCCAGGCAGGTCTGCCGAATTTTGTGAATACATTGCGATTTCGGGCCGCCAAAAAATTCGAAAATCACATTGATTTAATGCGATCTACAGCAAGAGAAATTGTCAAAGTCCGGAGATTGAATCCTGTCGATACCCCTGACCTGCTTAATGCCATGCTACATGGGCGTGATCCCAAAACTGGCCAAGGCATGACGGACGAATCCATCATTGACAACATGGTTACTTTTCTCATTGCTGGTCATGAGACCACCTCTGGCATGCTTTCATTTACATTTTACTATATGCTTGCAAACCCCGAAGTGCTGCAGCGTGTTCGACAGGAGGTCGACGAGGTCGTTGGCGCTTCTGGGCTGAAGATTGAACACCTCGCTAAGCTAAATTACCTCAATGCAGTCTTCCGAGAAAGCCTCCGCCTTCAACCCACGGCTCCTGGATTTTCTGTCATGTCTGCAAAGGACGAAATCATCGGAGACAGATACAAGGTCAGGGCGGGTGAGCCCATAACCGCATTGCTCCACGCCGTTCACTTGGATGAATCAGTCTATGGTAAAGATGCACACGAATTCAAACCCGAGCGCATGCTAAATGGAGAATTTGAGAAACTACCTCCAGGAGCCTGGAAGCCGTTTGGAAACGGCATGAGAGCATGTATTGGGAGACCTTTTGCTTGGCAAGAAGCTCTCCTTGTGACCGCCATGATAGTGCAGAATTTCGATGTTGAAATGGCTGATCCAAGTTATAAGCTAAAGGTTTTGGAGACTCTTACTGTCAAACCAGATGGCTTCAAAATCCGGGCAAAACCAAGAAATAACGTCGATGCCCTCCAGCTGGTCGCAAAATTGACAGGCGGCACTGCCCCCAAAGAGTATTCAACGACCTTGACTACAATCCCACTCAAGGCCGAAGCAGACGGGCGCGCAATCACAATACTGTATGCATCAAACATGGGCACCTCTTTGGCTTTGGCTCAAAGCCTAGCTGTTATGGCGACGCGCCGGGGCTTCTCAGTCTCAGTAATTGCAACATTAGATTCGATGTCAGGAAGATTACCCACAGACCATCCTGTCATCATTCTGACTGCTTCCTATGACGGAAAACCTGCGGAAGATGCGGGAAACTTTCTAGCATGGCTTGAGACTCTTCAGTCGGACAATCGGCCACTTGAGCATATATCTTATGCGGTCTTTGGATGTGGTCATCGAGATTGGGCCGCCACGTTCTACAAGATTCCCAAACTTGTCGACTCTCTCTTGAAGGCTGCGGGAGCAACCCGCCTGGCAGAGATTGGACTGGCCGATTCCTCCACAAGTGACCTCTTCTCCGATCTGGAGTCCTGGTCAAACGACGCTCTTTTTCCTGCCTTGGGCTGTGAGCACGCAGATCAAACAACAGAGCCTGGAACTACGGGAAGGCTTAGGGTGGCCTTGCCGCATCGTGCTCAAATCCATGACCTACCAATCAAAGCGACGGTCATGCAAGTAAAGACGTTGACACAACCGCAGGCAAAGGTCAAAAAGTGTCACTTGGACCTAAAGTTACCCCAAGGAACGAAATACTTTGCCGGAGACCATGTTATCTTACTACCATTGAACCCCAAAAGTTTAGTGCGAAGAGCCTTAAGCCGGTTTGGTCTAGCATGGGATGCCTTGATTGAAATCCCAGAAGACACTACGCTTCATAAAGCTGGTGGGACTACAGTATTCGAGTATTTGAGATTTTATGTGGAATTGAGTCAAACAGCCACTCCAGGGGTGAGTATCTTGATGTTCCAATCTAGCAAACGCTTGGCTAATATTTCTGTTAGACTATCCGAGCTTTGGCATCAGCAGCTTCTTCCGGCTCGACCCGCGAATCACTCCTAAAGCTTTCGAATGAAGATTTTGAGGTCGCGGTTCGCAAAACTCATACATCTGTTCTTGACCTTCTTCATCAATATGAAGATGTCAAATTGTCTTTTGAGGAGTTCCTTACGTCCCTACCTCCTTTACGAGCTCGTACATATTCGGCATCGTCGACAATGATTTACACGGAAAGCGAGTGTCCCACATTATCGCTAACCCTTTCCGTGCTCAATCAACCCGCGTGGTCAGACCCATCCCGACGTTTTCTTGGAGTCTGCTCCAACTATTTGGCCAATTTGACCCCCGGGGATAGCTTTTATCTCAACATAAAACGCAACAAGGAAGGCTTTTGCCTGCCCGAAAATATTCAAGTGCCTGTTGTTATGATAGCTGCAGGCTCTGGGATTGCTCCCTTTCGGGGTATTATCAAAGATCTTACTTCTCGCGCTACCAAGGATACGACACCATCCTTGCTGTTCCTGGGTTGTCGCGGAATGGAAGATGACATTTATCGCGACGAACTGGACGTGGCAGAGAGTTTAGGCATTCTCAAGGTGTTTCGTGCGTACAGCCAAAGCCAATCCCCAGGTGTGACCAAAGGTCATGTACAAGACGCGATGCAAAAATACAGGACATCGCTAATTGACATGTGGATGCGGGGAGCCAAATTCATAGTGTGTGGGAGCGTTCATATGGCCAAAGAAGTAAAGGTTGTTGTAAAGGGTGTTGCTGAAGATGCTGTCCTGCGAAATCAAGGCGGAAACTCTCAAAAGCTTGACGGGGACTGGTTTTCTAGATTCGAGCCGACGCAATATGTTGCCGAAGTATTCGCTTAGTCTGACAGATAGCTCGAACCTGTCTTGGATTTTGAGGAGTATTGTGAACCGTAATGAATTGAGTCCATAACCCATCCTGGATTGCAATAGTAAAATTCGGAGTAAATCCTAGAAATTTAGCCTACCCTATCTCTTAGTGAAACTGTACAGTAGAATAGTCAATAAATTCTATATTTCCATTTGTCTATGCTTAATAAAATTAATTTTAGTTGAAGGATTTAAATCAATCACTTCATGCTGTGCTCCCATTCGTTCGTCAAAGCTATTATCAGCAGATTTCTTCTCCGAATGGTGGCGCTCAATAGTCTGAACGAAGCAGGCCAACTTGGCCACTCAAGGGGGAAAGTGTATAGCTAGCTGCAACAAGCTTGAACCTCATCATGCATACCAAAGCGTTTTCCCACGGGCTTGTGACGGTACCGGACCTCTTCACAAGTAATTTTGCTGCCGGTGAAAACTACAGACAAATACTGCCTCGTTGCCATTCCTAACCTCGCCTCCAGCACTCTTGCCGAAGTTATGGCCTCTTCACTCACTCTTCAGCCTCTATCATTTGCTTGGGTTTGCTCTTTTTTACGCTTCCCAGACAACCACGGAGCTGAACACGATGACAACGCTTTTGATGGAGTATGAGGGACGAAGCAAGCACCTGTATTATTTTAATTCCACCATGCCTAGACCACACAGTAGATTAAACCATCTATGATTCCGAACAATGCACAGATATCCCCATTCTAATACTGTGACAAATACAAAGCCCCTAAAACTGATCCGCGTAGCCGCTGAACGAACATGTTCCAATCCGGATATAGTCATTTTGCATGGTGGAATCTTCACCTCTGTATCTATTGTGATCTCGGGAAGCAAAGACCTCTAGCAAGACGGCTCTGGCCCTCAATCCCACTGTCCATAAAATCGCAGTACTCGAAGCAATTGGGGTTGCAGTCGATGTTGTTTGTACATCTAGTAGCTTTGCAATTGTAATAGCCGTCGCTTTTAAAGTCCAGGCTAAAGAAGCACGCAGGATAAATGGTGTTGGACTGGACCTTCTGCATCGCCTGGGGATCAGATATCGAGTTGCCAAGAGCTGCACACTCCCTGACATTCTTGTAAAACTCTGGAAGGTCGAAACCATACGACTCTTCAAGCTTCTTCATTCGCTCTTCTTCCATGAGGGTCCATCCGGTCGTCATGTCCCAGCCCCGTGTCAGCATGTAGCATTCTCCGTCAACCCACCTAGCGCCAGGGATATTGCAGCTGTTTTGATCCAAGTCCTTGTAAACTGCAACCTTGCCGTTGAGTGCCTTGAGGATTATTCCCACCAATCCTTGGTTCAAGAGGTCCAGTTGCTTTCCAAACACCTCTTTTTAGGTCGTCTTGTCATCTCGCGCCATCCAGCCCAAGGCAAAAATCTTGGCAATCGGTGTCCAATCGTCTGCAATGATTTGCACACCAGCCGCTTCCAGCTCGGCAATTGTGTCCTCCAAATTGAAGTCGCTATTATTGACTCCAAATAGTCGAGCCAGGAGCTTAGTCATGCCATCCAACTGGCTTTGAAAAATATTACCAAGCCAATTGGACGCCTGCAATCGAAGCTCGTCGATGGTAGCGATCTGCTCCGGTGGAGGATTAGAAGCCACGATGTTGAGAATGCCGCTGATGAGGCCAAAGAATGCGCCTAGGCCCGTGCCGTAGGGCTTCGGAAGGGTGGAAGCCACCGACCCGACAGCGCCCACGGCGCCAGCAGCAGTATACAAATCGTTGGGATTAATACTTGCTTGCGGATCTGGCCTGAAATCGGCAATAATCTGCTCAATACGAAGCAGACTGGTTATGGTCTTGTCTCTTAGCACTGTGGTTGCCTTGTCAAAAAAGTCGTTAATACGGCTGGAGACAATCCGGATGTAGTAAAATTGAGCAGGCGTGTAATCTTTGCAGTCCTTGCTTGGTGCGCAATTCTGGGTGGGCACATTGCCACAGTCTGGCAACTTTGTTGATCCGCCCCCGTTCGTCGTCTCACGTTCCATGGCGACAAGCCAGTCCACTGCATTACTTGATGATTAGATAAAGACAAATGTGTAGCAAATAGGAATATGTTACCATCACTGTGGCCATGCAAGAAGTTTTGAAGATACTGGGCTGCACCACTGTCCACAAACGTGGCGGCCTTATCTTGAGCCAATTTGCATTCCTGACCGGGCATGATCAAGTCGCCTGGGCCGCCATCATCTTTGGAAGGGGTTGGCTGGGGAGATGGAGTTCTTGATGCTGTAATATTCACCTCCATAGCTCCAATCACCTCCCCAATAATTATTGCCTTCGATGCACTGCTCAAGGATCTGAAAAAGAGCACCTGGGCAGTTTTTGAGAGGAACCGACTTGTCAGTTCGCTTTATTTGAATGAAAACCGCTAAACACACGTTAGTTGGAGATGGTTATTCTGAACGGCAATTTCGTACATCCATAGCTGAAGGTATTTTCTTTCTGCTCCGGGTCATCTGCTCTCCATCTATTGCATACGTTTCCAAGCACAGGAGAGATGGCCTTCTTAATTTGTGCCGATGTTGGGATTTTTGTCGTCCGCCTCTGATCTTTAAAACAGTCGGCCGCAAAGGCCGTGCCTCCCAACACTAGGAGGAGCAAGCTAGATGAGACCATCACGGTATAAGGAAGGGCTGTGTTCAAAACTTGAAAATCGAAGGCTAAAGTGGTTCAATGGTAGGTAATATTGCAAATGAAGCCAGAGGATCCCGTGGATACTTATAGTTTGAAGCGTAGTTCCGCGATCCCTTTCAATTGCTGGGCAATTCTCCCAGCCCTAACAGCACATCGAAAACGGTGCTTACATCTTGGCATTGGGTTAACAGTCAGCGGGGTTTCCGTGTCTGGGCCGCTGAAAGCAGGGATAACGACCTCTGCTGAGATTAACCGAGAGGCACGATCCAATCATATTCTCCCGGACAGAACATTGAGACACCATTCAGCAACAGATAATGAATCAAACAACCCTGTCCGGTTTATCGCATCGGGCATGTCATATGGGCTCGCTCTATCCGAGGCCAACCCCGATTCGGCTCAGGCCTGCGGGATAGTAAACGTGTTAAGCTTAATTGAATGATCACCGCTTACCATGCCAAGATTAAATTGATCAACTGCCCTTACTACATCCCATCACTTGTTCTCGTGGAGAGAGGTCAATATACATTAGGTTAGGTTAGATTAGTTATTAGGCATTATAATGTATAAGAAAATTTAACTCGGCAATCAATAATACTCAACTCATCCCTCAATGTGAAGTCACTGAAAGACGAGCGTGTCCCCCACCTAAGGGGTGACTGTTTAGAATTAAATGATGGAATAGGACTGAGGTAATCACTGATGAGATTAAAAATTGTTGTTTCAGGTCCTCATAGTGATTCGTTCCTCTGATGACCGAATGACGGGCCTTGGCAAAAGTAAATCATGAGTACTTGTCAAGAAATATCCAATGATGGCACTCGTGAATTGAACGAACACGGTGCCGTCCCTCTATTCTTGTTAGTAAACCCCGGAACCTTGTTCGAATCCATCCGAATCCCCGCGCGTGCCACGGGACACGCGCTGCACACGGAACACGAAGCCTCTCAGGGGAGAGTGGGGGAAGCGTACGTATTGTAGCAAATATCGTTTCGGTCCGTGATATTTAAGGAACAATAATCCCATAAATCTACATAAATCTGTCTCATTGCAAAAATTGCCACGGAAGTCCACCACCATGTCATCCAAGTCATTTTCCGGCAAAGTCATCGCCATTACGGGTGCGGCTAGGGGCATCGCCCGCGGCGCCGCCATCTACTTGGCTGAACGTGGGGCAACCCTGTCGCTGTCGGATATCGCAGAAGTGGGACTCATTCAGCTGCGTGATGAACTCAGCACCTCATTCCCCGAGATCAAAGTTCTCATCGAGGTCGTTAACGTGGCCGATGCCGCCAGTGTAGAGGCATGGATCAAGAAGACGGTCCAAGAATACGGGAGCTTGCACGGCGCCGTCAACTTTGCTGGCGTCCTGCACAACACCACAGCCAAATTCACCGACATCAAGGATGAAGACTGGAAAAGAGTCCTTGACATCAACTTGACAGGCACCATGTACTCGATGCGATCCGAGCTTTCCGTCATGAGCGACGGGGGCAGCATCGTGAATGCTTCCAGTGTGGCCGCGCTCATGGCGGGCCCCGGAGTGGTTGCCTATGCCGCATCCAAGGCGGCCGTGATTTCAATCACCAAGTCTGCTGCGAAGGAGGTGGGAAATCGAGGAATTCGAGTGAATGCACTCTGCCCGTACGTATTTTACTCTATTTTCTTTTTTTACATGAACGGCTTCTTAATAGTGGCTGCAGAAGCGGTATCGACACGCCAATGTTTCGACAACTGTCCGAGTCCGGCTATACCGACGAGATGATTCTTGCACCCCATGCCATCAAACGGTTTGGGACGGTTGAAGAGGCAGCCGCGCTGATCGCTTTCCTCTTGGGCGATGATTCAAAGTTTATTACCGGGGAGACTATTCGCATTGATGGCGGCATGTGTGCCTAGACTAGACTGTGACCATTAAGATACAGTGTGCCTGTGGATAATCTTCACACTTGCGCCTCGTCACAGACAGTAGCCCGAGAATATTTTCTCTGGAATAGATGCAAAAATTTTCTACCCCGCTCCGGGCCTCATTCAATCCACAGGCTTTTTGTTCAACGATGGCCCCGTATGGTGGTGGCCTCAAAGTCGTAACACCAAGGTGGGAAATTTTGATTGGCCGCCTTTGTGCGAAAGGGCCGCCGCCGCCATCAGGCAGAGTGAACGCCTCGCCAATCTCCATGTCTCAGATCGGCACCTCTCGCATCTCATCTTTTCACGCAACACATTTGTGTCTCTCGACGAGGAGAGCCACTCAGGGCCACGTCCGGATGCCACTGTCGTCATGCCGTGTGTCCATGGCCAGTCCGATGCCCCGGCAGACGCTGGTGTCACTCGCATCCCGCCAGAGCAGCGGCGACGCATTTCGAGGATTCCTCCGCTTCTTCGCATATCGTCCGATTGGGAACCTGAACGCGACATCGTGCAGAGTGGGCGTCTGCATCCGCGCGATATCCGCAACGAGTTTGAGCGGCTGGATGTCGTGAAGCGATGCGTCTTGACTGCCGCCAGACCCGGCAAGTCGTTTCACCATCGCTATTTTCGGAGTCAGACAGAGGATGGCCCGCGCTTACGCATTCCCGTTGACCCAATATCAAGCGACAGCGAAACGGTCGTGGTAGACTCGGCTGCGCACTCCATTTTTGACGCATATCTTCTCCGGGCCAATGTCGCAAAGAACGTGAACGAATTTCACAGGCAGCAGGTAACCTGAAACGTCTACCGTAGTCCGGTGGAAAGTGTTATCTGGCTAACAATTTTCCTGCTCGTCAGGTGGTATTTAGCTCGTCCTCTAAAACATACTCGGTCATCGTCCGGTCGGGTCGCGTTGGGTTGGCTGGGCGAGCAAAACGCGAACTGGAGACAAGCGATCGAAAAGCAGCCATCGCCAAATTCTTTGGCCTCTTCCACAAAAGGACGGGTCAAGGCTGGTACCAAAGACATGGGCTGCCCAGCTCGGAAGGGAGCTTCAATTTCGTAGAGCTCGACTATTGCAAAGCCTCGTTACCCCCGCAAGAGCTGCCCAACTACGAACCTGTCGATGCCGGTGTGAGTGATGAGGTGAGAAATCTCATGCAGGTTGTTCTCCATGGCGGCCCCATTCAGAGCCCCAGAATCAAAGATAAAAAGAGCAGAAAATCACCATTTTATGCCTTCTCGGCACCATACAAGTACATCAGCTCTTGGGCCAACTTTTTGGCTTTCAAGACGCTAGAGGCCATCTACAAGCACCTCGAATCAGGGGACAGTATTAACTGGCGCGTTATCTTGCGCGCGACATCTCGGTATCGCAGCCAGATGCCATTTTGTTCTCAGCATAACCGCCCTCCTGTCATCTCGAGCTACCACGCCATCTTTATCGAACTCAAGTTTCTTCACTCTCTCTGGCCCCGGCCCGAAACTGCCGACATGCTCGCCGAGATATATCATCAAGGGAGGCTGCAGCTAAACGTATGGAAAACCGTTGCTCGGCCACTATACCAAGCCTACAGCTCCCTAAGACACGGCTTCCGTCGGTTGACGGACGCCTCAACGCTCGAGTTTCGGGAACTCAAGAGATATCTAGAAAAGTCGTGTCATCGCTCGCACTACATTGCCATGGAGCTCCAAGACATTTACAGCGTCTTTGTCAAGGTTAACCTGCCCAATCCGTACAATGATTGGATCAAGAGTAAGGCGGGTCGCCCAGACAAATGCGGCGAGGAAAGGCGCCTGCTCTGGCACGGTACACCGCTTGACTCGGTGCTAGGCATTCTCGACACGGGACTCCAAATCCGCAGACGGGGGGCTACCCTGACAGGCGCCATGTTTGGCGACGGAATCTACCTCGCCGACACATCGAGTAAGTCAGCAAACTTTTGCAAGCAAGAGGATTGGGAGGGGGAAGCGGTGCTGTTTCTTTGCGAAGCCGACGTTGGCAAGCACCGCATGAAGCTCGGAACTAGCCTCAGAGACGGACACACGGCGATTGCAAATTTCCCTTGGGGAAGCAGGTGCATCGAAGGCCTTGGGAAGATTAGCCCTCGAGGATGGAAGCCGGCTGAGTGGGAAATGGGCGGCTTGCCCCGCAATGACGGAGCGGCCTTGATGGTAAGTGATTCAACTGTTTTCTCATCGGCAGCGGGGCGTGCCTACTTTTGGGTTTGTTTTACCAAGCGGATCCATACGGATGCTGATTATTCTACCAGCCCGACGTGACAAAGCCGTATGAACATAATGGAATGGCGGGCTGCCTAGTGTTCAATGAATACGTCGTCTACAACCCTTCGCACGTAACCTTGCGATATCTCTTTCGGCTCAAGATTAAGAACAAGCGCAGATGAGGAACTTGGATTAATTATGAAGCGGCGGTATCATTTATTGGCACAATGTCATCTGGCACGGAACATTGCGGTAGCCAGGTGCAACAGACTAATGATAATGAAGACTAATATTTCCAATTCCAAACCGACGAATTGTCCTCTCAATAATGCTTCGCCATTGATATGCCAAGATAACTCAAATCATCTTGTCAGGATTCTCAAGTGCATCTGCATAAAGCTCTTCCAGTGTCCTGAACTTGACACCTTTGAAGAACATTTCCCGGTGCCTCTCCACCTTGCCCTCGGAGAAAGCCAAAGCCTCCGAGTGGCCCATAATCTCATACATGGCGGCTGCCACCTTGGCCTCGCTCTCCGCTGCCATGAATTGCTTGATGCTTTGGGCCAGCGACTTTTTGACCAGCGCGTATTCGGGTTCTTTGGACTGGATAAAGTCCCAGAGGCCTTTCCAGGTAATTGTCTGCCCGGACATGCACGTTGTGGGCTCCCACTCGTGTCGCGGGTGGTTCAGCAGAACAGCTACAGCCCTGGCGGTGTCCCTGGCAGACGTAAAGTCGACCTTTTGGGATCCATTTCCGTAGAGCCTGAATTCCTTTGTCTCGTACGACTGAACCCATCTCTCTCCGAAATCTCCAAAGTGCCGCTGGCTGGCCGGGAGGACGTAGTCCATCATCCAGCCTTGACAAATCATGGTCCAGCTGACGTCCTTCTGCTGGGAGAGGACCCGATGAATAGTTTGCAAATCCTCGCCAGCGTAGATGGGTTGATCGGGGACTTCCTCCCAGTTCCCCGCCCAGGCGGAGGGAATGAAGCGCTTGCACCGCGGCGATTGCTGACACGCATCGGCAATGGCCAGGTGGATCGAGGCGAAATTTGGGGCGTAGTTTGTGATGCCAGATACGACCGCATCACAATCACTCAGCAGCTCCAGAAAGCTGGTGGCGGAGTAATCTGAGATCCGCTGTTCAATACCCTCGGCCCAGGCCTTTGTGCTTCGAGTGATGGCCACGACATGGTGGCCTTCTTTGGGCAATTCCTCGACGAGGTACTTGGAGATATCTCCCAATCCGACCACTGCAACCTTCATTTTTGATGTTTCTTTTGAGAGGACTTTGTGAATGTGAAGGCAAAATGCAACAGATGTTGTCGAGGCGATAGAGATGGTGAGTCTGCTGGTCACTCGACGGGGCTTAAATAGCCTACAGTGAAGACACGAGCTTTGTAAATTCGGTATGAATTAACTTTCGTATGGTGGGTTAGAATCCACCCTATTCATCAACGGATGAGCGTTAAACCTTCTGGCGGACGAAAAGTTGCGCCGAAGCCTGCGAAATTCGGAGTCTGGAAGACCTGAATGGCCCCACAATTGCCGGCTCTCACGATCGGGGCGCCTCAGACTTCAGGCTCCCCGATACCCACTCCCGGTGATGCCGGGGCCGGGACCTCATAAATTTGTTCGCAAATGCCGCACTTGTTCCTTGATCTAGATTTAGCCCTGCAGAATTTCGGTCTTGTGAAATGTCCGAGGTGCGAGCATGATGGTTTCTGACAGGCTTCCGCGAACAGTGTTGAGTCAAGGCTTGGTTACCCTCAACGCGACCCGACATCCTGCGCGATGATATGAGTCGCACACCACTGCTCGAAGAGCGTAATGTAATTGGCTAATTTTAGCCACATGGTTTTATTTAAGCTCATTCCCTAGCTTGACTTCGATTGTTTTTATCTGGGATTCCTTGCTCGTTATCCAGTGAGTTTGTGACAGTGCGGCCAACCGGTCTCCCACTACCATTACTCAGCACAGAGTGAGATAAGAGCACTAAGTAGTAGTGGCACTAGAGCTTCCTCTCAAAAAAAACAAGTTTACAATTCAGTGACCAAAAAATTTTGCGACCAAACAGTCAACCTGAGTGAGAGAGACAGACTGTCTGTCCTTGCGGTGGGTGGGTGACCCGTACTCGATAAACCGTGATGCCCGGTAATGCGGGTCCTCGGCAAAAAGAAAGGTCTGATGATGACGGCAGGGTTCGAACCTGCGCGGTTTCCCACTGCGGATTGTTATTGGTTTATTACCTAAACCTAAACACAGCGCCTTAACCACTCGGCCACGTCACCTTGACTTGTGATGATAGTTCGCGAGAATTGTCACCCTAAATCTCCTGTACGCAGAGGTGAGAGGATTCCTGTGTTGCGGTGGTACCGGAACGTTGAGCCAGAGTGGTACAAGAGCAAAAGCTAAACCTTTTTGGGGGATCAAACTGTGGCCCCATCCATCAAGCTTCGCAACCCAATCTATGTCCTTAGTTAATCTCATCGTGACATTATGTGAGGATAATGCATCCGACCTTTCAATTTCACCAACAGTTGAGCAACTGCATGCTGGGTCATTCTGCAAGCTACCTTTTAACATTTTTGCCAGTGGAAGATGTAAGATGCACACATGTACTAAAAAATAATGATTATGAAATTATCGCTCTATGTAATTATCGATTTGTGCCGCCTTTCATTCGAAAGACATGAGATGGACATCTTGTGCATAAGAGACCCTTCCACCCTGCTTAATTAAACCCGATAACTGTTCCAGTCGTCTAAATTACTGAGGGCGGATCCAGATTCCGACGGGAGTAGTCTGGGTGCAGACGTAGTCGTTGGCACCGTTGCCACCCTTGCGGCAGGTGGTAGGGACAGCGCCGGAGCCAAAGAGAATAGAGCTGTGTTTTTTTGTTAGCAATCATTCGACATGGTTCCGTGTCTCTATGGAGAAGAAAAGGTCAACTCACCCGTCCTTGAAGTGGCGAGTAATCTCGAGGCCAAACTCGGAATTCTCCTCGGTGCTCGGGACCAGAGAGAAGAAGTAGGTGCTGCCACCCTCACACTGAGTTGCAGCAGATGGGAAAGAGGGGTTGGAGGCTTCGCAGTGGAAGCTGGGAATGTCGAAAGAGACGACCTTGACAGAGGTGCCTTCGGTGCCGGACTCCTTGCGGACCACGAAGTTGCTGACCCAGACATCCTCCTTTGGAGCAGGGGCGGCAGCGGCAACGGCCGCGAAGAGAGCAGTGATGGCAGTGACGGCGTGCATTTTGATGTTGGTGGTTGTGGTTTGGAAGTATGGAAAGTAGTAGTGATTGAATGGCTTTGTTGTTGAGATTAATGAGGATGACATTGGTTCAAAGGGTACTCAACGACAATTTATAGCTGTTCAGTGAGTCGCCTCCTTCTGCACTTCGTATTCTGAATCGCCGGGCTGCTAGGAATACAATCTAGACGAGTCTTGCATTTGGGTCCAGGAGGCTGGAATTGGGTTCTAGACAAATGCATCCTTCGCCTGTCCACGAGGTCGCCGATTCAAACAGTTCCATCGCATCGAACGAGGCCCAACATGGACAAAGATCGCCATTACGTCGGTGGAGACCTCAGAAGCTGAGCCTGATCCCCCAATCGGGCAATTGGGTGAAGCTCGATACGAGGTTAAGGCACAATCTGGGGCCGCAGCGGGTCGGCCCCTGGCCCGCCATCTATTAATAAAATCGGCCGCCCCATGACATATGATGATGTATTTCTTTTGCATACGAGAATTCTTCGCACTTGTCGCTTGGCGGTTCCTTTCGGCCAATGGCGCCTCACTGCTAGACGAGAGGCGACTTGTACCACGCCACAATTCACGGCCTGAGCGTGCGAGGTATTATGACCAAGCGTTTGGCATATCGCATTGAATTTTTTGTAAGTTTCATTTGATGAGACTAGGTTTATTTGTGCTTTAAAAAAATTATGAATCTGATCGCCTCGAGTGTCGGTGGATTGATTATCCATCCGTTGACAATTTTAGTCACCGCGTGTATCCCCGCTGAGCCAGACTTGGCTCTGATGCACGGTTTCTAGAATTTCAAGCATTATTTGCAAACTGGGAATTTCACATAAGAATAACTAATTGGTCTGAGTCTTTTGAATTGGCGTGGCAACTTAGTCGTTCGTTGGTAAGGGAACTGCAACGCTGAATCAGCTTGAGTAAGCCAAATTGTGATTGCCCCACCCTATAGCGCGGCACAGTCTTTCAACATCCAAACCATGGACTTAGGATTTGAGTCTCATACTGTGACTGATTTCTGAGTACTTGATGGTTTTTGACAAATTTTTGGTCCTCTTCCCGCTGCAATTTCCTCTTGTACAGGCCGCCTTTGTGGTGTAAAGCCTATGTTGGCGAGAGACATACCTGCGGCAACATATTCAAAAATTATGTACGGAACGCATTGATGAATAAGGATATGACTCTTTTTCATCTTTCTTAACCTATAACTTCCAGTTTTATTGCTATAGAAAAAACATGGCCATTTCGAATGCATTCACGAGCGCGACTCCGTATCAGACGCGACTAGGACCTAAGAGTAAAATCGTAGGTGCTTACTCACAGCATATACCCCCATTCATCATGGATAAAATTCATAAAAAATACAAAAAAAAGAGATTATGCGAATAACCAGACATGCAATAACAAAGGAAAAGAAAAAAAAACTGAAAGCCACTTGGCGCAGGTGTCGTATCCGAACCCATGACCCGCGCACGATAGCAGCAGCGAAGATCCCGAAGGAAAGTGCCAGAAGGCAGTCATATGGTTTAACTGTTGCGCTACTTCGCTGGAAGAGTAACTGATTAATTTGATTAAAGTACCTACTCTGTTGTTGGTTCTGCCAACCGTGATGGCGATGGTTGCCTGGGGGCGGCTGAGGCTTGTTCCCCACATCTTCGTCGTCCAACCAATGACGGATGCTCGGCCCGGGACCTTGACCACATGATGGTTCTGCCTGCCCAGTTGCATTATTCCCTTTACCGTGTTTGGAATTCGTCCTTTACAAGAAATCAAGCCGTCGTATCCTCTAAAGGGCACCGATTCTGAACCTAAACAGATAGTCGAAACGTCACGGATCCGTCTCAGTTTGTGTGCAAGACTTGGTGACGCGTCAGTTTTGAACATCGATGTGCCTAGTTATTTGTGGCTGGAAGATCAGAGAGTACCTAGGAGTATCCGAGTTTAGTTATCAGAAATTGATCTAAATCAAAAAGACCCGAGCAGTGATAATTGTTTATCCGGCAGACATTGACGGGTGTGGCAGCGCCAGCAACACCTGAGACGTCTCCCGAAGCTGCTCGTTATACCTTGACATGTTCGCCATTCAGCCAAAGTGCATCCGTTATCTTCTAAATAGATTAATCCCGCACCAAACCTTGGAAACTTTTCTTTTGGCTGTCAAATCGATTGACCTACCAAACACCCCGCAGCAATAAAAGATTCTGGGTCAATGTTTAGTGGTACGTGTTTTTGTTTTCTAGTGCTCTCGCAAGGGACTTCAGCTGCCCTGATATTTGTTTAGTCCAAACGATTCGTTATTGAATTGATCGCGGTACCTGTAACAGGAACGTTAGACAAAGTTCCCGCAATCGAGCTCTCGGGCATCGTGGCGGCGACAAGCTTTCGCTTTCGGGATCGCCCAATCTATCTAGGCCCCATCATATCGCCCTAAAGGTGGGCAAGGAGACAAGAAACACGCTAGAATGCGACAAACGCGCTAGAAGTGCGAGTGCAATCCGAACATATATTGAAATTGCAAGGGAGATGAGCCTAACTATCATCCGATCGGGCTTGGTCAGTGCGATTAACCTACATTCTAATACGCGGACAAGGTCTGCCACACAAGCAATGGCCACACGCAGCCCGGGATCCGGAGTCCGAACGAAACAATCGTGTCAAAGCGCAGGGTTTTCGGCATAATATATACGATTTGGTCGACCTGACACACTAGATTAGCTTTAGGTAAATTGAAAGCTGTCAAACGCATCCTAATTCTTGTCGCCCTAGAACGTTGCCCGTCCGTCCATGATGGAATCGTGTGAGCGATGTTGAAAAAAAATATTTATTAAGGCTCTTGGCATTCCTAAACCAAAAGAAAAACACCAATCACATCTGTTATCGAATCACATTTCTCAATTACCCTCAACATGTTTAAAGCATCACTTTGGTCGATCATCATCGGCGTTGCAAGTGCTTCATGCACTTCCCGTAACCGGCAGTCATCCTCTGGAGGCTACGGCACTCCCATTGCCTCCTATGACAATAATACAGCCTCGGTCGAGGGCTGTAAGCTGCAGGCTCCCACAAACGTGGATGCCATCTCGAGTGCCGGATTCTTCACAAGCAAAAGCTGCGTTTCTGGTACCGGCACGCTTCGGGCCTATATGATCTTTGTCGACTATTCGGACTGCCCGGCGCCTTCCAATGATCCGCCCTCGAACCTCCGGGATGTTTTCCTTCCCAACACCGTTGAGTGGTACAAGACAGCCAGCAATGGGCTGCTCTCGCTCAACATAACGGCCGATGTGTCACGCTATTACCGCATGCCCAAGACGGCTGCCCAGTACGACTGGTCAAGTGGCTACAACTACGAGCAACACGAGGCGTATATCCAAGAGGTTCTGCAGGTGTACGGCCAAGAAATTCCCGAAAGCGATGTTTTGTACGTGGTGCCGACGCGTGAGGCCAAACAATACATGGCCCGCTCGCGCGCCACCCACGGAGCGGTATACGGGCCATCCGGCGCCTTGGTGGCCAACGGCGCGGTGACTTTCGGAACAGACCCGTTTGACTCGTGGGGATGGAAGACGTTGAACCACGAGACGGGCCACACCATGTGCCTGCAGGACTACTACCCCATCAACAACCCCAGCCTGCCCAACGAGTACTACATCGGCGGGTGGAGCATGATGGGCCTGGTCGGCGGCGTGGCCCCGGACTTCTTCGCCTGGGACAAGTGGCGCCTGGGCTGGATCACGGACAGCAACGTGCAGTGCGTCACGGCGCGCGGCACCACGCAGCACACGCTCACGCCGCTGGCCCAGCCGGGCGGCACCAAGGCCGTCGTCGTGGCCACGAGCGGCACCACGGCGCTGGTGGCCGAGGCCCGCACCGCCGAGGGCCTGGATAGCAAGGTGTGCGCGCCCGGCGTGCTGCTCTACACCGTCGACACCACCATCGACACCGGCAATGGACCCGTTCGCGTCCTCGACGCCAACCCTTCGACGGGCGGGTGCGGCGGCTACAACGGCCAGAACGGCGAGCTGAACGACGCGACTCTGTCTCTGGACAAGGGCGCGAGCTCGTACCAAGTTCAAGGATGGGGCGTCAGTGTGAAGTTGCTGTCGCAGGATGGTGGAAAGTACAGGATCCAAGTCGACTACTCGTGAGCATCTTAATTCATGGGTTTGCTGAGTACTGCCGTGCATCAAGTGCTCACCCTGAATTGATATAGGTTGGGTAGTCTCCGGCAATAGTGGCTTGTTGAGCGAGCTGAATCACTGTTGTACCTGTGGAAAGGCTGGTCCGGATTTTCATTGCACGCCGGCCTACCTTTCTGGTCTCTTGCCAATAGGGGCATCTTTAACGAGATAGTGGCTACAATCAATACAAAGAGTAAAATTTCAGTTTGATTTGAGTGCTTCACTTGACTTGGCCTCGCCAATATTTTACGACATATGGTTGCCGATGATGGCTCTGTGTTTTGGGCCAACCTCAACAGATTCGCGCGCCATTCGATGAGGATCAGGACTCTTCAAATTGTGACAGAATTCATTAAGATATGCAGATAAAACAACATGTATTAGAGCGGCACTGCCGTTCCGCTTGTCCTTTTACTGCACATAGAAGAAAAGTAATGGATGGAATTTATTGCGAATGGCCATAGTGTTGAATAAACTTCAGAGGAGCGATTTCATTATAGAGCTCCAATCTTCGCCAAATCCATTCTCTACTGCAACGCTGTCTTCCAAGTCAATGTAACTGGGGTCAGATTGAGTGTTCTCAATGGGAGTATATGCTGCGCTTTGGACTCTTGGATATGATTCATCAAACAGTTGGCCTGAAACAAAGGCCGTATTCAGTAGCGGGTCTAACTGCACTCCGATCGGGGATTCATGCGGACGGTTTTCGGGTGGATGCATGGCATCCAAGCCCTTGCTTTCAAGAGATTTCTTCAAAGAATTTAGCAGATTAGCCGCTGTATCAGAGAATAGACTAGCGTCTTTGAGAATGCGCAGCGAGTGTGCTGTTGGCCCTCGCCAAACATCTCGCTGGGCCACAACCCCTCTCAAGCAAGCGTCCTTGACCAACGCAATACTGGCTATGAAGATGCCGTGAAGGTATCCGGTTGACCTGAGCCTCATGCCTGAGAACATGGTATTCTCAGCCTCTAGTTCAAGCTCTGCTTCGACAATAATCTTTGCCGCTTTTAGGCACGTGGTGCGCGAGTATGAATATGTTGGGTCTGTGAATCCGCGGGGGAGATACGGGAGGTGAAGCTTGCAGCGGTAAAAGTGAGCGAGAACATTAATGAAGTATCTCTGAGCGACCAGACCGCACCCTTCGTTCAACCTTCCTTCTGAGGCACTAGATCCCTGGTATCCTAGGCGGAAGAATTGGGGCAAAGCGTTGATAAAGCGGTCAAGTTCGATATCGGCTTCGATAATGTCGCCGTAGCTTGGGCCTTCAATAGTAGCGGACGCGAGAGGCATCTTATCGACAAATCCTCGAACTATTTCTGCCAATCGTAGTCGCTGGAGAAAGTAGGACATGGCTGTTGCTTCGCTCGATGGTTTTCCAACAGTACATATCTTGCCCACAATGTCTTCGTCTTCCAGATTGAGGGGATGGTTGACGAGCATTTGCTGTGGGTTCACTTGATAAACCCCATGGGGGTTTGTCATTGTAGATTGCAACCTTTCTAGTTGTCAAAAGGGAGAGTTCTATCCTTGTGTGATGTGTGGACGGATTCGAACCTACCAATCTGTCGATACCAAATACCACCACACTCTTCTGCCAATTTCTGCATCAATTTGGCTGGTGGGAGTCTTGGCCTGAGGATGATCGCTGATATGTAGGCGCAAATCTTGGGCCATAACTATGGCTTGATTCAAAAGACACCGATATCGATGAGAAGGGCCTTCGATACTCGCAATGACAGTAGAAAGAATAATGGAGCCCTGGACAAACTCCAACGACGCCGGGAATCTTTTTTGGTGGTGGTCAAGCAGTTTGAAGGCTTTGGACATCCAGAAAGAGCCTAAATTTGTGGCATTGCCGATCTGGAGGGATGAATTGATGGGTGATCTGAATTTTCCGCTGTGGTCGAGCCAAGAGTGTAGGGCGGAAATGAACATGCTCAATCCAAGAAAGGCCTGGCCCAGTGGGATTTGTTCAAGTGAACCATTTTCACCATAGAAAGCTTGAAGAACGAGGTGGATTTTCGGCTCGTGTATGAGATGGTACACGTCATTGGAGGTTTTAATGAAATCATCGACTAGAGCTTGTGCTTCAGAGGCAGAAGGAAGAACGATGTGGACTTTTCGTGCTGCGTCATTGTGGATGTAAGAACTTGCGGAATCTAGGTTGCGTTCAATATCACTTATTGCCAAAGCTTCAAATGAGAAATGAACGTTTGGGATGGATATCTTTGTGTGGTCAATATTCTGTCGGATGCAATACAGATCGCACTCTTACTCGAGATAGTTGAGGTGGTGCAATTTCTTGTAACCAACCTAAAAATAATTCGGATGGCCGAGTATCTTGGAATAGAGAATCTGCTCCTGCTTTTACTTGTGAGGAGATTGGGGTGTTGATGGAAGTGATTAGAGAAAGCTGCTCGCTCTCGTTTACAGTGGGCATGGTTTGCGGGCGTGAAAGATTGGGTTGTCGGGCTTGCTCCTGTATTTGTGACCGAAGGGCTAAAAACTCTTCCAATCTTGCTATACGCTCGAGAAGCTGCGACTCTGCGGTGTGCTGTTGGGGGGCGACGGTTGAGTCTGCTGAGGATGTGGCGGCGACCGGCGCACGTCGAGGCCCGCTTGGCTGGCATGGGATGCCGCGGGATGCACAGTTGGAACAAGGGCTCTGGCGGTTGCATCGGAGTTTCCGGGATCTGCAAGAGCGGCACGAAATGGGGGCTTGCTGTCGTGATGACCGCTGCTGGTTGAGGGAGGTTGTTGGCGGCATGGGGATGGAATTCCGCTGCTTCCGCCCACAATCTGAGCCCGTGCTTCTCTCGAAGATTTCCTAATGAGGAGGAGTTACAGCCGGTGCCAAACTCGAGTTAGTGGTAATTTTGGGTGTTGATAATTTAGCAAGAAAGAAAGTGTCCATTGGTCATTGCACAATGGGAATGCTCGACGAAGCGGAGACTCCGTGGAGTTTCCGAAGTGGAGATGGCGTCAGTGCATCGAACAAGGGCTAATTAGCCCACAATTCTGGGCTTAAATGGCTTACTTGAATGGGCTAGCCAGATGTACATCCATTGAGACGAAACTCAAGCGACACGTGACCGGGCACGGGTTACCGCTTTTATGATCTCCTTGCTTGTTGATTGAACTTCGGCTCAGCTGTTAGTCAGCCCCTATAAGTACCCAGGCACAGCGCAAGCAATATTGGGCTATCGGAATCTGACGTATCTGCTAGCTATGGACAACGAGGGATTCACCAAGCTCCGCAAAGCAGTGCATCTCTGGCTGGATGGCAAAGATACTACAGACACACTTGGAGTTCCCCCGTCGATTCAACTCAGATTTTAGTCAATACCAAGTAAACTCGATTGTTTGTTAAAACCAGTATATATATATATATAGATTTTTGACAGCATGATTTTGTACTCCTTCGAAAACCTAGCCTCGCCCCCGATGTACACTGCAGTACCAAGGTTGCCCTTCTCTATGCGCTATATGGCACAGGATCTATATCGACATGAAATTTAATTGGACTCCATCGGAGACGACCTAAATTCGCCCATCAACCACCATAGTCTCTTCTCCCCTTTGCAAAACACTCTGCTGTTCTGAGCCACGCCGTCTACGCGCACACAGGAGGATTGGGAGGGAAGAAGTTGGTGCAGACGAAGTCACAACACGCTCCTGGGTTACCAATGTCACACACGCCGCCGGAAGGGATGCAAGTAGGTGCACTTGTTGAGGGCTCGATTGTTGTGGATGTTAAGGTCACGAGGGTTGTCAGGTCCGAGGTAGGTGTCAAGTCTGGTAAAGACGTAGTCAGGTCCAATATTGAGGTCGTTGAATCCGTAGGCGGGGTTGTTAGCTCTGATGTAGAGATTATTGTTGATTCAGGGCTCGAGGTTGTCAAGTCTGAAGTCGAGGTCGTCAAATCCGAAGTTGAGGTTGTCGAGTCTGATGACAACGTCGTCGAATCCGAAGTCGAGACTGTCAAGTCTGAGATCAAGGTTGTTGAACCTAAAGTCGAGGTTGTCAAGTCTGGGTATGTGGGGGTCGTCAAGCTTGATGCTAGGCGGCATTGTCCTGCGTTCACAGAAGTGACACTCAGGAGTGACAGAGCGAAGGTGGTATAATTGATGGAGCGCATGGTTGCAAAAAATGTGCCAACAGTGGATAAGATGGTAATCGAGCAAGTGCACAAGTGTTGAGGGGAATCAGTCCCATTATAGCTGCATTGGCTCTGCCCGTAAGTGGCGCACCACAATCTTACTTTTTAAGACATGCAATTTTAATATGTCGGTGATCATTCAATAGTCTTGCACAAAAATCGCCACATTTTGCTTTTCGTTTGCCAAGCTAAACCCATCGCGAAGAAAACCAACCAGCTAATCCGTACCCTGCATTGATAACCTAACCTATTGGCCCAACATGACTTTTTTTATTGGGGCCATGTTCTAAATAGGACAAGACGACTGAGCCGATGCATGTGTTCGGTAGTCTCGGACTGTACGCTGTTTTTAAGCAGATCGTATCTAAGCTCAATTAGGTAACCGCTGAAAGGCCACTGAAAGCCGCTGAGAGAAGCCCCTGGAGCCAAGTCAAATGTGCTAAATAAATAAATAAAAATGACCCAGAGATCATTGGTTTTATTTATAACTTTGGATTTGTTCTTTTTTACCTTCTAAGCTTTAGTAGGCTGAATAGGTTACTGTGTTGCTGCAGCCATTTTATAGGCTCCAGTAAGCTCCTTCAGCGAGTCTTGGAGGGTTCCAGTGGGCTTTCTTTAGTGACCTTCATTAGGGGCTTCAGCGCTTGCCCAATTAGGCTAAGGCACGATCCCTTTAAAAAGCCATCCAGCCCCTTTACGTCGGGCCATCGCCCACTCATCGTCTTGAAGACCCCTTTAGCGTTATACTACAAGGGCGGATCGGAGCACCGCGATCGAAAACAATAGAGTATCATTTCAGTTGATATCCACTCTTTCTTTTTGGTTACTATTCCACTTTCCGGCTGCAGTTCTTTTTTAAATACAGTACCAGGAGGAAATGCGACTATGCACAAGGGAAGGATTCATAATCGTGAAATCGCAGAGCGACAGAGTCGGACAAATCGCAGAAGTCAGTGGATCCCTCCTAAACAATTCACCGAACTCAACTTACCAACTCAAAGGGTCCGCTACAAACTCGTTTATCCGAGAAGACCAGTAGGAAATTAGCCCCCGTGAGCTTCGGGTTGTACTAGGATACTGCCCAAGAAAAGATCAGTCCTGTGCTTTGGGATTTCTTTTCCAGAAGGGCTATTTAGATTAGGAGAACTGCTCAAGCAGGGTCGAATCCCAGGTATTAGAGATGAGAACTCCAATCCCGATCAGAAGTGACTCCGATACGAATATTACAAGGGTGCATGATTAGCTAGCGGGTCCGGTCCGAATTCAGTCGAAGGATAACATCACTCGCTGAACAACGTGCAATATTCCAATAGCAAACTAAGCGGCCCATTCTTTCTACTTGTTAGTCCTCTGTTGCAGGAGATCCATTCGTTTCCTCCATCACAGCTCACCTTCACCTCTTTCTCATCAGGTTGACCCCAGTTTTCACCCACACCAGCTGAATCGAATCCAATTTCGGATATTACTCTTTGTGAGTAAGTACCACCGGCCTGCCTAAACCGGGCCTGTGGATAGTGGAGAATTTTTCCTTGGCATCCTTGTACAAAAGCGCCACGGCTAGCGCTATTTGTGACCCAGAAAAATATCAGCTTCAAACAACCGGTGATCGAGGGCTACCTAGCCTCGCATCTTCACCATGTGGCACTGGCTACCGAGGGGCAAAGCCACAGCCAGATGGGTCTGGTACTTGGTCCGCTATTACGTCAGGATTGCAATGCGCGCGGCCTTCTTGTTGGTTTGTTATCAATCCATTTTCTACTTTTTTCCCTTTCTGGTAAGCTTTTCAACAGGCTTCTTGACTGTGCAATGGGACCTGGAAGTGCACCGCCAGCGCGGAGAACTTTTTGACAGGAATATTCAATCTGCGCATGACAGCAGTTGGGTCTCAACAACCGCGGTCCCGGGTCTGCCTCCGCCTTTCTATATACCTGAACTGCGAGATCCTACCAACTGGTACCAGAGGCTTGGTTTGAGGCGATTTGATGTCGCGGCAGTTGGTCATGAGGCTTGCAGTCGACTTGATCTCATTCGATCCGCTTCATTGGACGGGTTATATCGAAGGAAACGATTTACCGAAGAGCCAAACTCGTGGCATCACTTTGTTTACGCATCGGCGCAGTCGACACATCAAGAGGGAAACCTGGGTGACGCCTGGGACCAAGCATTCTATGACCTCATGCAGTACCACAATATCAATCCCTCCGTGGGATCAGCACGCTTTCACTAGCTTTCTTGCCACGATAGCTTTCTTTGCAGCTCATGGCTCGTGAATGGGTCTGCTCTTTTGCACTTTACCACCGAGAAATTTGCGCAAAGACATCAAAGAGCATCAGAAACGCGCGGTCAAAAAATATCACCCTCATATGAAGTTGTGACAGTTCGCATCATCGAACTACCAATCACAGAACAGTGGAAATTGGGTCTGCCAAGAGGAACGTTCCCAAGTCACTTTAATCAGCTTCGTGGCACAACTGGGGACGCGCTCATGTGGAGGGCGCATGCCCCCCACACCTATTCACGCCAGATGGATCGCCGAGCCAACGAGCTCAGGCCCAAATGGGAGCAAGAATACCCATGGACTTATGGGCTATTTGTTAAGATGGACCGCCTACTATCTCCTTGGCTGACTGTCGAAAATTCAATATGGCCAGGGATTGTGGACTCGATAGGGGTTTACTGCGGCTCTTGGATAAGACTGAGGGCTCACCTAGCGAACTCGCTTATAAATTCGTGGCTGCGGAAGTCCGAGAAACCAGAAACGAGAGTCATTGTCACTGTTGATGACTCACCAGTAGACGCGTTCAAGGCAAAGAATCTGCGGGATTACTTGGACACTCTAGATCCCGACAGAAAGGTGATATAATAAAAGGGCGTCCCGAAGTCAGGGAGGCATACGAAAATTTGTTGAAGGCAACAGAAACAAAGGAGACGAAGGATGAGAAATCATTGGAACCATGATCGGTTTTAGGTAATTCGTGTGAGAGTCGGAAGCTTTCGTCGATAATTCAATCTTACTTTCATTCCATCAGGTGCATAGAGAAGGTCGACTGTTTGAATAAGAGAATATCGCTGAAGATTTCACGTCATGATTGGTCATGCTCAAACTTACACGGCCTGTATATCCCTAATTCTCAATTGGTTATGATGTAAGCTATGGGATATACAAGCGCATACCATGACTCAAAGATTTCGGATCCCAAATTCCGACCTCAGGCTTGACCGCCATAAGTAGTCTCACGCGTCAGCCTGTGGCTGCATTAGTTTGGATTTATTGGCGAGGCCGGCAGTTGGCATTCGCTATGCCATTGTTGATTCCGGTGGGATCGGTGAAAGTGTATCATGCAATGTGGCCATGTAGCGTGTCAGGCGATATCAAGAATGTCTCGTGGGGGTCAATGTGGGGTTGTATTTTCACCATTCAAAACTTGAGCAGAAGTGATTGTCTGGTCGGAAAATGCAGCCTCTTTTGTGCGGTGCTACTTGCTGTGGTGGGTGCAACCCTACGATGAAGTGCAGTGGCGTGCTGAGCCGCGATGCGGGCCGACACATAAAACAATGGAATTAAATTTCAGCCATGTCAGAAGCCATCAGCGTCGCTATTTTCTATCATGTTTTAGTTAAAAGGTTGATCTCTGTCTTAGGTGCGCAAAGATAAAGCTCAGAATTAAACCGGACTCTCGCAATTTGCAACTCTTCTACCCCGATTAATAGGCACTAATCCAGCGGCTTGTTGTAGAGTATAGTGGCACGCATAGTGCGGCGGATTGATTTACAAGTCCTGCATAATTAACGTTGGGAATACGAGAAAATGGTTTCATTCGTCTGTTACAACGAGTTGGGATCCCCTCGCCTAATGCACGCCTCCTGCGTCTGCCTCACTAATGCTTGTTGAGCATCACATGAATATGGCCATCCCGTGCGGGGGTAAACATGCTCGATATTTGGCACCTGCTCATTTGCTCCTCTGCAGATATCCACGTAATTCATTGAGGGGTAAACATGTGCTGACCAAGGATCGCTGTCCATTGAAACTTAATCGGCAGAGTGCATGTCTGCCTACAGCGTTCATTCGGAAGTACCTCGCCAACCAGGTAAACTTGACTTGACTTTATTTTGCAAACTTAACACATTTACTTATAGAGGAAATCGTAGCAGTCACTTCTATGTTCATGGCTACAAAATAGTTCCTGGCTGCTGTTGTCTTGCGAATTGGATGCTCCAGCGGTCTGACGCTGATCCGCACCAACTGCTTCAGGGGCTTGGTGCAATGCATCCCTGACGTGTCATTCCTCGCCGCCACGCATTCTTCAAGTTTAGTCAAGTCTCTCTTCTCCTTGCATGGTGGCGGGCAACTCGGTTGCTTCCACCGGAAACGGAACGGAGATAAGCGTCGTGGCCAATATTGCGGGGAAGCAGACTCCCAAGACAATCAATTTCGTGACCAATCACGTTGGCTTTCTCGGCCATCATGTCGAGTACTTAAAGACTAACAGGTCCTTCCAAAAACATATCTTTGCTACCATTAGAAATCAATATCATCTTCCGACGAACATCTTGCTTTTTACCCATCTGCTTTCGCCATGGCACCTCTTTCAGTCGATGAAATCGCTCAAATGATTGATCATTCAATCATTTTACCCTATCACACGGAGAAGGACTTCAAAGAAGGCATTGAGTTTTCCAAGAAGAACAAGCTTGGTCAATTCACTACTCAGCCCTTCCGAGTAAAGAAAGCGCGAGAGCTGCTCCAAGGAACTGGAATAGAACTTCAAACCTTTGTTGGGTTCCCCCACGGAAGCGACCACACTGAAGTGAAGGTCCTCCAGGCTAAGATGGCTCTGGAGGATGGTGTCCAAGAGTTGGACATGGTCATCAATATTCCAGCCATGTTGGATGGTGATATTGATTATGTGGAAAAGGATGTGAAGGCCGTGGTAGATGTAGCCAAGGTAAAGCATCTTCGAGGCCCAATTGACGTCGCTGTGCTAATCCGAACTATTGCGTAGCCATACAATGTGGTGGTCAAGGCAATCATTGAAGTATTCTTTCTCAATGACGAGCAGGTCAGAAAAGCAGCGTTGGCAGCTGAGCGGGCGGGTGCTGGTTTTATCAAGACATCTACTGGCACGCAACCTGACACGACGGCCGATGTAGCCCACAAAGTTGGAATCTTGCGGCCCATCCTCAAACCAGAGACTATCATCAAGGCCTCCGGTAATTGTGTCAATGCCGAGGCCATTATAGCATACTACAAAGCGGGTGCACGACGGTTTGGTGCTCTAGAGACCCCTACTATCCTCCAAGGGTATGCAAAAATGCTTGAGGCAGGAACCACTGGCTTAGAGTAGGGAATGGGTGTTTTTGGCGGCCCTATCAAAAGACCAGTTACCTCTTCTATAAAAGCTGCTCAGTCTTGTAATTAGCGCGCTTCTCCTAAGCCTTGCTCAATCTTACAATGATCTATTAGTGTGTGGCATAGCACGATTAGATAGGGCAATTCCATTTAATAATTGATCTGACAGCAATTTGATATCTAGATATATTCCAATATCACCATAGCGGCATACCAACTTATGCTGATCGATTGGTCCAAGTCATCCCACAATTGAACCAGTGACTAATTAATCAAGACTGACCGCGCTACTCCCATCTCTTCAATACAACGGCAATGCTCTCACAGTTTACAGGGGCGCCAATACCTGGGTTGCGATCCCCATGGACTAATGCATCTTGGATGGTTTTTCTCAGCGGCAGAACCTCAAAATCCGGATAAAGATCTTTTGCGTCCAGATAGCCCAAACACTTTGCCACTTCAGGTTTGTTGTCGCCACGACCCCATGCACTATGGGCGTACTCAAGGATAACCTGTGGCCAAATACCAAGCTCATCGCTTCGGATTGCCCGAGCTGCTTGATCCATTGTCACGTTCATGCGAGGCACATCTTCCCCAGTGAGCTCCTCAACCACTTTGATGGATTCGGCTTGTGTGGCAATTTCACCGTACGCAAACACCATCCTGTTGATAGTTCTTGGATCTGCCAGGATGCGTGCAACATACTTCCCGATGTCGTCAATATGAATAGTGGCGCACGGAGCTTTACCCTCATCTATAAAGAAAAAGGTTGAGTAAAGCGCAACACGATCCAGTTTTCCCGAGGCGACCGGGGGGATCATTATTTCATGCCAAAAGCCGGTGTCGATAATTGTATAGGGAAGATTGATCTTTTTGATGTGATTAATCACCTCTTCCTTCTGTCATGCAACCGGTTAGCTCCATACAATGTACAATGAGGCTTAAAACCGGATCAGTTTTACCGCAATTGATACTTACCCAATCTCTAATCTTCATGACACCTTTGGGAGGGCAGGAAGAGGACCACATGTTTGGGACAAAACGCTTAACCCCAGCCTTCAGGGCGGCATCTGCCAACGGAATCTGATCCGCGGTGCTGTCTGGGGGCAAGACGCAAACGACTATATCAATGCCGGTCATAGCCGAGACTAGCTTGTCCTGTGGGCCTTCAATGTCGATTTCAACAGCCCTGACACCGCGCTCTACAAGTCGAGCAGTCGATGGCTTCGCCATGGAATCGGGGCGCGTCAGTGCGGTTATTCGCTGTATTCCATAGTTAACACTTGAAACGGCATTTCATATTTCGGATTTGCAAGGGTTCAATAAACACACAAATTCGGGATAGCTAGAATCAAGGAGGGCGGGAACAATGCTTGATCCTACGCGCCCCGTGGCCCCAACAATAGCAACATCAATAACTGGAGCCATATTGTAGTGATTCGATTTATGTGAATAGAGATAATGGAAGTTGTTGTTCTCAGTAAGCTTAAACTCTTCTGTAAGGCTATATTCTCCAAGTTCCTACTGGGAGGCAACTTAAATAATACTGTGTCTCTCTCCTCCGCCAAGGCTGCCCCACAAAGTTGAGACCTGGACCAACATGATTTCCCTACGTCACAAGGTTGGGAGAAATCCGATAGCCAGAGGATTGAAGATCTAGCTTTCGTAGTAAAATTTAACCCGTTTTTTCGATTCGTGAAAACCGCGGAACGCGTGGTTTTCGCTTATGGCCGCGGAATCCGCGGATTTTGAAAGGCAAGCGCAGGAACCCGAGTGGTTGCCAAAGGACAGACTTTGCAACGGCCTGCGTCGGATTCGTTAGCGGTGCCCTATTTATCAAATCCTACTACTATAAGAGGGAGCAGCGAGATGTCGTACACAAGTAAGTGCTGTCGACTTGTCTACCACCGTGACGGTGGTGAATTTAATTGCGGAATCAGTTCAAACCAAGTTAAGAGTAATTATTCAACATTCTCGACATCTTTCTTCTCTTCCATTTATAAAAACACAAGCTGATTCGATCTCAGCACATTTACTTGGGATAACTGGAGCAAGAGTTGTATTTTTTTATTGCGTATCAGCCGAGCACCTAGTTTTGGTGAGCTGCAAGAGCTCCCAATACCCTGGTTTCCGCTATATCCACCTTCCCGATAATCAACACAGAGAACTTCAGTGAAACGGGCCAGCAGCTCCTGGCCCTAGGTTTAATTAAACCGCATGGGACGTTAGCAAGTCAGTTAAGCTTACCTTGCGGGCCTTTGACAAGGACCCGGGCCGCGTCCCCCACATGCTCGCGATGTCACGTTTGTGCCCTGCCTCATGGCAGCCCTACATGACAAAGACGGACTTGGCGATAAGGTCAGTCATCTTGCGCAAACACCCTTGATCGTAGCCAAGGGTGCGACAGGGCCATCCATTGCACGAGGCATTGCCGGCGCCATCGGCAGTGCTTGTCATGGTTGGCGACATCGGAATCCCGGGACGAATCCGGCCATTCCCGAACCTGCTCGGAAGACCTTGACGGTCCGTCGGTGAGGCAGGCAGTTCGGTATAACAGAGAGTGATATACTCCTGTTGTGCAGGGAGAGTCCTTGGCTGGCCACCAATGAGGAAGCCAAACACGTGGTGCAACCAGGTTATCAGGTCCCATCCAAGCCTGTACCAGGTGCAATGGCAGCAGTAGGGTGCAGGCAGTGGACTGAGGTCGACCACATGAAGAGAAGAAAAAAGCGTTTTACCCAATAATGGCGGTGATGGATCGAATCGAACCCCCACAGAAGCTCACGGCCGACGCATTGGACGCTAACCACGCGCGTCAGGTTGGACAATGCCCTGCAGATGGATGTCGGAACATGCCATAAACAGCTTGCTTTCGCCCGCCGCGCTGGTCTGGAAATAGATTCGTCTGTGGTGAATTTATTTAATCAGGCGTCTGCACTCTTTGGGAGTAAATCTCGGGGGTCGCAGTCCCGTTTGAATCCTTTGCTCATCATGCGCCGCGGACAAGACCAAAAACGATGACATTCAAACCTGACCAAACACGCTAATCAAGGGGGCTCATCCCTGCAGGTTTGTTTCTTAGTGATGTAATTTTATGCAACCCACGCCTGGAGCTTGGGCCATGACAGGCCCTCCGAGCCTTCGTGGTGACCGCCGTGGTAAAAGCTTGGCACCAGGGCGATTTGGCATGTGCCCACGGTTCGCCATCTTCTCCCGTCATGTTTTGCGGTTCTATTTTCATAACATGACTCTGGGGTCCGAGACCGGGTCTGTGTGACTCTTTGTCGGCCAAGCTTTGCAGCTTGTCCGAGCTTTGCTTTGCCAATCACTCAAGGCGAACTACGCCAACCTGTGACGAAGGGGGAAAAAAAGGTTCAGGTAGTCGAAAAGATAGAGGAAGAAAAAACATGGAAGCGGTGAATTCCGATGCGTATGCGCTCATTGAAATCTCATGCACACACTGTACCCTAGGTTGAAGCTTGAAGTGTCAGATCGTAGGATTCAGCGAGGCCAATGAAGTATGCTCCGACACGCGGTTCATCCACCAGATGCCGCTTTCTAAGCGTTGACCCCCAATCGTTCGTCTTAGAAGGACGTCCTATGGGTCCATCATCTACCATTGCAAAAATCAAGCCACTATCCCAGGCCTATAATATCATATCGACTTCCAGAACGAATGAGTTGCACAGCGTCGACCCCTTCAGGGCAGCTTCACAGGATGAGCATCTGCGCTAGCTGATCGGCCATACCCCTGCCAAAAAAGAAGAATTCGGAATTCTCTTTAGGCTAGGCTCCCCCACAGAGGCCCGCGCACCTGGACTCGCGGCGCGTTTTAATTGGGTTCTTATGCGTTAGTATTGGATTAATTAATGCGTTATAGCACAATGCGCGCCGAAACATTGCTCATCCTCACGCCTTTTTTGCTCCTCGAAAGCAGAGGCCCAGGAAGGGGGGAAGACGAGCGATGCATTAACTTGGGTAATGAGTCGGCGGAATTCTAAATGGCCTAATATTACAAGCATCCCTGGCATTGAGCTAGAAAGTGCCCAAGACGAGTCTAGTAGTTTGCGAATCGCATTGAGTCGCTGCTCGTCAACCCGGCGCATGAACCAGCATCATAGGAGCCTTGTCGCCCATGTTTATCGTTCAATTTTATAAGGAGTCATAATCGCACCTAATTTACCGCCTTTATCCCACCTCCCATGGTGTTTTTACCCCTCCGCCCATCAGCCACTCGTTGCATTTTGTACATATTAACTCAACCCCGGCGCCACCTCCATCCACACATCTATTCATCTCCCCCCTCGACACAACCGTCGCAACAACTCTATTATACGTTTCAGGCTCTTTGCCAATAAATGTCCAGTTATTTCAGCATGGGCAAGAAATCGAAAGGCAAGAAGGAGGAGGTCCCCGCCGAGGAGGCTGCCCCTTCTGATGGCGAGACCGGAAGCCGCCGCCCCAGCACCTCGGGCACCGAGAACCTCCTCATGACCAACCGACAGACGGCCGCCGAGCAGTTCCAGAAGGCTACCAAGGCCGAAAAGGCCTACCGATCCAAGAAGCGAGCGGCCGTGGCGCGGGCCAACTTCAAAGAGACAAAGAACCACTGGAAGGAGGCCTTTGGCCACCTCGGCAAGGCCATCAAGGGCTCCTTTGCGGCGCTACGCGCCATCCCCTACATCATGGCCGACAGGCGCCTACAGAGCGAGCGAAAGGCCGACATTAAGAAGCGCGAAAAGATTCTCGAGCGTAAGAAGAAGCTCGAGGAGGAGCTGGCCAAGGAGCAGGCCGAGGCCGAGGAAGAAGGAAAGGACAAGGAGTAAAGACCTGGAGGTCTGGGCTACTTGATCATAGAGGAGCATAGGAGTGGTTGTCACTTTGGATATTTTTTCCAAGGCTTCATTTTGCGGCGCACTTTGCTTTTTTTTTTTTTTTTTTTTTTTTTGAGGCAACTCGAAAGCACCCACACTCATTATTTCCTTACTGTCAACTGGGCCTGGAACTACTCCCGGCTCGACCACACTCACTAAATGGTTTCGGTATCTTTTTTACGGGGTCGAGCTCTCGACTAGATCGGAGTACACGGCCTATTTTCTTTACCCCTCATCGACAGATTATACGTTATGATATATGACATCATAACGACTATACGGTATTTAAATATTATTATATTGTTCGGTCAAATGACACTCATTAGACAGAGCAGCAGTTACTTAGTCGTGTTATAGTTTCATGTATTTAGCCAAAGATTTTATATACCCCTTTACCAAACTTGTGCACAGCTCACAGTCGTCTTGCTGATGTGGAACAGTCCGACAAAGATTGGAGACGAGAACTTTTGACGGCGTTATGCTGTCCGTTTGGATGATCCAATGCAGAGGTGAAAGAGTATGGGGATTTTGGTCAAGCATAACTACTGGTTCTAGTGTTCTACAAAACTTTGACAACCTCTTCCTTTTGCGAACCCACAAGCCTTTTCAAGGCAGCTTCCCTGCATTTGATGCACTCAACATACTCTTTCAGTACCTTTCGTATCCACATTCTATCTGTCTTGGCCTCTGGATGAGAAACCTCTTGCTTCCAGCTGACAAAATAATTATCCAGCCTCAGCTCTATGCTCCCGACCCTGGTCCAACCTTGTTCGCCCTCAAGCAAGATGAGGGCAAAGGCCCAGTAGTAGTTCTCGTGGTAGTTGTAATCTTCAGCTTTTGACTGCTCAGGGTCTACCTGGCGGAGGAGCAGGCCCTTCAACGATACTTGGCCCGAATTGAGAATCATTGACTCGACTGCCGGATCGGCCAGGTTGACCTCGATCAGCACGTCGCATTCGTCGTCGGAGAAGCGGGCGCACCACTGCATAAGGGCAGGATCTGCCGAATGACCAGACATGGTATTTCTGGATGCCCTGGGGTCTTGGCAGAGCGTGAGGTCGATCACGGGAGCTTGGATATAAAGCTCTTGGGGCAAGGAACTAAAGTTCTCATAAACATCCCAATTCCTCTTCTTGCACATGACCTCCCAATCTATCAACCCTTCTGCAGTTTGCACAGATACCTTGGGGTCAATTAGATTTCTGGCGGACAGACCGAGGTATATCAGAGACTGTCCTGGGGTCTCGTAGACAACCTGCCAGCCAGTCCATGACCAACTCGGGAATTCGACCCTCCGCGAACCGGATCCTCGGGCTTTCCAGCAGATGTTGACCAAGAACGCTTCCGTCAAAGTCCAACTCCGGCTGGGGTCACGGCTAGTTGACTTTCGGTGGTTAATCACTGGTCCCAGAATCGGGATTCCAAAGTAGTGGTTCATGCAATATGGTCCGTTTCCACACCTTTTTAGGAGTCCCAGCGCTCCATTTAGCGCATCTGATTGGTACGTCAACTTGCGCGACGTGTATTGTATCAGGAGCTCATGGAGAGCACCCTCATTGTGCGATACATTGTCAAACATGCCCAGCAGGGGGCAGTTGACCTGCGGACCGAGACCTCCGTGGGGAAACATCTCAGAGGAGAGTTTCCACCCACGGTCCATATTTGACCATTCGGTATTTGATCGTTGAAAGAAGACTTGCTCGTCGGTAAACGCAAACCAGTTCCAAGAGAAGACGCCTTCCTGGTAGGTCCAGGCACGAGTCATCCACGTGCTTTCTCTAACCAGTTTCCGAGGGTCAGTCATGGAAGACCACAGCGTATAGTCGCCGATCTTGACTCGGGGCTGCTTGACGCGAGGTTGAGAACTGACACCAGGCAGCCCATATTCCGCCGCCGACCCAGCTGCTCCAATTATGGTGAGAACCGCAAGCCTGTAAATGTCGGCCATTTGATCAAGCTGCGACTTGAACTCTTCCTTGTTTTCCTGGTCCAGGCAGTATCTATCGACCCAGAGATACCGCAAACCAAGTTCCTTCACTACAGTGATGGCGTCTTCTACCGTGCGCGGAAGCCGAGCGGGCAGAGCATTCTTTTCGCGCGGGCCTTCTTGTGCTGCGGCTGGGCCCCAGACGTAGCTGAGAGCCACATACTCACAAGGGCCATGTACTGGCACAATCTTTCGATTGTCGCAGTCGATGACATTGGCAGGCAGCACATCCATCTGGCGCTGTCCCTTTTGCACCATTCCGCACCACTCCCTTAATGGTGTGTAATCAACCTTTTCGTGATCAATAAGAACCGGGGTTTCTGGCGATTTGCTGTAGTTTACAAACGGTAGGTCACTGAATTCCGGCTTGCTGTTGCAGGTTTTGACAAGCAGCGTCGTTCGCGGGGTCATGGCCGGTTGCATGATGGGTGTGTGGTTTGTTGTTCCATTTCTGGCAGATTGACGCGCTCGGAAGATGAAGATTCTATTACACGTGTCTCTCTCTTCTTTAGGGATCATAGCCAGCCAGAAGTTGCACAGAGGACATGTTGTGTTGGTCCACTCTGGAATCCAGTCGAGAACAAGGGCTGGGTCCGGTTCAATGAGAACCTCCCGAATAGTCATCTCCCGGAATAAATCATCAAGGTTGACATTGCGGCATTTCGCACACAAACTTTCGAATCCGTCATCAGCCATCATGAGTTGGTGTGCAGCTTTGTGTTCAAAGTATCGATCAAGTCACTCATCAGAAGCGGATCAAACTAGCGGTGTGAAGTGGCAGAATCCTCTCGCAATCCACTCACCGAAGGAACTAACTGGCTGCGTGAAAAAGAAGCATGGTTGTACCCATTCAAAGGTCTGACAGGTCATAACGAAGCTCTACACTGAAAGGCATCTATTTTAAGCTGACAAGATTATAGTGCGGTGGCGAACCCCTACCCCGCACATTGTTCTGCTTAGCTCAGCTCATTTCCCTCTTCGCTCTCTGGCGCTTTTTTGCACTCACCAAATCTTCACACAGATCCTGTCGCCTCACCACAATGACAGGGGACCCTCCTCCTGATTCACCTTCAGCCAAAAGCCTCCGTTTTCCGTCCTTGTCCTCTATCACGAGCTCTGGTCTGTGCAGCGATTGTCGTGGCATTGATTTTAGTTCGCTCGCGGCACCACTACCAAAGGACAATGGCGTTTCCCGAGATGCTGCCAGCACATATGAAGAGAAGCTGGCTATTTACATAGAAGAGTTCTCGATAAAAAAGGCAGAGCGAAAATCATCTAGGTGTCTTCTCTGTGCCCTCCTTGCCGAGTGTGCGAGTCGGACCGGCGAATCCCAAAGACTGCTTCATGTGCGATGCTGTATACGCCCAAAGCTTCGCTGGTCACATGCGTCTCAGACAAGTGGGACCCAAAAAACAACCAAACTCGAGCATACTGGCCAAATACATGTTTGGTTCCATGAGATTAAGTCTTACAACAAGTCTGCTGATTTGCCTATTAACCCGAATTCAATTGGTGCTCGGCTCCGGAATGGCTTGCATCAAGCCCGCCAACTGGGGTCCTCCTCCGAGAGCCGGCCGGATGAACCATCGGATCCGATAGCAGTAGATATTGATGGAAATCCTGCTGGAAGGTCCTTTAGAGACAGAGTTACCTCATCTCAGCTCCCCGGTATGATGTCAAAGTTATTTGCCCCAAAGTCTAAAACACAGATTACGTCTTTTAAATCAGCAGTCGCCTCCTGGATGATTGATATCGTGGGAAAAGATGCCAGTTCCGAAGGCCCTAAGAGAATACATATTCCTGCTACGGCCGATACCACTCAGCTTTCTCAATGGCTGCGTGATTGCGACAATGGTCATTCCCATTCATCCGAGTCTCATGTCTCTCCTCGGATGAGCAAAGTTCTTGAAAGAGGAGTGCTAAGGTTAATTAATACGTCAACTGGAAATGTAGAGACCCACGAATCACTCGTCAATTTCACCGCTTTGTCATATGTGTGGGGGCAAACGGTGGGCATGACGCCAACTCTTCAATCTAGCCCGATTGCCGAGCATGCACCAACTATACGCGATGCCGCTGAGCTCACAAAGTCCATGGGAATCGAGTGGCTCTGGGTTGACCGAATATGCATCGACCAAAATAACGAGGAGGAAAAGACTTTTTTGATCCCATACATCAAAGACATATTTGCTGCCGCGCAATTGACCATCATAGCCGCTTCAGGTGATGGGGCGCACACTGGGCTGCCTGGCACAAAGAGAACGCCCAGGACACTGAGCGAGATGGAAAGTCCGGTAAACATCAAGTGTGGGGAGACGGTGCTGGAATTACTTCCTGCTCGGCCAAGCTTCAACGCTCTCCTCGAACCATGTGTTTGGCGTACACGAGGCTGGACTTTTGAGGAGCAAGTGTTTTCGCGGCGCGTTCTCTACGTCTTCCCTTCGGAGATTATTTTCAGTTGCTGCAAGGGCACATTCAGAGAGTCTTGTGGGCGCCGTTTCACGGCTGGGGCGGCAGGTTCGATGTGGGGAGATTCTGGTGCAACCCCGCCCATTGTCGCGTCCGAAATTAATGCAAAAGTCTACGCCGAATCAACAAGCCCCGGTTCTACGATATCGGCACGGGAATTTGTCCGAGCCATGGAAGAGTACACTTCGAGAAACCTTACAGTCGAGGAGGATAGGATTTCGGCCTTCGCAGGTTTGATTAGCATAGCTACTGGTTCGCACGACCAAGTGCCGGAGCGGCCATTGCTGAAGCACGGGCATCCGCTCAAATTCTTTGAGACGGCTCTGACATGGCAGCCAGACGAAAAGGCAGAAAAGCGGCAGCCGAAATTTGGCAAGCCGTTTGCTCCCAGCTGGAGCTGGGCATCTGCAGGAACCAAGGTGCATTTCTTGGACAATGGCGAAGACAACGACCGTAGTTGCTGGTTCGATTTCGAATTGATTGGCGGGTACGATGTACTAGGATTGCCAAGGCGAAACGCCGGCCTTGCTAAACGATTGGGATTGAGCAAGCCATCCCAGATACTCGAAAGACAACCTTGGATGAGCTGGATCCAAGCCCCACCAAGTTATACCACGGATCTGGGCCCGGAGAGCATCATGGCGCTGGATCTGCCCAAACTTCATTTGGTCACCGTTATTTTTGAAGCCCTCTTCGCTTCACGCGTCGGCTATGAAGGCCAAGATTTTCTTCGGGCTGCCGACTATAAATCAGGACAAGACGAAACTCTCGTTGGAAGATGGTCCGTTACTCAGTCCGCAGGTGTCCAGGTGCATGAGCTAGTGCGAACTCCTTTCGCCATTGTTGCGGGCGACTTGAACATTTACGTCATGGCCCTAAAGCCAGAACCGGGAGACAAAAAATACTCTCGGATGGGAATTTTACGAGTATCTTCTTATAGTGATCAGCTCTTCTTTGATATTATGAGAAGAGGACAACCACGGTGGGAGTACATACAACTTGTGTAATTAGTCAAGTCACCGCTGTTACAATAGGGGGGCCACCATGTTTTTAGATGAATTCATCATTAATACGAAACGATTTTCTAGGTACAATACAAAAAAGCTATATCCATGCTGAAAGAAAAAAGTAGTAGCTGGATTCGGATGTAGCCCTGCTAACATCCATGCACAACTCGCGTCCCCTTTCCTTCTCGAAACACTCTCCCCTCGCTTATTCAAACAAGCGCTTAGCAAGAAGCGCCGCTGGGAACACCCTTGCAGCTCTTCTTGGCAGAGCCGCCAGTGATGCTGTTGCCGCTCCAGGTCCAGTTGGAGCAAGAGGCGCAGAGAATGTAGACGTCCTGGCCGCCAGACTTGACGGTACCGGTGACACCCTTGATGGTGACGCCAGTGATGGGAACGCCAGAGGTGGGGGTGCCGGTGGGAGAGCCGTTCTGGTAGTCCTGCTCGATGACGATTCCGTACTTGGCAATGTTGGACAGGGTGATTCCGGAGTAGGTGATGTCGGAGACGGAGCCAGTGGCGCCGGAGACGGTCTTGATGCGGACACCGTTGTCAGAGTTGCTGATCTTGTTGTTGGTGATCTTGACGCCCTTGACGACGTTGTCGGAGCGGCCGCCGACAGAGCCGATGGAGAGACCGTGACCACCAGAGCAAGATCCGCCGCTGAACTCGATGTTGGTGCCGGAGTTGATGGCCAGGCAGTCGTCCTGGTTCTGGACGGTGGCGCCGGTGATGTAGACGCCGTTGGAGCTGCCAACGTCAAAGGCGTCGGTGTTGTGGCCGCCCTTGGTGTCGCCGAGGCTGTTGTCGATGGAGATCTTGTCCAGGTATAGCGTCTTGGCGCCGTTGATGCTGAAGGCCTGGACGGGGGTGTTCTTGACGTTCAGGCTGTTGATGTGCGAGGTGGTGAGGCTGTGGGCGTAGAAGAACTTGGGCTTGGTCTTGCCGCCGTTGGAGCCCTTGCTGTCCCACCATCGCTGGCCCTGGCAGTCGATGGAGTGACCAGACTCGCCGTCGACAATGATGTTGGTGCCGCTGACGGAGATCAGAGGACCGGCCCACTCCTTGTAGCCAAAGGTGGTGGCGCCCTGGAAGGTGACCTGTGAAGAAATGGCTGGTTAGTCTTACACTCGCTCACCAGGAGTTTTCGTTGTTGCTTACATGAGTGCCGCTGGCAAGACCAGTCAGGTCAAGAGTGGTTCCGGCGGGGACAGCAATGTTCTTGAGGTAGATGCGGGAGCAGCCGGTCTTGCCAGCCTTGGCCTTGGCAGCATCAGTGAACGTGCAAGTGGCTGAGGCGCGGTTCTCGAGCATGGGAGAAGCCGCAGCAGCGGAGGCGAGAGCGCCGAGGAGGAGAGCGTTGAAGAGCATTTTGAAATAATGAATGAATGTGTGACTGATCAAAGCCTTACACAAGTAAAAAGAGAGAGAATGTAAAAAAAGAATGTAGCTGGAAAAGTAAACAAAGAACAAACGATGCAGTGTGAGATCTGGAGAATGGTCTTTCACTGACTGGAAGACGAACTACTATTATACTCGTCTCAGTCTCACCGTCCCTATCTTGATCCTGCCCGCCACCGTTTGAGGCTCACCCATGAAGCCGGCTCAGGGTCCATTTTTCGGATATCTCGGCCGGAGCCCATACCGAGAGCGTGGATAGCTTGGCACGGCTGGCGATCCACTTGGCACCTCGAATTTCCGATTCTTGGCACAGTGAGGATATCCCAGGGTCTCCACCATGGCTCATACGCTGTCTCTCCACGATTGAAACAGGGCTGGCGGTAGTGGCTAAAGAGAATGAACTGAGAAAAGCCACCAATGTGAATTGCCAACAAGGTTAATGGACCTTATTTTCCCCTACAAGACTCGGTTTCTCTATTTCGACTTATTCAATGGTCCAAGGTTTGCCGATTCGATGTTCCTGGCAGGGGGATGGGCATCCGGCTATGACGGCCGGAGGAATTGGCTAGCTTGTTTGAACCCGCGATCCACTCCCACCAACAAAATCTGGGTCCCGACCGGGAGAATCCATTTCCACGACTCACAGGGCCGGGAAAAAAGCCAAGAGAGATTTGTTTGGTGTCCCACTTTCCCTCCCCGCCCCTCTTGCCCGAAACGCAACAGAGAAGCCGTCTGGAATAAAATTAATTGGAACGTTTTCTTCATGTCTAGTTTCGGCTCGACATGGATCAATTACGAGAGCGCCACTCGGCCCGGGTGCGGGGCACAGCACGCGCACGAGCAAGTCTGGAGGATTCGCGATTTAGCTGCGCATCACAGGGTGCGCGCCGAAACTCTCCCACGCGCGGCAAAGGGGGGGTCGGTCGATCGGTCAGTTGTCGGCTTAACCCACGTTCCATAAAGATGAAAGACTCCCCTCCTGATTATCCACGACTGACAAAAAAAGAATAGGGGGCCTCCCCCTCCGATTCAAGAACGGTGAAGCGCCAGCTCGTATACGCGTGCCGGGTGCCCGCATTCGCAGGGGGGTTGACAGCTGGAACCGCGTCATATCGATGTTCTAGCCAGTTCCTGCTCGACGTTTTCGGTTCCCTGGTCCCATTAGTAGGTTTCAGATTAGCAGCCGACGGGCACGACTATTGCAAGAGCGGCTTATTCCCTGGGCAGGGCTGCGCAGTTGTCCCTTCATTTCACAGCTAGCTAAAGTTAATTTTAACCATGGGGACAGCTTTTTACTCTTCTAAGCTTATATCATATCCCTAAACTAACGGGAACTGGGCCCGATGTAACAATGTCGAGATAGTGCCGGACAATAGCCGCGCCCCATTGGTCGGTTGCCACCACGCGACACACACCTGAAGCCTGTGGTGCGATATTGCTACTTTCGACAACTAACTGCTCATGCGTGGCGTCCGGAGACTCTCCAAGGTTCTCTTGTTCTGTCACCTGCAATTTCTCATTGGTCGACGGACTTTGAGACATCCTTTCGGTCGTCTGTAATTTTTCTCGCACGGCAAGCGCTTGGGAGCGAAGTTGGTCCATCGGTCCCCAGCGAGCATCTTGAACAACCGTCATGTCTGTCCGCCAGTCGTTGTAGGCTTTGTCAACAATCATCCACGCGGAAGCCCTAGACAAATCCCAAACTTGAGAAAAGCAAATATCGAGAAGAGAATAGGCCACAACATCCCACTCGAAACGGGTTCCAATCAGCCAGCTCCACCGCAGCTCTTTCTTGCCGCACTCCCGCAGGGCAAAGGATTGCCGCAGTATGTCGCGACAGAGAGCGCGGTGGTCTAGGCCGAGGGTAAACCCGTGCACTGTGTCTGCCAGGGGTCTGCACACGGCAAATTTCAGCTTCAAGAATGCCATGCGGATCATGACAATGGCCACAAAGTCGAGCGGAACCACGGCGTCGTAATGCACCGTGTACCGCTTCTCTACGTCACCCCTGACGTGCTCAATTAACTGGAGCCTTTCGCTTTCGCTTGTTATGAGCGGTGAGCTTTCGGCAAGTAATACCCGCCGGGTCAATTCACCGATGCGGAATTTGATGAGGTTGAAGAGCATTTCCGTCTTTTCCAGTCGCGCTTCGGGCAGTTTCGTCGCAGTTGGGCCGAAACTACTGTCATCAATGTTCAAAGGCATTTCAACGTTGGAAACAGGTTCCATAAGCGCCGGTTCGATGCCATGGTCCACGGAAACTTGCGCATCTAGGGTAGAAAGTTGCCACCATAGACGTCTTCTCAACTCAACCTCGTACAAGGAGAGCCTCGTATCCCAACTTGAACCGCCGAGACCCATTCTTGCGGCACTCCCAACGGCGATTCCGATTAGCGGAGGCATTTCCGGGGCATCTTGGTCATGCCTCGTAAATGTCTGGAAATAAGTCGTCAGTCTTGGTCCTTTATTTTATTCAAGTGGTTCCAGTTATTACCAGATAGAGCACAAAGGCCTGCAGAACCATCAAATCCCTTGACCTGAGGAAATTAGCTCGGCAAAGAGATTGCTCCACCCCTGTGCGAAACCTTTGGGAGTTAGTTATCAGCGTGATCATATCGAAGGGTAAAGAAATACCGTTTTAGCAATACCAATTTGTCTTCGTGCAAATCTCTCCAGCACATGAATCGAGACATGGTCATGACAGTGGAATAGTATATGGCAAATAGCAAAGTCTCCATTGGGGGATCGAGATTAGACTGGTCTTGAGCAAATTCTGTGATGTGGTTCTGTATGATAGGAACATGAAAGAGTTTCAAAAACGGATTGACTGCATCGAGGTAGATTTTCCACATGACTGGGATTTTGGCCGGTGGTGGGTGTAGGGTAGTTGGAGGGGGAATGTTGGTGGGAAATGAGAGGGGAGATCGAAATGGTAAAGGAGAGCTGGGTTGGTCTGAATGACTAGTTTGCAAGTCATTTTGGGATTCCTAAATTTCTAGTTTAGTATGTCATCGTTCTGTGAGATACATACTCCAAACTGACTTGAGAATGGGTATTTGCATGTTTCGAGTGATTGTCTAGGGAGCCACTAGGAAGGTGCTGTGCGGGCGGGTGGTCTCTGCTCATGTCGCGTAAAGTTGGCGCATTGTCCACATCCATAGCCCGGTCCAGCCCAGCAGGAGCAATGACATCATGTGACTCGGATTCTCTGCTGGATACTGAATGTGGGTATTCGCAGCGATTGCGTATCTTGACGCAATACCCACACGGAAAAGCGCGGTCGCATTTGATCTTGCGGCGACGACACTCGAGACAGGATCTTCCCGGCGCGACGCGGCGGCCAGACATTGCAAACGCGTGTCCAAAACTGGATGATGATTAATTTTCCATTCCATGAAGCAAAAACAAAGCAGAGACGGGACGGAGCAGCGGAGCGGACGACATTTGTCTTGCTGCTCCACATGGCGCAGGCTGTTCATTGGCTAGAGCGGAGGCGCGGAGGCTGATTACAGAAGATGAGGGCCTCCCATTGGTTGGAGCGGAGGCTAAATTGTACCCACTTTAGTCATCGAGGGTCATAGCCTCATCTTGGTGATCATCAAGTGTGAATGAATGGCTTGTTGGTGGTGGCCATGTACGTATTTAAGTATCTGTTGTTCTGCTCAAGGTCCATATCAATTCACTCATCATCATTCACATCCACAAAGAAACCAACAACACAAACAAACAAACCCAAACCTTCAACACCATACTCAATATGCCTTCCTTCAAGAACATCGCCATTGTTGGTGTAAGTTACCACTGAAGTTGGCCCATCATCAAACAGTTTAACTAACATCATTTAAAGGCCAGCGGCAACATTGGAAAAATCATCCTCGACAGCCTCGTCGCCTCTTCCAAATTTAACCTGACTGCCATTTCCCGACAAGTCAGCAGTGCCGTGTTCCCTGAGGGTGTCGCTGTCCGCAAGACGGACTTTAGCCACTCTGACCTGGTTGATGCCTTCAAGGGCCAGGATGCCGTCGTCTCGGTTGTAGGTGCCACTGGATTCGGTGATCAGCAGAAACTGGTCGATGCCTCCATCAGTGCCGGCGTGAAGCGCTTTTTCCCATCCGAGTTCTCCATGAGCAGCGAGGATGAAACCGTGGTGGGCCTCCTCCCCCTCTTCGGCGTGAAGAAGGCCCTTATCGATTACCTGCGATCCAAGGAATCTGAGACCTTCACCTGGACCAGCATTGCCACAAGTGGACTGCTTGATTGGGTAAGTCATCGATAAACCATGGCTACTTGATACCTGGTTGCTAATATGTTTGATACAGGGCCTTGAAACCGGCTTCCTCCAATACGACCTTGCAAACCGAACCGCGACTATCTGGGACAATGGTGACAGACTATTCACCATGGTCAATGAGAAGCGACTGGGCGATTCGGTCATCGCTGCCCTCGAGCACTACGAGGAGACCCGCAACCGTTACATTTATGTGTACTCGGTCGAGACGTCCCAGAATGAAATCCTTGCGGCTCTTGAGAAGGCGACGGAGGCAAAGTGGACTGTGACGAAGACCACTACGGAGGAGCAGATCGCCGAGGGCCAGAAGAAATTGAGCACTGGAGACTTTGAGGGCGCCTTCACTCTTGTTCGCTCCTTTGTCTTTGGCAACACGGAGGGCTTGCGCTCCGACTACACCAAGGAGCCGAACCTTGCAAACAAGGATTTGGGATTCGAAGCCGAGAGCGTCCAGGAGACTGTTGACCGGGTTGTCAGAAACCAGGGACAGAAATAGAGTAGAGATGAGATGTCAGACTAGAGACAGTTAGATTGATATGTAATTGACATAAATAGATGCACTTTTTACATATTGATTATATTCTCAAGATGATTGTGAAAAATAATACTCTTTCAGGAGGGAACAAAGAACGGCGTGGTTGTTGAGCAATTGCATTAGCTGAGGACGCGTCAGTCCCAATCATGGCGACCAAACTTGATAGGGGTACACTAACCATCACACTATGCTAAAGAAGGCCCAGACCTACTTTGGCATCGGGAGAATCATTGTGTGAAACCAGTGTGCTACATAACCTGACAGAAATTACTGTATTTGGCACAACCTTTCCCTAATTAGGTTTGCTACGGGGTGTCAAGCTCTAGACTAGAATTTTTCCTTGTAATATCGTAGTCTCTAATTATCAGTGAGAGCGCTTAATCAAGCCACCATAAGATCCTTTGCATCTAGCCCAACGCATAGTTCCAAGCGAATATATAGAGCGGAAGAAAGTCGCATTATAAAAAATGCCCAAGACTGGACTCTTAGTAGATAACGTCTAGGTAGTAAGTACCCACCGCTTTCGGCATTAAATATCCATTGATTGGAAAAGTCCCAATGAAACCTAAGCTTTCGCATTAAGCTGATGTGTTTTACAGTTGGCAAGGATTGAAGATGAGCCTTTGGCTAATCTCCAACGGTAGTTTGAAAACATGACATGGTCTATTCGGGTGACGCATCCCAATCAAGCTACAAGGATATTGAACAATGGATACGTGGTGTAAACATTGGTATTTGCTATTTGAATTTGCGCTGCCTTATAAATCAGGTTAGATGCTTGTTCCATATGGTTGTGATTTGAGGAACAGCATCCAATCTATGCGTTGGGATCTACTTGCCTTGTCTATACCGACGACATTGGTCGGGATTTGACACCTCATCTGGGTGAAGTTGATGTCAAATCTAAAGCCACAGCAGGTTATGCTGGCGGCCTTGCCTGTCTGCCCAAATGCCCTGCAGCAAGGGCTACTATTGAGCTCCGCTGCCTAACCAATGAGACCGTTGAGGAGAGATGTGAAGTCGCAATCGTTATTTGCGGCAGCTAACTGACTGAATGCTGCATGTCGGTGGCCCCTCACAGCTCGCTACTGATTCGTTTTAAGGCCGACTGCGCCGAGCTGCGTTGCCGCGCCACTGGCGGGGCTTTCTCAGCTAAGCCCCCTTGGCCGACGCTCACCATGATTGGATACAAGCCAAACCTCCATGCGTGCTGTCAGGTATCACAAATTAGGCCATCATACTGCGCCACGACACCTTTGTGCAATGTGACGTCAACACATCATAGTGAAGTCTTATTTAAGGTACAGCTAATAACTTGAGTCTCCCACCTTTGTTGAATCGCCATAAGCTAACTCTGAAAGACGTATCAAACACTGCTTTTTAACATTACAAACGATGTCATCTCAAACTTCCATCTATCGTAGACCAAGGCGCGCTATTCTGGCCAGTTCGAGCTCTGCGCTTGAGAAAGCCTCTCAGCCCCTCGACCCTGCAACCTCATCATCATCATCTTCATCAATAGACCACAATGACTGTCCGACGTACCTCACCCTTATTCGATACATCATGAACTTTGATTTTCAAGGGAGCAAAATTTCATCGCTTGAGGCTATTTCACTTGCTACGACACCATATTCCTCAATTTTGCAAAACTATATTGGCAGTGGTGCTACCTTCGAGGTCTACAGCACTCAAATAACTCCGGGCACGACTCTAACACGTTCTTCGCCGCGTCGATTAGAAAAGACGTCCTTGAACTCGTCTGGCACATCGCCTGGCTCGAATGTGGATTTGATCGTTTACAAACGACCCCGCATCCGATGGACTGGGGAGAAAGTCACAACAAAGGATTCCAATAATGAGCGTATTGAAGCCGTACTGTTGGAAATCAGAGCCTTGACACACCGTCCGCTTTATAACCACAAAAACATCGTGGACTTCCTAGGAATCTCGTGGGGAAATGAGATAGCGCGGTATGACCCCGATGAGTGGCAACCTGAGGACTCAGAGGTTCCTGGAAAAGTAGTTCCAGTCGTTCTACTTGAGAATGCTCAACATGGCTCCTTAGCTGAATTTTGTCAAACTGAGATGTTTCGTCTTCTCACCTTCAATGAAAGACAAGCGATTTGCAGAGATGTTGCCGAAGGTCTTGCAGCGCTACATCAGTGCGGTATCGTTCACGGAGACGTGAAACCTGACAACATCCTCATCTTCGACTCACTAGATTACGACGCTAATGCAGCAGGCCTGCAGTTCAAGTATCGCGCCAAGATAGGCGATTTCGGCTTCAGTGTACCAGAGTTCCGGACGGGGACCATGTGGACTCTGACAGGACGAACATGGCCGTGGAACGACCCTGAGTGGGATGAGCCGAGAACATGGGAGCAATTGAAAAAGACAGATGTTTATTCTTATGGACTGCTCTGTTGGGCTGTTCTGTCGATGGAAAATATTGAAAAGCTGTTCGACATCAAATATTCCGCCATTGGTGATGGAAGCAAGATTCGAGACCATGTGGAAGGCATTAAGAACTGCGATTTGCCCATCAAGGCCAGTAGCTGGTTTCAGAATGACGGCAATGCAGACGCACATCAAGTTTCAAAATTATTCTCTTTTGCTTTAGGCTGCCCGGTCGACTCCCGCGGCAGCATGATCGACATAATACAGTACTGGAACGAAGTCTTCAGTAGCTTTGGGTATGTACAGCTCAATTCCATGACAGATGATAGGGTAGGCCATGTGCTAACTCTCTTCGATACTAGATGCGACCCATATGAAGTATTTTCATCTGCCGAACGCATTGAATTCAGTCCAATAAGCGCATCGAAACAGGAAGCGGCTGGAGTGCCATTTCAAGTCATTGCAAGGCAGGCGAAAGCATTCCCCGACTGGATCAGATATCATATTGCTGAATTTATTGAATACCCGGATTCAAACGACGTCTGGATTGGAACCCTGTTTCGAGCGTTCTGTTATTTGGCTGGCCTTGGCGTGGGTCAAGACTTGCGCCAAGGAGCAGAGCTTATAGCAAGCGCAGTAAGCATGCGTCCAAATGCGGCCCGCTTCATGCCGATGCTCATCTCGCGTTCTGATTTGCATGGTGATGCGAAAAGCGTCCTTTGCCAATGTCTCACGTTGGCACAGAAGGGCGGCAGCCACGAAGCTTTGCACAAACTTATACAGTACTTCCCAATGGAGAAGGGGTATTATGCAAAACTCCGATGCCAGGCGTACAGGGCTTGGAAATATAAAATCAAGCCTCTGTCCGATGCAGAATTGGGACTGGGCCTGCCAGCTGAGTTGAGGGATATTTCTGCGCAATACGGTCTATACCCTGGCATTTTCTCATCGATGGGACATAATAAGCTGCATTTTGCCGTCGCCATGGGATATGCTGAAGCAATCAAAGAAATTATTGAACGCCCCTTGTTTGATTCGGACCTCTTGATCAAGAAGGACTACAACGGTGACACTCCATTCTTGCTAGCGCTTCGATTCGGTCTCTTCGATATCGTGAAACTTTTGATCGGAGCTGGGTCTGATGTCAACGTGTGTGGAGTCACCGGCGAGACGGCCTTTCATTTTTTGGTTGAGTTCGACAACGTGGAACAAAAGACGGAAATTGCCGACCTTCTATTTCAAAAGTGCGATCGTAGGCTCGCTACTATTGCAAGCGACCAACCCACGCTCCCCAAAGAAGCAATCTCGCTCTTTTCTGAATTCAATGACACACCCTTAACTCGCATCGTGATTAGAAACGATCTTGTCCTAGCCAGGGCTTTTATGGCACAGGGCATTCAACCGGGCCAAGCACTCCAACTGGCCTTGTTTTTCCATAGCTATGAGATGTTAGAAATCTTCTGGGGTGCATTTCCTGTGTCCTTGGACAATTTCGGCTTCTCAGGAAACTGCCAAATAGCATGTGGATCTTTCTTACCCCAAAGAATGTATGTCCATGGTCCGAATACAACCGAGCGCATGCAGAAAACCTTTGAACTTTTGGTGGGAGCTATGCCAGGCGAAGAGAACGCTCACGGATATGATCTCCTGTTTCATGCAGCCCTGAATCAATCCCTGGACCAGAGCCTGTTCCAGTATTTGCTATCCAAATGCACCAAGGAAGGTATTAATACCTATTTGCCGTCAGCAAACTTACTCGCTACCCCTATCCACATCGCCATGCAGCTTGGGTCCAGCCAGCTTGTCGCTTCTATCCTAAATGCGGGCGGGGATGCTCTTCTTCCTGTAACAACCCCTGAAGGCAAGGTTTCAATGAGCACCCTCAGCGCCTCGTGTGCCAACCCTTCCAGCAACAACCGGATTGTGGGACAAATTTTGGATGTCTACATGAAGGAGTCTCAAAGTATCCAGCCACAAGATATATTTATAGCGGTTCTTCATAACAAGTTTCAAGCTGCAGCCATGTTACTCAAGGCCGGTGGGAAGATAGACGCTACCATAGTTGGTAAAGTTATTACGCGGTGCACGACTGACTCTCTAGCACAACTTCGATTTCTCTTTGAGTATCCGCCCCGGATTGGAAAATCACCTGCTGGTTTCGTGGTCATTCCTAGCACTAAATTCACTGTGCTTCACCACTTGGCCATGATACCAACTCTCAATCCAGACTACAATCGACAAGCGCTCCGGGATATGACGGACTATATGCTATCTAAATTCAACTCAGCGGCAGAGGTCAATTGCCAGCTTGAATCTGTTGGATTTGCACCGCTTCACCTTGCTACTCTTGGCAATTCTATTGTGACCCAAAACCTGCTGGAACAAAGAAACATTGACATCAATCTCAAACCTTACGAAAACGGCCAAACTGCCCGCCAACTAGTCCTACACCATTTGTGCAGGAGTGTGCCTGAAAAGATAGCTTCGAGAGGCGAAAGGGCTGCGAAGAGATTCAAACTAGACTTGATTGAAGTGAGAAATTTGCTAGCTGAGGGGCTAGGTGAAGAAGATAGTAATTGGACGGGCATTGATCATTTCCATCAAATGACACTTGAGGGAGGGAAAGTTTTAAATTTTCTCATGGTAGAAAGGGATTAGCCCAGGAGGACGTCTTTTCCTTTTCTTTCTTTTCTTTTTCGTTTTGAAGAAAAGCAAAACGAAACATTCTTTTATAAAGTAGTGTAAAGATTTAGCAATAAAACTACATTATTGGTACTTATATGCCCTTGAGGAACGAGATGGGATTCTATGCCCTTGAGGAACGAGATGGGATTCTATTGGCTGCGGCCTGGCGTCCTCACTGCCCTACCCCCCCTACCCCTAGCTTGGCCTGTGTGTGTGTGTGTGTGCTGTGTGCTGGAGTGTTGTTGTGTGTGTTGTGTGTTTTTGTGTGCATTGGTTTTGGTTTAAGTCACATGAATTGCACATAAAATGCATATAAACTATACGTAAAATGTACATAAATATCATATAATATAATAATATAAAAAAAGTTTATTTTTATTCTATAATTTAGGCTTAAAAGGTAGAAAAATATGGGTGGTGTTGAGAGGTGTTGAGGGGGAGTGTTGGTTAATTATAATGTAATTGTGGATTTTTGTGGATTTTTATAGTAAACTTTTTTTTATTTTTTTTATAGGCTATATTAGGTATTATTTTTTAGTATAATCTAGATATTTACTTACTTTATTATTATTAATAATAATAAATTATTATTACTAATTAAACTTATTATTTTTTTTTTTTAGCAAAAATTATATTAATTTACCTATTAATTAATAGACTTAATATACTTTATTATTATATTACTTATATAATCTAATTTAGCTTTTACATTAGCTATTATCTTAGGAATCTTATTTTTTATAAGATCTTTCTCTTTGACCTTTATTAATAAGGTTATGTTGCTAAGCGATCAATACCTTGATAGCTATATATATATATTGTAGGGATTATAGGTTATTAGAATAGAGACTCCTCCCTCTCCTAGAACTAAATGATTGCTATGAAGCTCTAGAGCCGCCTTCTTTAGTATCCATCCCTGCACCTTATAGTTAGTATATATATATGCTATTGTATAAGGTAGATTTACCTGTTTGAAGCTGTATTATTGCTATGGTCTTTTCTTTATTAGGGGGTGAAAGGTGTGCTTTATTAGGGTTAATAGGATTGTGCCCCTTGGTATACCTACGATATTAAGATCTACTATAGATTTAAATAATAAAATAATGCCTACTAGGGGACCAAAGTAAAGTATGATTTCGTCTAACACCCGATAGCCAGGATATTTTAGGTTAATTATTACCTCTAAGGCTTTATAGATAGCCTTATTAATAATTTTAAGCCCTAAAAACTTGTTTTGTATGACTATTACTAGTATGCTAGCTATGAAGATAAAAATGGATAAGATAATAATTTTATTATTATTATTAATACCTATAATGGTAAGTGCCTTAGCCTCTATTCTATGACTATTGATCTAAGTATGTGTAGATAGGAAAATACGAAGTAGCTGATAATAATCTACCTTTCCCCATTTTTTTTTTACTTTTTTTATATAAAAAAGCATACCTTTATATTAAGGTTTTAGTGGTTGTGGTTTAGTGGTGTAATAGTAATTGTACTATTTTCCTATCGTATTTTTTGACCTAGCCGGTAGTACTTAGAATTTAGTAAATTAATATTAGCCTTTATTTGTGTTTTTTGATAGATATAATCTAGAAGTGCTTGCAACTTAGGATCTTCTATAGTATATACTTACTTGATAAAAATAATAATTATATTAAATCTTCTCTATAGAGTATGTACTATATTATGTTTTTTTATATTTAATCTTTTTAGCTCCTTTTGTATTTTATCCTACTATAGCTTATCTATGCTAAATAAGATAGTCTTATCTAAAACTAGCCTAAATTAATGGAAATTACTATAAAAGAAAATAATTAAAATACCCTTAAAAGTATTATTAAGATGACTATATAGCTTTTGTAATATAGCTTTAATAGTAACTAAAGTGTTTGCTCTAAGTATACTTACCTTATTAATAATAAGCAATTACCTTGATTTCTATAATACTTAAAGTTACCCCTTTAAAACCTTTTTTGGAAGATTTGGCTTTTATAATCCCTTCTTGTGCTTTTGTAGATTATAGGCTAAATGGATTATTACCTTATTAATATTTGCTGTTGTTATCCCTAATATAGTTGTAATAAGTATTCTCTTGGTTATCTATCTAATGCTAAAAAGCTTGGTTAGTACTTGGATAATATAAGATTTACTAGTACCCCCCTCGCTGCCAAGGAACTAGAATAATTGTTCTAGGTATTGGCAATGCTACTACTTGTCATGTTGATCCCTATGATAATCATCACCATCATACAATCCCATAGACCCCTTATCCTTTTTCTATTAATTTTCTATATTTTCTAAATGATAATAGATGAGGAAAAATGTAATAGCTTGGTGCTTATTAAGTGTATACTCTAAGGTAATCTTCTTTGTAGAGTCTATTAGGGTGTAAAATGTGAGCTAATGAATGGATACTATTGGACCAAGTGTGGCTATTGATGTATTATTATTGTCTAGCTGGCTTTGTGCCATGATGGAGGCTGTAATTTTATGATTGTGATGATGATGATTGTGTTGTGTATTCTGGTTTTGGTTGTGGTTATTATTTTTGTAATTATCCTTATTATTTTCCTCAAAAATGCCTAAAATTCTTTTCTAGATAGAATTTGAAATACTTCTTTAATAGCTATTAATGTCTATGATTTTAGTTATACTTAAAGTCTAGGTGGCAGAATGTAAATTTAAGACTAGGTTATTGTCCTCCTCCTAACCATTATTGCTATTATTATTATAATGATAGATATTCTTATTTTTATTATTATCTTATTTTTCCTCTTTTTCTTTTTCTTCCTTTTTACCCTTATTTATTGTAGATAAGAGCTTATTTCTAATGCCATTCTATATTCTATTTTTGAGTTATATAAGCTTATAAGTTGCTATAGTAAGCTTAGGCAATCTTATAGTAATCTAATTATAATCTATTATAGATTGAAGTATATTAATTAAGTAGGTAATCTAGATAATCTTATTATTTTGAAAAGTATTTAGATTATAATTATCCTTATTGTTGTCTTTATAATTCATTTTAGTACCATGTACATCACCATCAGTAAGGGGACTATCTCCCAAAATCAAAGCCTATTATCTAGCATCCTTCCTAGCATCTTCTGCAGATTTTCAAAGTAATTAGACATTCTCCACCATGAAGAATACTTTCTTGGGTAGCTTATTTCTTTCTACTTCCCAAACCGAATTAGTATTTCCTAATAATTTGAAAATAAAACTATCTTAAGGCATAAAAAGCCCAAGATATTATACTACTGCTCTACTTATACTAGCATATACTTATATTAGCATATAAAGTCTAGTAAAGTATACTATAAATAAATAAATAGCGTAGACTATAATACTTACTATTAATAATACTGACTATTATCTTTTTCTATTTTCTATTGACCTATCTTATTAAAATAGGGAAATAAGTATTTATTAATACAAGGTATATAATAATCATCATTCTTTTGTAATATCTAGACCCACTTTGTAGAGAATAGGCAATTACTTATGAATAGTATACTTATATTAATTAACCTATATCTTATACCTTTTGGTTAAACTTAGATAAGAATTAGGTAATTATATAAGCATATATTATAAGGAGTATTCCTATGATAGAGATATATATCTAGAGATATAATCTTTCTTTCTTTAACTCTAATATAAACATCGTTATTTAATATAGTATTAGCTTTCCCCTGTGATGCTAGTCCTTGTAGGTGAGGCTATTTTTTTAGGATATATTAATAAAGACAATTAATATTAAAATAGGCCTAGTTTTTACTGAAATAAAAGTTAGTGGGGTACTTAAAAAGGTATAAGATTACTTTAATTTTAGATAGTGCTTGCTTAGTAAAAATATGATTTATAAGCCTTATTAGAAACTAGTAAGTTTTATTTAACTTTATCTATAAATAATCTCTAGATTTAAAGGTTCTTATGATTATATTTTTTATTTATTTTTTAAGTACTAGTAGATATTTTATTACTATTGTCATCTACTTCTATATAGAATCCTCTACCTTAGTTATATAATTGATTAGATAATAGATTAAAGCTAGGCTCTTGGACTAAGTGGCTATAAAGGAGAGATTATAATTATGTCTTAATCTAATAGCTATAGCCTTATTTTAATAATTTACTTATTAATAAGATTTTTTAATATAGATAATACCTTATTTATTAAAGTATATATGCTTTATAAGTCTTTTTGGGAATTTAAATTAATATAGCTTATATTGGTCTTAGATATTTTTATTTCTTGTTTTTATAGTATATTTGAAGTAGGTTGTTTTGTGCTTATAAATTTAGAAGGCCTTTATAGAAAAATATGCCTTATTATTAAAGAGTAAATTAAGGGTATCCTAATCCTATATTATATTAAAAATATCTAATGTAATAGACTTTTGATTTAAAATAATATTATATATCCTTTGATTAAGATCTTAAATTGTAGGCAATAGTAATCTTATTAGTTTTATATATAATTATAAATTAAATAGAAGGTAAATGTATGGGTATATGAGTGTATGGATAAGTTGGTATGTAGTAGGGTATATTTGTGTATATATGTGTGTGTGTATGTATAAGTAATTAGTAGTTGCTTATTTTGCAAAAAATATTATTAAGGTACTTAATAATTTTTTTACGCTCTTCTTTCTATTCCTTAGATATATTTTCTTCTTTTAGCCTAAATAGTGAACTAAGCTGAATATTGTTGTGTAACCACAGTAGGCCATGTGTATGAAGCGTGCTATGTTGGTTGGTCTCTATAGCTATAAAATAATAGCTTGTACATCCAAATACTAACTTCTTCCTAATTTTAATATAATATTTAAAGAATAAAGAGAGTTTATAGTAGAAGAACATTGTAGAGCTCATAGAATCAGAAATAACTACCCACCTACGCTTTTTCTTAATATTAAGTGACTTTAGAAATTTCCTAGTAATATCCTTATTATATTTTTAGTAAGTTATAATAGTAAGCTAGGCAAGATTAGTATTATTATTAGGGTTAGAACCCTATAATCCAGATGATAGGAAATCTATTATTACCTATCTAATTATATATTCTTTATTTATTGCTATTATTTGGCTAAAGATTAGAAACTTACAATCCTATTTTATCTATAGCTCCTATATTATATTAAATATAATTAACTATAATTAATAATTATATTTTCCTAATTTATAATATTATAATAATAATACTCTATTAATATTTTAATATATAAAAAATAAGATTTATTCTATTCCTTTTTATAATCTAATCCCAATAGAGAAAAGCTAAATTATATATAATTAGCTAAGGTTAAATAGGGTTCTTTCCTCTCTATTATTTTTTCTTAGCTCTTATCTTACCTACTATAATTCAAATAAATCCTAATAAAGATGAATATATTGGCCAATTCTTAAATTTATACCAAGTATAAAGAGCCTTAGATTTCCAGTCTATCTAGGATATTTTGTATATATATATAATATTAAGAGGTAAATAGGATTTATACTATAGTAAGGAAATGGAAGTTTATTATAATATAAAGTAATAATAATATTTAATACTATATTAATTATTATAAGCCCTAGAGCTCTAGGCTCTTTTATATATATAATTCTTATTATAAGCATACTACTAAGGTAAAAAAAAGATAATATAATTTAGGGTTATTTTATATATTAATATTAAAGGCTAGTAGAAGTTCTATTTATTTAAATTATTATAAATCTTAGTATTTAAAGCTTTATATAATTTATAATAATTATTAGTATAATATTACTTTATATTATATTGGTCTAGCCACAGCATTTCTTATACTAAATCTAGCTAATATACCTATTAAAAAATTTAATTAAAACTATTAACTACCTATTACTTTAATTACTATTAAAAATAAATCTTCCAATAATTTTTTAATATTTTTTTCCAAAATATTACTAATAAAATCAAATATCAATAAAAAAACACAATCTAGCAAAGTATAATAAGACTAGGTATCCTATCTTAAAACTTAACTATTTATTTAGACCTAGACTTAGCAATATACTTTTTACTTAATATTACTCCTTTTAATAGAAAAATTAGGATAGTACTATATAAATAAGAAAAAAATAATACTAAGGCTTCTATTATACCCAATATATTTTCAGTAATAACTAGATAATACTAATTTACTATTATTATTACTAAATTATTAACTTAATAGCCTTTTTGCCTTTTTACTTATTAGAATATCTAAGAGTTTTATTTATTTACTATTACCAGCCAATATAATTATCTTTAATTAAGTCTATTATTAGCTACCTAACCTTTTTATAGATAATTATAATATATAATAGTTTTTATATAATAAATTAGCACAATTATAAGTTATAATAAATAAGTAAATACCTTTATATACTATAGAAAATATTTAAAATTTGCTAGAAAGAGTAAATCTATATATATATACTATCTATTATACTATATCTATTATAGATCCTAAGACTATATTAATTGCGGTATAATTAAAAGACTTTCTAGCTAATAGAAAAGTAATTATAATTATTAATATAGAAAATTTAAGTAAAGTTGATCCCTAAAAAGTCTTTTATTTTACTTAGAATAAATAATACCAATTTATATATATTCTTTCTAGATATTATAAACCTCTTTAATATTCCCTATTATTCCTAAGTAATACTCTAGGCTAGGGATTATTAGAATCTTCCTACTTTATCTTTAATAAAGTTAATAATTGATATTAATTAATATAATAATAATAGTATTATAGTCTATTTCTTAGTAAGCTATATTTTAGATATTTTGATTATTTTATTTATGAATATTTAGTAGATATATTTTCTAGGATTAAAGATATTAAATTATATTATTTAAGATATAGTTAAATATTTTAAATATTTAGCTTAGATCCAATAGTAAATCATCTCTCAATAGATTAAATACAAAATAAGCTACTATTGCACTTTATAAAATCCTAAGTATAAGCTTTTAAGCAAATAATTAATACCTTAGCTCTAGCTTGAAAATTTAGCAAGCCAACCTTTTTTATTATAATAACTACAAATCCTAATTAGCCTAAGATATGTTCATATATAAAGCTAGATTAGGTCTTTACTAATATACTGATTATAGTTTGCTAAATATTTAATCTTAGAATAAAGTTTTTAAAGAAATTCATAAAAAACTATTTTAATACTATTTTATATTTTATTAATATAATTAAATTCTAAAAATAAGGCTTACTATATAGCTATATACTATTAAAAGTTAAAATCCTATTAATAATTTTTAGTTAATAAAATATATTTTTAAATATTTAATCTTTATTATAGATATTACTTAAATTTACTTTAGAATCTTTTAATAAAATTATTTCTACTAAATTACTATAATTACCTATAAATACTATATTATACACTATAATACTTTAATCTAATATACATAATTAAACTCATCTATCTAAAAAAAATACTTATTATAATAAAGATAAGTACTATAGATTTAGCTTTCCTTAGCTAATATTAAATTAAATAATAATAAATTTATAAGGTTAGGTGTATTTTTGATGCTAAGAAGTAAAGGATATATAGATTATATTATATATACCTTTTTTATTACTTTATATAAACTTATATATATATATTAATATTTGCTTTTTTGCTTATATCTTTATATATTTATTTAAGTATTTGTTTAAAGGATAAGACTAAACTAGCTTCTGTCTTAATAATAAATCTATTCCTAATATTCTAGATAAGTATTATAACTATATTATAGTAAAATATCTATTATTATCTAAGGCTATATAATAAATATTATCATTTAATATTACTACTAAAAAACCTCTAGTACAAGGATTACTAATATATCTTAAAAATTAGTAATTTAGCTAATTAATCTAATTAGAAAACCAATTATTTATATCTAAATTCTTTTAGTACTTATAGAAATTATTATAAGATCCTTTTATTAATCTTACATACCCTAAGTTTTATAGTAAATACTATTATATTACCTTACTAATTAACCAACCATTAATATAAATTTAATAGTTTATTACAAACACCTAAACAAAAAATAGGATAAAGTAGCATATACTAACACAACAATAGAAAAATAACTTAATCACGCACATACATACTATACACCTACATATTAAAAAACTATTTTACCTCCATTTATTACTCTAAAATTAGCTAGCTTTTATATTTACTAAGCTAAGATTAGTAGAAGAAGTATAATATAAAATATACCAAGAAGCTACTATAGTATTAGGGCTTTTCTAATATATATATAAAGCCAAATATACTATAAAAGAAATTATTATATCTTTTAGCCAACCTTTATAATTATACTTTTTATTTACATATTTATTACTAGAATTTCTATTACTAGTAATTAAATTATAAAAATAGGTTTATTTTATAATATTTATTAATTTTAATCTTTATTATAGAACATAAGAAGCCCAATTATATATATTATAATCAATATTATAAATCCTACAATCTAATAATACTACCCTTAGATAATATAGTTTCCCCAAACTAGAATATATTAAACATAAAATTAACATTAAATTAAATACCTTTATATTATAGTAAAAAGAATTATTAGTATATAGCCATTAATTATATAGAACTTTTAATATTAACTAATACCATATATTTAATACTATATATTATATCATTCCCAATAGCAAATGCTTCTTTATTAATAAAAAGGCTAGGAAAAGTAAAATATTTATAGTATAGTCTTTATATAATAGAATTTATAGTAAAGGCTAAGTAATATATATTATAGGTTTAATAGTCCTTAATATTATCCTATACTAATATAATTAAATAATATATTCTATATTTAGGATTCTTATATACAAAGACTTAACTAAATTAATTTCATCTATTTAATTAATATTACCTTAAGCTAAATTATTATATTATATAAGTTTTATATTATGGAAAGAATTACCTATAATTAATAAAGTAATTATAAAATATACCAATAAGTTATTATATAATCTTACTAATAGTAATTAGCTATTTAAAAATAAGATTTTTATTGGTATAGATGATTTTTAATAAGTGGCTTTTATTATACTAACTATAATTATACCTATAATTATCTTTGATAGTTCTATTTATTTATTTTCCCTTTAGTAATATTTTTGGATTCTATGTCTTACTACTCTAATATAAATTATATTAGATCCCCTATACTTAAATTAACTTAATAAAGTAAATAATAATATATTACTATATAATACTAAAGTATTCTTAGATTATTTAGGTAAAGTAGATTTACTTTAAGAAGCTATAGATTTTCTTTTTCCTAAAAAAATCATAATAAACTTATTAAAGTTTATTCTTTAATTATTCTTAAGTCTATTTAATATATAAGTAGATAAGTTTAATAGCCTAATATTAAAACAATTATTAAAAAATAAAAATAAGTATCTTTTTCCATTATTTAATATTAATTAATATTATTAATAATTTAATATTATATAGATATATTTCTTAGTATAAATTATATTAAGAAAATAAATAAATTTAACCAAAGAATATCTACTAATATTATCTCTAATTACCTTACCTTACTAGAAGAATTAAATATCCTTCCCTATGAATTATCTCTTAAAGAAAATATAATCTATACTTTAATAAGAAATCTCTTTATTAATAAAGACCTAGTAAAAAATACCCAAGTCTAAGTTTTATGCCTTGGTTATTATATTATTTATATTTAAGTTCTATATACTACTACAATCAACCATAAAGATATTAAATTCTATTTCTTACATATTAGCTTTAATTTTTAACTAAGAATAATAAATTAGACTATCTAATGGCAATAATTTCCCCTATATCTAATATATATAATAATATTCAATAACTACTAAGATCTTATATTAGATTAAATTATTTTAGACCTTTAAACCCTAGTATTTGCATATAGTCAATTATATATTAATCTCTCAAGGGTATAGTAATACTTAGACCTCCATATTCTTTTAGCTAAAAACAATAAGAAAAAAAAAACAATAAATATCATATTCTATAAGTTTTTTTTAGATTAATAATTTAGCTAGATTTAAAAATAATATAATAATGATTTAAACTTTCTTAGTCTAATTTTCTAAAAATAATAATATAATAATATAAACTATTATAATTAATATATATTATTATAAAATTATATATATTTTACTATCTAGCCATATATTAATACTAATATTTAACTAACTCCTCCCTTAGCCTTAGGTAAATTCTTATTATCTTATTATCCTAATTTACCCCAAATAAAATAACTTTACTACTATTAAAATTTACTAATATAATTTATATTTAAGATTTTATTAATAATATTATATTAAATGGTTTATAACCTAATACTCCAAATTATATAAAAATTTACTTAAATATCTATATTTTCCTAGAAAATAAATTCTACAATCTTAATATAATTATAAAACCTATTTATACCTATATATAAGCATACCTTAAGACAATAAATTAATTACTATATACAATTAATATATTTATATATATCAATAGCCAATTTACAACAAGTTTAACCCCAAAAAAAAAGCTAAAAATTATTATCTATATATTAAATATAAAAAAATATATATTAAGTATATAAATAATTAAGCCATAAAGAATTAATCTCAAAAAAAATACCTAGACAATATTTCAGATTTTATAAAATACTAATAGTATTTCCTAGAAAAATAATATCCTATAATTATAATATTTAGCTTTATTAGTAAAAGATTTATAATACTAATAAAAAATTATATACTTTATAACTTTAAACTAATTAACTCTATTTATAATATTACTCAAGCAAAAACTATTAAATTTATTATCTTATATTTTTTTAGGCAAAGAAGGCAATAAGAAAATATAATTATTCTTAATACTAATTCATTTATTAGTATTACAGGTAAAATAATCGGTCATACCTCAGAAAATCAATTTACTATATAAGTCTTAGATTTAATCTACCTCCCAAAAACACCATCTTAAAATATACCTAGTACACTAAAGACTATAGGAAAAAAGCAAGATCATTAAGGCAATCAAATTAAATTAAATCTATCCAAAAAACAACAATCAATATACTTACTATAATTAAGCTAGACTAATTATACAGAAAGAGATTTCAATAATATACTACTACTAGCACAAACAAACCAATATTCCTTTTTCCTTAAGACTAAAGATATTAAAGTTATTAATAATAATATACTAAATATACCTACTACTCTAAAGTAAAAGAATCTAAAAAAATATTACTACCAAAGCTTACTTAAATAAAAAACAATCTATATATATAATCTAATTATATATAATAAAATAAAAAACTATTTCTTACTTTTATATAGGGCATAGAGCATATTATATTCTTATTTATAGTAAACCATATTGCCAATAAACTATAACAAATAATAATAGATTTAATCCTTTGTTATAAGCTTAGCTAGGATTCTTAAGATATAGGCTATTTAAATCTATATATTAAGATACACTAGATTAGCTCATAAGTATACTTATCTTTTATTATATTAATTTCTTTTAAGTCTTACCTTACTCTATTTAATTGTGCTAGCGTTATTATTTGTAATAGGTGCTTAACTTTGGTAAAGGAATGAGACCCTATAGTTGCCATGTTGATATCTTGGTTATGCGAATGGACCCCTATATTGAATACTAAGAAGGTAAAGTAATAGTGATAAGTAAATCAATTACTATGGCATTCGAGAATTATCTTAGTCTATACTTTAAGACTTATGTTTCTTAATAATATTATGATATTAATATTGTAGATATTATCCTTAGACGAAGACTAATTATTAGAGAATAAATTATTGTGGCGTTGTTGGTATGCCTATTACTGTTGTTATATAGAATGATAATAACTAGCTTTAGACTATGGTCTATGCCTTATCCCTTTAGATTGGGATCTTATAGTAGATAATCGCGCTTTATTTTGTCTTTCTGTCTTAGTTAGCTCCTCTGAAGTCCGCCTGCGTTATTGGCGATCTCTGGTATTATTATCTAGCCTCTTCCTTGTAAGCTATGGTCTACTAATGTCATAAGGAAACAAGATTAAAAAGGCTTTAGGAAGTACCTATGGCTTAAGATGATTAGTAAATTGACTATTATGGGTGATGCGTATATATGTTTTTATACCTAACCTACTAAACCTACTATTTTATTAAATATCCGCTATAGGCATTTTATTTAGCTTAGAAGTATTTGTCCTTAGTTAGTTGTGATATATCTCTTTAATACTAGGACCTATGGCATTAAAGAGAAAATCCAATTTATTAGTATTGCTTAAATTTAGGGTAAAGTCAAAAGGGAACATACTAGATGTAGTTATAATATTTAGACTACTAGCATCATCTAAGTCTTTGCTGTCACTATTATTATTGTTATTTTTATTATTATCATTATTATTACCATTATTAATATTGCTATTAATATGATTATTGCCTTCCTACCTATCCTAGCTATAACTATTATTATATTTTTATTGGTTGCTATTATTAGTGTAGTTTTTATTAGTAGTTTTTTTATGCTAATTAATTATATTAGTAGTGTTATAATTATAAGTATTATTATTATTATTATCTTAGTTATTATTAATCTTGTTATTATTTCTTGCTATTTGATTGTATTTTTATTTTTATTTTTTAAATATTTGATTTAGAACCTCTTGTACGCTAGTAGACTTTACTTAATCTTCATTTTTATCTAGGCCTTGATTAGCTGTGGGTATAATATATCTAATATAAGCTAGCTTTTTAACTATAGATTCCTTATATCTAAGAAGATTATATATAGTATTAGGAATATTATCCTAAGGATAGTCCTAGCTTTTTATCTTTGCTGTATTAATTTGGATATGCTTATAAAGATAGTTATTTTGTTTTAATTATAGTAAGGTGTTTTTTACTTTCCTCTGTTAAATAGTAAAAAGCTTAGATAGATTATTTTGTACTAGCTTTTTATTGCCACACTATAATATATAAACTTTATTAAAAACCTTAATAAGAAAGTAAGATAGAACTTTAATAATAATATTTTATATATTATTTAGAAAGATTATTATATATCTACCTTAGTACTTTAAGTAGTAAGGCTCCTGCCTATCATTTTTTAGCTTGCCTCTATTATTTTGCTTATAATTTATATTATATTATATAATTTATTTAAAATATATATTTAATCTAATTAGCTTTTTCTTGGTTAGAGTTAGACCTTAGAGCTCTTTTGGATATATGTATTTATAGTCTAGCTATTAATATAACTATATAGATAGATTTAATTTATTATTTTATATTTTACTAAAGTAATCTTTGTATGCCAAAATATTCTTACCTAATTAAAAGTATTCCATATAAGAGAATAGTAGAGATAGTCTATATAAAGAAGATAGCAAAGGTTTAATAACTATCGTAATTTATGCCTCCTAAGTTTCCTAGGGTATTTTAAATAATTTATTTTTTAATAACTTAATATAGTATAGTTAATATATATATAGTAGTATTGTAGTCTTGTTATAGAGTGTAAGATAGAAATCTTATACTATATTTAATTCTACCTTACGCAAAATGGGATTATACCAATCTATACTATTAAAAAATCACTCTTCCTCTTTAAACTCCTGGTTAAGCTGAGTAAGCTTATTAGTAATCTTATTAACTAGCTCATTAATACCCATTTCTAGAAATAGCCTATCTCTATTGTAGATACTGCTCTAAGTTAAATTTAATACTTAGTTTTATTAGCCTAGGTAAGGTTAGCGATAACTAGCTTAGCTTTTATCTGGCTGAGATCTTGATTATTAAACTCTTCTTGCCTAATTATTGTTGTGTTGTGATTTCTTTTAATGCTTTCTAGGTAATGGATTTAATAATAATAATATGTATGATAATAGTAATAGTAATAAAGATAAAGGTAAGAGCAATAAGATTAATAATAGTAAAGATAATAAAGCAGCTATATTATTATTATTTTAAGTAAGAATGTTAGTTAATGATTCTCTAGTTAATAAAACCATTTTACTTTTAGATTAAATTATAGGCATAGAATGGCTAATATTACTATTTTAAATTAAAGTGGTACCTTTTATAAGGATGGTTGATTTAGTAGATAACTTTTCTATAGTAGAAATCTATAAATAACTATAATAGGTATAGATATTTATAATATTAATCCTAGATTTTTTATATATAGTATTAGCCATATTAAAATCAGGAATACTTAGTATCTTACTGAGTATAGATAAATTGGTTAAAAATGTATTTAAGTTTGTAGGTAAGTTTGATTTAGTTATTATAAATGTTGTTTAAGTATTTTTAGTTATTAAACTAGATGGTAAGATACTTATAGTTTAATTATCTTACTATAATATACTAAAGATACTAAGCAGCCTATTATTAGTGCCCTACTATGCCTTATTTAATTAAATTAATCTTATATTTGCTGGCTATTTTGGCTTATTATATAGACTTTATAGATATTAATTAGAATAACTAAACAATATATTGTAAGTATTTTAGAGATAAAGTTCTAAATAAGTAAATATTGCACTACTTAAATCATATATTTACTAATTTAATTAACTAAATAGTAAACTTGACTTATTAATTTGCTAGGCTAATTAATTAAATATTTTATTACTTAATTTATTTAGGTATTACTCTAAGTAAGTAAATAGATTATTACCTAAGGCCTAAATTTTTTAATTTAATTACTATGGTAGAGTCTTAATGCCTAATTAAGATATATTATTAATATTATTTGCTTTTTTAGACTAATCTTGAATATTGCTTATAGATTAATAATTTTATGAACAATAAAATAAATTTTAAATATTTTTAGGTAATAAGTTAGAGCCTAAATTTTTTTTATTAGAAGTATTTTTGCCTATAGTTCATTAATATATAAATATTTTAATAGGATAATATAAATATAAATAAATAAATATAGTATTTCTATGTAAAATTGTTAGGAAGTAATATACTATCTGAGATAGATTATTCATTTTTAATTCTTTTATATTCTTATATATCTTTCCTTTCTTCTAAGAAGTAGAAGTAATTAATTATTCATATACTAAATAACCCTTTACATATTAAATAACCATTTACATATTAAATATAATATTCTATCTATAACCTTTTTCTAGTTTTATACTTTATTTATAATTATATTAATAAATAATTAAAATCTAATATTAAGATATAATAGATAAAGCTATACTAATTTGTTACCCCTCAATTGTTACACACACACACACATTTATATTAAATACATTTTTTATTCTATAATATAGAAAGCTTTCTTATTATTTCTAGGCTTTTTAGTGCCTTCGCTAATCCTACTGGTTTTCTTACTCTACCTTTTTATATATCTTCTTAACCTATTTCCGGATCCTTATTATCCAAGTATTATAATAAGGCTTATAAATTTTTTAAGTAAAGTCTTTTTACTTACTAGTACCTTTATTAAGTTAATAGGTGTGGGGATTATAGATAATTATGATTATATTTAATGCCTTTATTTGCTCCTTAAGGAAGGCTTTTTTTTGTTTATTAGGGTAGCTATATAATAGTATAAATAACTTAAATTTAATAAGCTATATTTAGTTAAAGAGAGAAAGTTAAGAAATCTTAGTTTTAAAAGCCTTAGGTAAGATTTTTTATTAGATAAAGGTATAATATTAATAGGATTAGGCTACTAATTAAATATAAAAAATACTTATAATATATATTGTATAAGGTTATTTAAATTACTTAATTATTATATATTTAAAAGAAGGTATTATAATCTTAGATGGTATTAATTATATATTAAAGCCAATTAGTCTTAGCAAAAAAAGTTATTTAAAGTAATAAAAAATTAATTTTTTTATGATTATTAAGTATAAAGTTTAAGAGGATTAAGTTATTTATTCTTTTGATTAAAGTAAAGATTTTTATAACTAAATCTATTATTAAATCCTATTTATATACCACCTCTATGGCCTAGTTCCTAGATTATCTGGTTGAGCCTATAGCTTGTTTTTTTTTTTACTAGAAATAAATAGATAAAGCTATTAACTATGGTGCTTACTTTCTTAGCCATAGAAAACTAAAACTATACCTGGCCTAAGATATAATAATATTCTTATATAGCTAGCTAGAATAATAGTTTATATACTGGCATACTAGGGAGAAAAAAAGATTAGTTTATTAATATAGTAATAGTAATTATGAGTGTAGATAATAATTATTATAATATTTAGAGCTTAGTTACTAGCACCTTACTGGCCTAGCTATAATATCTAGTAAATTAAATATCTATTAATAATAAGTCTTGGTTTATTAAAAACTAAAATAAAAGAAAAAAGAAAAAAATTAAGATATTTATCTAGAAGGCTTAAAGTTATAAATCTTATAATATTATAAGAATCTACCATAGCCCTATACCTTTTATTATAAGGAGAAGATTATGGATAATTTGATATGCCCTATTTATAGATCACTACTTTTACCCTCTTAAAATATTATTTACCTAATAAAATCAAATATATAAGGCTTTTAAGAAGAACAAGTATAAGTATCCATCTACACTCCTTTGCTCCTAGCTTTTTATTCATCTATATAAAAGCAAGTATATATATATACCTCTATACACATCTATATACATAAGTACCCATTTATCTATTAGTCTTCCTTTATTCCTTTATTCAATATATCACAAAAGCAAAGGCAATCATTATAGGCCTCCTCTTAATATGACACTTTAGCTCCCTCCTAAATCTAGACCTCATCTTTATCTTAGGAACTACTAAGGCCTACTAATAAAAGTATTATAAGCATAGATCTTCCTAGGCTTATATTATTGTAGAAAAGGCTTAGATTAGACCTATATATTATAATACTTATATATATAAAAAAACTATTTACTTGGAAACTAGATAAGCAATATATTAAAGGCCTAAATTATAAAGGTATTAATTAGATTTATATATTTATAATGCCTTTAATAAAGGATTATTCTATTTATTTTAATCTTCTTAATAATAAAGGTAATTTTAGTAATCTATTATTTTGCTATTCTTTTAATATTATTTTTTATAATCAATAATTCTTTAATAATAACTAGATATTTAAGTAAATACTAATAGATGGTATTATATATCCTATTATATTTCATTAGGATATAAATAAAGTAAATAGATAAATAGCCTTACTAAGAAAGTTTTTCTATTATATTATACTAATCTTTATTTAATACTCTAAACTTTTTTAAATATATAAAATAAACTTTTTATATTTTTTTTATTATTTATTAAAAAAAATATAATTAATTAAATTTTTTTTAGTAAGATTAATATTAAATAAGATTTCTTTATTATATTATTAATAATAGACTTCTTTATTATTATACATAATTCTATAGAACTTTATCTATATAAATAGCTCTTTAAATATTTTAATAATTAAGACCTTAGGTATAGTAGCCTAATTAATATCTTTAATTCTATAATTTTAAGTAATTTAAATAATATTCTCTATAGAAGAGCATACTTTTTCTAGGTTTTAGTTATTCTTTTAATAAGAGTACTACCTTATAATATATACTTTAAGAAAATAGCTAATAGTATTAAGAGCTATTTCCAACTATAGATAGGTATTGTCTATAGTAGAAAGGTAATTGGTATTCTAAATCATAATCTAATAAAGAATCTACTATATAATAATAACTATATTTTAATTATAATTCTAAATAATTACCACTTTATACCCCTGCTATTAAAAATACTATATATATACTCTAAAAAGTATATAAAGCTAGCAATATCTAAAAAAAAAAAACCCCTAAAAATGCTAAATACTATATCTAGGTCAAAGCACTTTATAATAATTAAGCCTACCATAATTATAATAGATAATAAACTAATCACACCATTAGTATCACTAGTATTATAAAGGTATATACTAATATCTTTAGGTTCTAAAATAATATTTACTATAAATACTATATATAAGCTAATTAATAAGAGGTTTAAATTATCAATAGAAATATTATAGTTTATAAATAAATTATAAGATAGTAATATAATAGTATTAGATAATCTAATAAATATATTAGCTTTAGCTTAACCTATTTTTATAGCTAATATAATAATTAATATACTAATACTAAATATTCTAGCTTTAATAATAATAATATTAATTAGAATACTACTTTTAAATAAAATAATAGATAAATAAATAAGTTAGTTTAATAATATTAATAATAGCTTATTAGTAGATATAGTATAAATAACTAAGGATAATAAATAGTCTAATATTAATTAATTATTTACTAATAAAGTATAAATAAGTAATTCTAAAGAAAAGTAATTAAAAATAATTATAAATAATATAAAGGATATTATAAATATATTTAATACTAGATAAAGGCCTTTATAATTAAGATAAATAGCTTAAAAATAATTACCTTTTAATTATATTTATATTTATACTCTTAATAATATATTTAAATAATAATAATAATATAATTAATATTAAGTAGCTCTATAATCTTATACCTGTACAATACTCTGTCTCTTATTCCTCAAGGGCTATAGAATTGCGGTGAAAGCCCCCATAGCTTGCTGTAGGCGATCACCGTAATTCTCCAGTTTTACACTTAGCACGTCATTTTTCGATGGTCTGATATGCGGTAACTTATTGTTGGAAGAAAAGTATATCCCCACAATATTATCATTCTGTGTAGTTCCACATGGCTAGTTCTGACAACACCCTCTGAGAAAACAGGTCTAACTGTGCATCACTATCCATTTCTGCAAACAGCTTTCCCCCTTGATCAACTTCGAACTGTCCCTTGATGCACCATTCCACAACATTTCTAAATTGAGTCCCGACAGTAAAGTCCAATTCATCCATGACTCCTTGTGACTTCAGCTTTTTCGAGAAAGCTGTTGCTGTATGCTTCTTGGGCTTGTACTGCCCAATCTCGTGCACATGCCGCCAAAGAGCGATCTCCAGGAGGCAAACGCCCAGGCTGTAAATATCGTAACTCCTTGAATATGGACTCATCCAATTACCTGGTTGGTAATCTGGGTGCTGGTACAACCTTGCCATATCTGTTTCTTCAATCTTCTCCGACACCTCGCCCTGCTGGTCGAGCCGGGATGTAGTAAAGCCGACGAGGAAGAGACGGAGCTTTGGGCCCAGGGTTGAGGTGGCGGCGGTACCGTATGCATTTGGAGCAGATAGTAGGATCGTGTTGCTGCGAATACTTTTGTGAAGCCAACCTGTGAGGTGTAGAAAGAATACAGATTCGGCGAGATCATGAGCAAGGCGATGACGGGTTTCCAGGCTGATGCAATCCATCCTGTCGTCTGAAATTGTTGTTGAAAGAGTGCAGTGATGACCGGTCGCTAGTTCATATACGAGACCGACGCGTTGTGTTTCACCGGGTCGAGTGAAGTAGCTGGGTAATTGTTAGCCAGTGTATCCATGCCTCCGCTTTCAATCAGTTCCAAGCGTGGGATGAACCTGCCCGATACATCGCTGAAGGTGAGTTCTTTCTGTAGGCGGCTCTGATAGAAAGCGTACAACATCAGAAACACGTCGGACCATGTCACTTTCACTGAGGCCATCTCCAGCAACCTTCCATTCAATCATGATTGGCGTTTCCGACCGATAGATACCAAATTCCCTGCCAGTCGTGGAGTTCGGAGATGTGGTTGTTATGTCTGTTTCTTGGATCCTAAGGCTTCCTTCTGATTCGAGGTTAAGTCTCTTCATGCCCCGAGCGCTTGATTCATTCCCAGACACTCGTATGTACTCTGCCTTTCGATGAGCGAGGCCGGAGAGTATGACATCCACCGACTTGGCCGCACTACCCAGGTCCTCCAGATCCTGACTGTTGTTTGGTGTTAGTAGTTGAGTGTATAGCATTGCCTCTAGCTTTGCCTTAAAAGGGGACATTAAATGCTCAAGCCCGTTGTTCAAGTCTTTCAATTCTTTGACGAACTGGTCGATTTTATCCTTGTCGAAGAGTGCAAAACGTACGCTAGCAGCGATGCGGCTCTTAAGCTCTTTGGCTATATTCCTATGCCTTAATTGACGACTAGTTATGGTACTTAGGTTGACCTCGACGACATATGGGCCTGAGGGCCCTTCGGTCTGGATAGAGGATGTGGCATATCTCAACTCAAAAGGCGATGCCCCCATAAGAACATCGGAAATGTTAGCCAGTATATCTAGTATCAGGTCTGCTTCAAAAGGTTGCAATTGTTTGCCGGGTGTAAAGTTGCCCTGGTCTAAACCGAAACACTTTCCCCAGTTTGTGTAGCGGCACTTCTCAACACGAAGATGGATGTCCTGTCGTTGGTGGGTCGGGCCAATATTCCGCGCTTCGGAACAGATTTCATACAGCTTCAAGGAACCACTGTAAAATTGTCCTGCAAGTTTCACAAATGTTACAGGCTCCATCTTGATTTGCTTGGATAGCTAGGGCGAGGTGCGCCTATCAAGCGGTGAATGAATGACCGAGCGACCTGAAGTCGTGTTTTCTGGTAAAAGTTGCGTTGGCTTTGAGGTGGCCCATTGTGTCGTGCGGAGATTTGAATCATTATGTAATGCAAAGATGACGTGTACCTCCTCCATTGGTCAGCTCGCCCAGCTGTATGTACACCCTCAATGGCTATTTGCTCAAGAACTTGATAGGCGTCTCGGCGACAGCGAATACACGGCCCGACGACAATGTCAGCCACGAAATACTGGCCAATGACGCTGTCACTTTTGTTGCCGCTCAGTGGAGACTAAAATATCTGTGCTCAGATTGGCCGACAAATGCCTCAAAATCCTGAAAGTAATCGCAAGTCTCACAGCCTCACCACGCTGAGTTATACCCAACTTGTGACTTAATACAGCTCGAGTGAGCTGGGTGAACGGCGTTATATGGCCAGTAAATATAGCCTGTGAATTGAGAGAAAGCACTACAATAGTGAAGACACAAGTTATCACGACTGCCGTGGTGTTTCTTGCTATGGGCGCTAGTAGATAGCTAGCCTGATTTGATCATCAAGGCTGAGACTGCTAGGTGGTAGCGGATTAGGAATGGAGAGTCAGGAATCGTGCGAGGGCCACCATACCAATAGTCGCTGCGTTGCGTTACTCGGACCTACTACGAAAACATTGTGGCGACCTTTTTCAGTTCGTCTTGTCAAATGACTGAGTTGTCCGACAATGTCAGGCTTGAAATGAGTCTGGGGGATATCCATGGTTAGACACGCTGAACAATCTGGACAAGGTTTTCGCACGCCGAAAAATGGATTTGATATCAACTTTTTCTACTCGAAACTATTTATTATATGTAATCATTTCAGCATACGCTCATTATCTTGTTGAAAAGAGACACCAGCTTGGCTACAAAAAGGCGCATCTACCGTAACTCCTTGCTGAATCTGCGCAACACTCTTACTGACTCGCCGGCTGCGTTGGTGTGCCGTGGATGAGCTTATCGTCGGTCTCTTGAAAGCTCACACCTTCCACTGGAGCCACTGCCTCCCAATGCACTGTGCCATATCTGTACAGCTCACCAAATGTGCCCGGCCTCTGCAACGCGTCTCGGTACTCTGGGGACTTGATTAAATCTCCGAGGGTCGGGAGTCCGCCGCCTGCTGAGTTGTGGTAGAGCTTGTACATGTGGCTCTTTTCCAACATCTCTACGACGAATTCCTCTGCCTCCTTTCTCTTGTCGACGTCTGGCTCATCGAGGCGTGTGGTGAAGTACTCGGCCTGCTTGCGGCCGTCAAAGTTTGTCCTGATGGCGCCGAGAATGCCGTTTGGAAGACCTTCGACCATGAACACCTTACTGGCAAAGAATTCGCGTCCGTTCCAGCCAGTGTTGACATCGAGCAGGTTTCTGGTTCGGTCACCAATAATCATCTGGGCGACATAGTCGCTCATCGGCTTCACCTTGTCGTGCATGTCCCAGTCCTCTAGACCGTCGGCGAGACCAATCTCCTGGATCAAAGGATGCTCGTGGAACCCGACAGCGTTCGTTCGACCCTTCCAAAGTTCCTTGTAGCCGTTGTGCCAGTTCTTGATGAAGAGGCAGCCCTTTCTCGAGGCCAGCATGAAGTTCCCGAAGCTGCCCCATTTCTTTCTGATTTGACCAGTGATTATCCACACACCCATTTCGTAAGCAGAATCGGGAGCCGAGAGGTGGTTCCAGAAAAGCTGGTCAAGATGGGTGTGGAGAATGTTGGAGACGTCCATCCAGACACCTCCGTGCTCGAAAAGCAGCGGCAGACGCACCAGATCAGCAGTGTGCTGGGGAGCATGTCGGCCATCCATGGTTCCATCGAGCAAGCAGCTGGGGAACCAGTCCTTGGATACATAGTTGAAGATGTTGTTGGGTGAGCCCTCGGCGGTATCAACTAGACGGATGGTCCACGAGGGACCGAGCTTTCGAACCCAGTTGATGACTGTGCGCTGGTGGCATGGGTACATGCGCTCGAAGCCCTTGTCCCAGAAGGCCCATACATTTTTCTCAGAGGTGATGGGCCGGAAGGATTCAAGCTCAGAGATGATGTCTGCGTCAGGCCTCAGGTCCAGGTTTGATGAGGAGGACACTTGGCGGAGGCCAGTGGCTGACTCGGGGAGGGTGAAGTTTGTCATGATTGCTGAGTATTTGATTCAGCTTCTGTCTTGGGCTTGAGCTTGATACAGGTCCATCATTTTGGGGTCTTGAAGTTCCCTTTTATGCCCCTTTCTCCCTCATAAGGCTGTGGCACGTTACCTGCAGCATCAAGAATGAATCATTCTGATCGACGCCTAATCCGGTTTAGTGCGGGGCCAGGATCGTCATCAACAACCAATCGCAGGCTTATCGCTTTGTCTCAGGCCCACTTTGGCGGATCAGTGATTCCCTGATTCCAAGCCTCACTGAGCAAGTGACTCCGCTTCAACGTGGCCCCAGTTGGATGTGCAAGAGAACTCTTGTATACAAACTGCGCGAGCTTATCTTGAACCCAACAGCTATTTTTAGCCATTCGGCCGAATGAGTAGATGCTGTAAGGATGGAGGGGGGGAAGCTTGCCCTCATTATCCCACCAAGCCCTTTTTGATGGCTCCCTAATGTCTCAAGCATCCCGTTGGACCAGATCCCTCCATGAGGGCGGGAAGAAGGGATGGGGGTATGCTGGGTGACAAAATAATTCACGCATAGCACCACCAGACTTGGTCACAATATTGCTCAAAATCCTTTGTCGCCTACTCCCACATCTTAACCACGCCCCTTTCGATGTCTCAACTTTTATCATGTCTTCACTCAGAGGCATGTGGCGCCCTTTGCCATCTAAAACCCGCGAAATATATCTTATTTATATCACTGGTACCGCCATTTATGCATTTTAGGTCCGTGATGTTCTTGCTCTGGTAGATGCTCCATCCACTTGCCTCCCATGATTTTTTCGAACCCGTCGGATCAAGTCCGACCAAGCGTACTGTCTACGGTACACAGAGCCTTGTTCACAGCCTGGGGGTTACTGTTTCTCGCCGCTGTCCTCTATTGGACAGTTTTCCCTGGCGATGACCCCTATCGCTGTCGCGCCCTATTCGAAACGGGCCGCTGGATCGACCCGCCGAATGAAAACGGAGACCGGCTACCATTTGCGCAATGGCAGCCAGACGGTTGTTTGCTGAATAATTACACGTCCGAGGATGTTCGCCAGTGCATGGACGGCCGCCACATTGCTTTTAGTGGGGACTCTACCGTTCGGCAAGTCGCCTACGGTCTTGGTCGCATTGTGAGTAACACATCTATTCACGCTATCCTTGGCGCAGTTGAGGGCTGAGTTGACCATTGATAGCTGCAACGAAATGCATCCGAAGAGCATGAGCATAGTTTGCCCAGAAGAGTGGTAGCAAAACTACAATACCACGGAGTCAACATCACCTATGTTCCGAACCCCTACCTACTCCTCAGCGGCAAATGGGAGCCCTACCATGGGTCCACCAAGGGCCAGTCCCCTTATTCATCTAATTTGACGGTGCTTACCGAGGAGTTTGACTGGTTCATGCAAGAGCAAGAAAAGCCAGTCTCTATTAAGCACCAGAAGAGTGCTGCTCTTGTCATGATCGGTGGCGGCCCGTGGTTCGCAGGCGGCGTGACAGACGAAGGCCGGCAGTTGTGGATGGACAGATACACGACAGCCATCACTAACATGTCAGACTATCTTGGGAGCAAGAATAATGACATTTTTACCGCGCCGTTTGATCCCCTTGACGGGAGGGGAAACCAGCTTGTCTTCATCCCACCTTCCGGCCCGTGTCTACTGAAAAACTCATCCATAGAGTCCGGTGAATCCTTGACCAAAACACAGGAGATTGTTCGCTATCAAAACTGGCTGAGTGAAAACTCGGACGCCTTGAACTTCCATTCCGCCTGGGCGCTCCCTGCGACTGTTGCCGGGCAGAACAAGACCTTTGTCGACCCATTGTTTACTGGCTGGCATTACATTGAGCGCGTCTCCGAGGAGAGGGCCAATATCCTCTTGAACTTTAGGTGCAATGCCAAACTCGATCGAATCAAGAAAAATCCGACCCGAGGAAACTGCTGCACTGATTATGGCAACAAGCCCATAGTCGAGCGGGTCATCGTTGGTGTGGGCATAATGTTCCTGGTCATCTGCCTCGTGTTTGAAGTCTTTAACATCGCAACCTGTCGCTCGACGCCAATGTGGCCCCTTCTAAATATGCAGGCCGGAGGAGCACTCGTGCTACCTCTGCTCATGTCCTACTATGCAGACCGTACGCAATTAATGGCCAAAGGGGGCCGTGTATGGGAGCCCATTAGCCTTTTTGCTCTTTGTTTTCCTTGGATCATCATCGGCTTCTTTTCTGTCTGGAGATCACCAAAGCCTCTGTCCCAAAGGGATGCCGAGAATGCCGAGACAGACCAGCCTCCTTTTCTATCTGAGAGCCAGATGAATGAGTGGAAGGGCTTGACGATTTTGGCCGTTCTTTCTGTTCACTGGGCCAACGGAGAGAAATTGGTTCCTCTGCGTATCATTACAGAGGTATTGATTTCCTCGTTCTTCTTTCTCATCGGATATGAACACACAACATACTTTCTAATCAATCGGGACTTTTCTCTGGCCCGTGGAGCAAGAGTTTTGCTCCGACTTAATCTTTTAACCAGTTTCCTTTGTCACTTTACCAACACCAATTATTTCAACTACATTTACATTACACTGCTGAACTTTTCTTTTGTTATTACGTGGGTGACAATGGCGTTCGGCCACAGCCGGCTGAACAACAGTACCCAACTGATTCTTGCCAAGGTCTGCATGTCCGCCGCCATTGTCACTTGCATTGTCAAGTTTACTCCCGTTATCAGCTGGATATTTACTTGGCTTCCTATTCTCTTCAACGGCCACTGGGATGGCGAGTTATGGGAATACTATCTGAACAAAGACTTATACATCGCCTACGCCGGAATGCTTCTGGCCATTGCGAACTACACAAATGGGGGAAGCCTGAGCACCCCCCTTCGATATACTCTCGCGACAGCTGGCGCTGTTATATTGGGGACTTTTTGGTCCGTCTGGACACGAGAAGGCTTGGAGTTTGAGGATTACGCCCCTTGGCACAGTCTTGTATCATATGCACCAATCCTGGCATACGTTGCGCTCCGAAATGTCTCCGTCACCTTCCGAAGGTTTCATTCCAGGGCACTAGCTTATGTAGGAAAGTGCTGCCTTGAGATTTACGTCTTGCATCATCACCTGTTCTTGGCGGCAGATGGCCGTGGCGTGCTTCTGACCGGTGCCTTCAACGGCGATGGATCGCTGCTTGGAGACCGATGGAGGGACCTCATTATCCTGGTGCCGATTTTTATTTGGGTCAGCTCACGCACAGCGTCAGGAACCATCAGGGTGGTAGACATCATTATGCCCACCTCGCCTCCGCGGTTGGAAGATGAAGTTTACATTCCATTGCCCAATTACGAAGACGAGGAAAATGAGAATCCTGGTCGCGATAGCACCGCCGAAGATGACACGTCAACACAAGACCGAGGGGAGCAAAAGCCCGGCCAAAATGTCTCTGCTTTTGAATACATGAAGCAAGTACCGTCTTCACTGGACTTGAAATCCTTGTGTACTTCATACGGTCGGCTTTGCCTAATTTTATTTGTACTCTTCACTTTGAACGTCTTGACCCCCGCACCGCCAAACCTAGCAATTCCGGATGGCAAGACGAGTGCGTGGCATGACTGATATTCTCTTTTGTATGCTGCATGGAGTTTTGGGATGGGGAAAATGAGAAACTACAACAAACGTCAACTCGATATACACGTAATACATATTTAGCCGTTAAGCTACTACCGCACCTCCGATTCCGAATTTATCGTGAAACTAATTGGATCTAAACTATTTTCAAGTCTATATTAGTCTCTTGAACTTGGATCGCAAGTTTAACTAAACATTATGCGCTTGACCAGTCCTATGTCGACCTCCCTATATCCTCAATCTCAGAAGCACCAAAGTACTTGTCCAGCTCCTCCTTCAACTCGGGTCCCTCAATTTGGCGCATCTCCCGCGCACGCTTGACAGGGTTGACCCCGTCTGCGTGAGCACTGGCGAAGATGACATCCAACTCCTCCAAACTTCTTCCTTTTGGTTCGGGAAAGTAAAAGTAAACGCAAGGTAAGATTGCAGCGTTGAATACGGCAAACATGAGGTAGGTTCGGTAGCCGAGATTTGCAAAGGCAGGAGGTGTAATCATGACGATCAAAAAGTTGGACAGCCAGTTTGAACACGTTGACAATGCGTTTGCTTGGATCCGGATCCTCAAGCTTGTCACCTCGGCGGGATAGAGCCAGGTCATGCCCAACCATCCTAGTTTGTATTAGCAACAGAACATTTACAAATTTCACAATATTTTGGCTTACCGATTGCGAAGAAAGAGTTGAAAACAAATAGAAAAGCCGTTGCCGTCACACCGTAGCGCGTTTCCAGGACAGGCGCGCCGTTATCAGCCACAGCTCCTGTCGACACAGTTCCCGCTAGAATCGCCATGGACACCATCATACCAAACGCGCCGAAGAGCATCAGCTTCCGTCGCCCTGTGCGCTCAATCAACGGCAAGGCGACCAGCGAGGCCAAAAAGTACTCGGTGCCGTTGAGAGCGGCAAGCAGGCGAGACATTTCGGGTCCAAAACCCAGTGAATTCTCAAACAAAAATGTCGCATAGTACGTAATGAGATTGATTCCGCAGATTTGTTGGAAGAACTGCGCGAGAACTCCCAGGAGAGTACGACGGAAGTTTTGCGAGGGGCCGTTGGTCAGGAGCTCCTTGAACCTGAAGCCACCGCCCTGACTTTGGATTTCAAGGGCTTCTTGGATGGCGCTGATTTCCGTTTCAACTTCTTGATCATCAATTGGCTTACCGAGGAGCCGTGCAGTCACGTCGCGAGCCTCATTTGTTCTTCCCTTCATCGCGAGCCAACGCGGGGAATCGGGGAGGTATAGAAGACCCCACATGACGATGATTGTGAAGAAGGATTGAAAGGCAACGGGAAATCTCCAGCGAACGGTGCCTGTCAGGAAGTAAAAGCCATAGTCGACCCAGTAGGCAATCATGATACCTCCCGAAATGAGGGCACCAGACAGGGTGATCAAGAAGCCGCGCTGATGCGGCCGAGCACATTCAGATTGCCAAGTTGGGATAGCTGCAACGGTCAGTTTTCCGCCATAAGAACTCGTAATGAACCTCATGGGACTTACTTGACGTGACCATTCCATTTCCGATACCACCCACAATTCGCCCAGCAGAGAACAGACCATACTCCATGGCGCAAGCCTGCATAATGGTGCCGATGATCATGATCAGGCTTCCCCAAAAGGTGGAAGACTTACGGCCCCACGTTTCTCCATAAAATAGAATGAGCACCGCGCCCATAAAACATCCGATCTGATAGACAGCGACAGCAGCGGCTTGCGTGTTCGGGTCGCCCGTGCACATGTCTGGGTTTGGTTCATTGTTTGTGGGGTAGTCAAGCCAACAGAGTGGATTTGAGCTATCCCGAGGTGTCATGAGCGGGATGTCTTTTTGGAAATCATCCAGCGTAAGCAGAGCGCTGAGAACACCTTGGTCGTATCCAAACATGAGAAAGCCACACGAAGCAATGAAGCCAATGCTCCAGTTCAGCGCAGCACCTTCAAGGTGCTTTCCTTTGACCTTCCATTCAGGTAAGTCGCCAAAGCGAGAAAAGAAGGCAAGGATGCCAGATGAGGTTGTGGGCTTCTCGCTGAGCGCCACAGGCTCAGTCGAAGTGGGCGTCTCAGTCCCTGTGTCGGGAGACTCTCGCTTGGTATCCATAGTGTGTGTTGACCACGAAACTTGGGCATTATGCTGATCGGGTGAAGATCGCGAGAGGAATGCTTCTTATACCGGGTCGTCTCGCATTGGCACGCAGCTTTGTTCCTAGTGTGGGGAAGGAATATGCCCCTTGCGACTTGGCTGAGGTCATGTTGAGATATTTTGCTATTGTTTTCTGCATTTTGAGAGGACAAAAATGCTGCAAAGGACCAAGCAGTCCACAATTTCCATGGCCAAGAGAATGGCGATTGTCACGCGTCTCCACAGTAGGGCTCGGCTGCAACAGGCCAAGATGTAAGAGCCAACACCAAAGCGCAGATCCTGGGCCACCTTGTGAAGAGGGGAAGCCATATGAGCGCGCTTTGATGGAAATATATCTGTTGTCTGTTCTCTTGAATTCTCTGAGAGGTCATTACTCAAATAGCCAAGCCCGAAAGTGCATTAACCAGTACCCAATCCGCGGCGGGAGAGGCTGGTACTGATGCCAAGGCCAGTGGCGCTGTGATATCTTGGCGGGCGGTGGTCTGGAATTCCCATCTCGGTAACCCGAACGGCGCGAGTGGGTTAACGCGGCGAATAGAAGCTGGAGAGTCGGAGGAGCAACACGTCGCTCCTTGGCGCTGCGGAGAAATTGGTTGGTTGCTGATTTGAGTCGTGGTTCATGACGTCGGCCAAGTTTTAAGCTTAATTTATCGTTGCATGGATCGCTCAACACGGCAGTTTTCGACCGATGCTCTTAAGGTTAGCAAGCGTTAATACTTGAAAGTGTGAAATGAACCATCAAAGGATCGTTAGTGGCGGCTCTTGCTCATTTTCTATTCCCAGCATATTTTCTACACATTTGCTGACCAGTGACTTGACTCTGCCTACCTAAATTTCTACCTAGTATTTAGTCACTGCGGGTACCTCACACGAAAGCCACCAATTCATAAAAAACATGAAATTTAACCCCGAAACTAAATGCTGCAACACAATGAAACTAACAAAAAGAATTGCATATCTCTACTACAACACACGCGGTCCTATCCAAACACTGTTCAATTATTCTTGGGCGTAATACTCCACCAGATGCAACCGTACTTCCCGTTATCCACGTATTCATCGCCACCCACCCCTGAGCCAACAGTGCAAGTATGAAACAGAGCAAGTGCTTTTTGACGGTAATTGCCCAGCTGATAATCATTGACAGGCTAGCACCCCTTCTGGCTCCAATGGCTCCAGCTCGTTATCGTCAGTGTCTTGTTTCCGCGCACCGTGATTTCTCTGATGCCCGGCCCCTTTGCGTTCTTGTCAGCCACATTTCTAGCAGATCCACCGCATAGAGTACCGATGGCCTCGTTCTGCTGGTCCTTTGTGAAGCTTGCCAATTCGGGTACTTGGTAGCACCGACAATCCTTGCTGGGGCCCTCCCCGTTTACAAGAGTGGGGACGGCTCCCGCAGCGCAGCTTGCTGTTGCAGGTGGCTGATTGCTCGTTGGAGTGGGCGAGGCTGTACGAGATCCCGAGACAATAGATGTTGAGAGGGTCAAAAGCGTTTGAAAAGGCTTCTTCATTGGACAAGAGCTGCCCGTGCTACCCTCGTCTCGCTTGGTAGCAACCTCATCAAAGCTCCGTGTTACTGTGACGGCCCACGTCGCTTGGATCGGCCAGACTATTGAACCTGCTCTGATACACGGCAAGATCTTCTGTTGGGGAAGTGTCGAATGTGGTGGCGGCTACGAGATCAGTGCGGCTTGAGTCTATCAGGGTGGCTTTTGTACGCAGAGTAAGGGACATAAACTACAAGAAGTCTTAAATCTATAATACAAATCATGAAGAAGTTTTTGGCAACGAAAATCACCACGGGGCGCCACCCAATATTAAAGTAAGAATACCCAAGAGAAAAAAGGTCTCAAATCCAACACCACGATCTCCGGATCCATTTACATGAACCGGAGACACTGCATCTGAGTTTGATGAGGGGCTTTCATCAATTGAGTCATCAGTGGATGTTTCTCCCTGGTGTGATCCAGTCGCCATCGATTCGTTCAATGGTAGTCTCCCTGGGCCCGACTCTTTCAATTCTGCCTCTTGGTTATGGTTGGATACTTGGCCGCCTTCCTCGGCATCGGTTGTCTCAAGTTTGGAATTTGGGCCTGAAGCCGAATCTTCGCCTGTTTTCCAAGCTAAATCTTCTTGTTCATGTGATTTTCCACCTTGTTGTCCCTGTGGTGTTGCGTAGCCTTCTCCGACACCATCTTCAGCTCCACCGCCGTGACTTGCGGCCTGGGTGGGGGCTTCGTGAGCGCCATACGGTTGGGGGCGGACTCCCGGTGGTGCCAAGCCGGGCCCGTTGGTTTCCACTAAACCTCCATGCTCAAGTGTTTTGGTAGCTAGAACCTCGACTGGAACAGTCAACATGATGTCCTTTTCGCCTTGTTTGCCACACCTGCCACATGGGGCCATAATCGTTGTCATCTCTACCACCGGGATAGTAGGTTCAGGACAAATGGGGCAATGGTAATAGTCGAGAGTCGCACAGTGCTCAGTAACAATGAGAGAGTACGGGCTGGCTGTCGCAATTGTAGTGTAGGTGACGGTGGTTACGATTTGAGTCAAAAGTGGTTTCGTAACCAAAATGGTTTCATCTGGGCCAGCTACTATTTCAGTGACAGTGCTTTGTGCAGAGGGGTTTTCGGAAGGAATTCTTCCGACCGTGGTTGTTTCTGTAGCAGTTGCGGTGACCATCGTAGAATCAGCTGCTCGTAAGTAGACGACAAGGAGAATATTTGCTGGGGCATTGCGGGAGGCAAGGCTAAAATCACGCCGAAACTTCTGGGAGTCAAGGCGGCCGCCACAAAACGCGGAGGGATCGTCTTCGCATGGGATGTTGCACAGCCCAGCGTCAACAATAATTGTACCTTCAAGCGACTCTCCGGCAAAGCAAGTACTAGATGGTGTTAATTCTGAGTCCGCAGAGTGAGAAGAGAAACAAGACTGACTTGTCGCCAATTCCAACATATTTGCTGCCTTCGGCCTTGGATATACAACTTTTCGGAGTCACGGGAATCTCATCTTCATCTTCATCTTCACATTGCTCGAAGAAACTAGGAAAGCCTGCTGTCGACCCCAGGCATCCAACAAATGAATATCCGTTAACAGATGGGTTGTTTGTTGGAATTATTTCTGATGATGATGTTCCCTAAAGTAATATTAGCTCAACTGACTAGATTGGGTTGTTTCATCGATGCATTACAGTTGTGGATGAGAACATGGAGCTGGTAGAGGGTGTGCCTATCGGAGTGTTTGGTGCAAAAGTGTCCGTATCAAAGGCAGTACTGGTGCTCAATGCCGTAATGGATATTAAAGTACTCGATATTTCGCTTACTGTGCTGCTTAGTATAGTGCTTGAAGTCGTTGTCGTGGTTGGGCCTCTGGAGATTGTGTCTGTCACGATATCCGACGTGGAAGAAGTGCCGAGAGTACTATCAGATGGTATGGTGGTGGTTGATGTTTCATCCGCTGCACTGGTTGATGTCGTATCAATTGGGACGTTATCGTTCTTGTATACCGAGAAGCGAGATGGAGTTCCTGAGCCGAGTACCGCGGCAAAAATATCGAAACCTCCACACACTACATTAACATCACCGGTGCGAGGGATACAAGGAAAGTTACATGCGTCATCGGATAGCGTTTGTGCGGTAGAAGGAAGAGCGCTACCACACAAACAACCCCTAGGAGATTCGTCAGACCACCTCATGCCATCACTAGTGGTGGACACGACTTACATTTGAACAATCGCAAAATAGTTTCGGCCCAAGCATTCATTGGCGCATAATTCAGGTGAATTACTCGTTCTGGTGCCGGAGGTCGAGCCTGGAGCCCTGTTCCAGTCTATGAAGTTGGGTTCATCATCGTAGCAGCCACTATATGTCCATCCATCAACATTGGCGCTCGGCTGAGTATTGACCTCAAAGACTGTGAAAGAAGAGTGTAAAGTGTCAGGCCGAGTGTTGGCATCGACGCCACCCACTTGGCCGCCACACTTGACAAGCCCGTTCCCGTCAGGACACTCGATGCTGTTGCAATTCAAATCCGCCACCAACCAAACAGAAGGATCCACAAAGACATTGTTAGTGCAATAGCAGCGACTGAGATTTCCATTAGTAATCGTTGCGGTTGAAGAACCCCAAGACGCACTCATTGTAAAGACCAAAGAAATTCTCGTTTTTGCACTGTGAAGCGCACATCTCAGGACCATTGTCGGCACCTGTGTAGGTCAGTTTCCAGGCATCAGAGAATGCAGTGCAGCCCATGTAGTTCCATAAGTCGGAGTATATTGCCTGTACTGCAGCCGGGAAAGCCAATACTGGCACAATGGCGAGCAGGCAATGCCCATTTACGCCTCTCATCACTGTGATAGAATATCAGAGTACGGCTCATGAAAGATTTTTCGATGGGCGCTTTTTCTGAGTAGCGGAGGTTCAGTGTTGGAGCGTTCGAAAGGGGTGGTTATCATGGGGCAAGAAGGACTTATTAGACAGCCCTTTTTTGGGGCTGATCTCTGACACGGGCTGACTAGAATTCCATCGCCTCAAGGGATGTGCCAAATGTTGAAAGTTAGGATCGGCGATGGCTTGCCAGTTGACGTCCCGCATGCCTTGAATGTTATTAATCCTGAATAGTTCGGTCTCATTGGACACTGCTGCTGGTGAGATTAACATTGGATTCCATTGGCTGTATTTCGTTGTGGAACGCATTCCTGATCACTAGTTTCTCCTTTTATCCTGAGACAATCCACAAGAATGTGTCTCAGCGATTTTGTATTCGACCCAGATACAGATATGTGGTCACTTTTGTTGTGAGACATTTGTATGTTTGATTAAAACGCTATGAACCTTGTAGTAGCATTTGGGTTGCCTGATGACATATAGATTTACATTTTAGGTTAACATATTTACTCAAATGCCCTACTAGGACTAGTAACAACTGTGTCCTAGGTCTCCATAATTTATTAAGAGTTATATTACAAATATTTACTAGTGACAACAGCGTTCAATGGAGCTATTGTTTCATTTGTGGTAGGGGCAGAGGAGCGCTTGGTCCCCGAGGCAGACCTCGATTGTCCCAAAGATGTCCACATCTGCGGGGGGCTGCTGGAGTGGAACATCAAACTCGGCCCAGGAACATCTGGATATCCTGGAGGATCTCCATAACCGGGGGGTAAGCCGTACGGGGAGCCGTTGTCTGCCCCAGGACACACCGGTCCAGAATTTATTTCAGTAGGCTTGTGAGGATTAACAGAATGTTTGGGCAGGCTAAGTCCAGTTTCATCGTGGCGAGTTGAAGAAGTGGAACAACTACTCCCCAGCACAGTGACGCTGAAAAGAGCAAGCAGAACGATGTTTCATCATGAAAGCTCAGAAACAAACGGTAAAAGAACTAACCAGCAGGTATCTAGCTATATAGTAATGGTTTCTTAGTCCTGAATATGGTTTTGGGACTACTTTGCAACTTATTCTTGGTCGTTTATGTATTCTGTAATTTCCTCGCATCGAGAATGAGCAGGGGTATTCACATCAAACTGATGCCATCCTAGAATGATAGAATTGAAGACTCAGATGCCATGTGGATGCATGAATAATATAAAGCCTAGTTCCTAGAGCTGCTCTGCTCCCTGGAGGTTGTCAGGATGTGCGCCTAAGGGCAGCTCCTGGGTATTCGGATCATGCACAAATAGATGATGATTTAGAAGAGGTTGTAGCATCGTCAGTTAACTAATTACACAAAGTGGAAGTATCTTTCTAGTACACACTCATGGGAAGCATTAGACTGCCACCCCTCACTCACAATAGATGTCCTTTGATACTAAAAGTTCAGTTTTCAACCAGGCCTTGGTCGTGAAGTAGAGCGATTGGATACTCGAAGAAAGAAGCAAACACATATATGTTAAACTTGTCCAATAAAAATGCCCGATGCACAGTTGATAGTTATTTCCGTGTTAGAAACCAACTCAGCCTCGGTTGGAAGAGATGCCGAGAATCGCATGCGTTTGACTTGATACTTTTAGGCAGCCAGTCATGCATGCCACCGCTTTAAGCAAGGAACGCCCGCGTAACAGTATCAACGCTAGATTATGGTGATTTTCTTTTCACAATTTACGAGTTTTGAGTTTCCCCTGCAACACTTTTCGGCATGACGCAGCCTCCAAGCCACGCGCCTCGTTCCCACATTCAGTCGCTCGCCAAATCTCCATTGGCCATGCCAACCCAGACAACAACGAGTTTCAAGACCCCATGTTCCTTGTTTTCGGAACAACAAATTGCTGCCTTTTTAACTTTGTCGCACAGCCGACCTTTTCCCCTATTGCGGGGTGGCACGGGCCAATCACAACTCTAATGCGCCTCGAAGGAATCCCCGTGCCCTCCGCGCGATTCCCTCATATTCGGGCGCCTGGTCGCCTATGTCCTTCTCAAAACAGCTAACCAATATTGCCATGGCCTGCCAGAATGTAGGCGATACGAATCCCGATATAGCCGGGCTAGGGGTAGGTCTTGGACGCGTCCCAGCAGCGGCGAAAACCCCATCTAACCGGGCCCTAGATCATCATCGCCTTCGCCTTCCAGGCCGGCGTGTCGCTAATTCTCTCACTATGGTCTCTGTTCCTGTGGGAGTCGGCGATGTTGTCGCTGTTCGACCCCACCGACGAAGTCATTATCCCGTTCGGCCTCGTGGCCACAGCCATCGATTCGTGCGTCGACTTCTTCTTCAAGGTCGCGCTGTGGGTAACCCGCCCGTTTAAAAAGACGCGCGAAAAGATACTTGTTTGGCGCCAACTTAATCCGCTGTCGCAACAGCATGGCAGAGTGGTGGCTACCTGGCTGGCCCGCATGCGCGTGCTCTACAACGGCTACAACAGCGACGTGGAGCTCCGGCAGCTCCAGAAAATGATTATCGATCAGATTCTGGCTAAAATTAGTGACGTGCAAGTCATAAATGGTAAGCTTAGAGCAATTATCCCCATTCCCGACACGGAATCTCTGCTAACCGTGTTTAGCAATCGGCCTGCTCATTGCAGCGCTTATTCAGCACAAGTCAATGAGCCTCTATCATTTACACATTGTCTATGATACCGTCTCCTTTACTGGGTGCGTGGTCCACCCTGCAGCATCTTCAGTCAAGGTTCTTAACTAACGGTGAAACAGAGTGTCCGTCTGCGCCAGCCTTGTCAACGTTTTTGCCCAAGACTACGGCACAAGATTATCGCAGCTAGTATCGGCCGTATTGCTTGGATGCGGATACATGTCCTTTGCCATAGTGTTTGGCACCAGGCTAAACAAATGGGACGATGAACTCCCCGGCCACTGCTATCACACCCGCGGCATCGCATACCCAGGCGACCCTCACCCTCTCTCGGACCGAATCTACTTGGGTCTCACTTGCGTTTGGTTCCTCGGAGCCTTTTGCTCGTGCTTCTCCAGCTATTTTGCCAAGTACAACAAGCCGCACCAGCTCGCGCCAGGAATAGTCATCTTCGGCATGGCCCAGTTCCCGCTTCACCTGTACATGGTTATAGCAATCAGGGTAGCCAACGAAAGCCTGCTGAGTGGCGATTCCGAGAACACGTGGGGTTTTGGACAGATTGTGTCGCTGGTCCTAGGTGTGTCTACGCTGCTGGAGTGTGTCAGAGGATATTCCAGTGAGTACGTCCAAATCAAGTGAGGTTCTTAACTAATGGCAGCCACAGAGTACCAACACCATAAAAAACGGCGATTGGAAGGGCATTCCAACGACTCGGACGCAGAGGAGGGCATCGAGCTTCGACATGAGCACTTCCGACGCCGAAGAAAAAGTGTTTAATGATTTAATGATCCAGCACACAAAGCAAGGAAATCTTTATCAACGTATATAATTACGCACTCTCTACGGGAAGGGATTCTTTCTTTTAGGCCTTCAGCCATATTTCAGGGTAGTTCAGGGTAGATCAGGTCAACGGCGTAAGGGAGGCTTGAGTTTCGCAGATATTGCATAGGATGGCGTTAGATAACCAATTTGATAAGGGTTTGTTTTTATTACATTCGGTAGTAAGGATTTGATAAAGATATAGAAGATGTTTGATCATGGTTCCCCGGAGAGTTTGGTTGAAAACCTTATAGTATTATGAGACGAAAGACAAGCGACACCTGACCGGGCACAGGTTGCCGCTTTTATGACCCCCCCGCTCGATGGCTTAACTTCAGCTCAGCTATTAATTAGTTCCTCATCAGCCCACATCAACCCTGCTCACGTCTTTGACTAAGGAGCAACCCAGTGTCCGCTCTAAATCCCATTTCTGGGCCCTCAACCTCTGAGCTGTTCCCGTCGCACCATCCAAGTCCCACAAACGTAATGTAACCTCGGCCAGTTAGTTAGCCTTGGGCCTTTGGAGACTTTTTCCTCAAGGCCAGTGCGTCTCTTGGAGGCAAACCATTGAGATACTCGGAGACACATGGCTTTCGCGGAATGACACACCAAGGGGCTGGAATGCCTTTTGGCGAATCCACTCCAAGGCACGGCGGCGGCGAAGTTGATGGCCTCAGAGTCGCAGGAATCCTCTTCATTGAATGGGAAACCAGTCTTTTAAATAGACTGGGGTGTGATTTGGTCTTGCACGGAGTGAGCAAGTATGTTCATGGGCTTAGTAAATGCTCACCATTGGTAGGATTTGTTTGCCCCCATTCCAGACAATCAAATCTACATAGCGTGATATTTTTGACAAACTTGGAATTCCTTTGGCCGATGACACGTTGACTCCTACGTTTACATCCGAATATTCAAACATCGCAATTCGATACATGCTAGATGACTTGCCTCGCGACCCATGTGCGACTACAACTCACAGACTAGTATTCCTCCCATTGTCATGGATGGGAATCAGCTGCGATGATTGAATACCGATTTCCGAACTCTCTGAGTCTTTAAATTTATGGGCAGTGCCGCTTTATGTAGCCTGTACCGCATTCGTTCATACTGCTTCTCGTGAGAACCATGGAAGCCGACTTCGGATATTGATGCTTCGGGATTTGGGATCTGTCGTGGCATCTGGGCTTTTTGACAATAGCTACGATGAAGAATTTATGCAGATGTTGATCGTCTGGTCCAAGTTGACAACGCCAATGATATTCAGCGTGCCATCTTCGAGCTTCTGACATGCCAGGATGAGAGATTTCATGTGCACCACTTGAAGCTGTGTTTTGCACCGACCGATTCCTAGATAGAAATTCCCATCGAAATGCTGCCCGTGGGATTCCTCAGCCTCCCGCTGCAACTAAAGACAATTGACATTGGCGGCGACGATGGTATGACGCTCGGGTTTCCTCGCCCAGCCCTCCGAAAACCAGAAGAAACACTAACCACGCAAAAGCAAAAGCGAAGCTCCCGGTTCTGGCCCCTGGAGTTTTGATTTTGACCAAGATGAAGAGACGTGCGACTCTGATTGAGAGCACCCGGCCTATTTTCCGCTAACGGTTTCTCTACGACATTTCAGACATTGAGTTCTTGATGGACCGGCTAAAGAGCAACGACCAAAAGATCGACTTTGTTGGATACCACTCGGCGGCGCCCCAAAAACGTCTGTACGTGGCAGCAAGGGATTTGGTCAAGCACTGTGGAGATAATGGTTAGTAGGACATGGTGGAATGGATGGGTGAGCTGCTCCAAGATGAAGATGTGGACAAAGTCATGACCAAGTAAAATGCAGCTTTTGGACAGAGGCTGCTTGATCTGCGTGAAGCATCTCTTTGTATATTTAGAGAGATCTTATGCCCCACATCGCCATACGATATATCTTATCAGCAAATACCGCGTCCGAAATTGCATGCATCTTTCACGTTCGTTTTTCGGCTGCCGTGTTCGAAGTGCATTAGCTTGTGCACGGACCCGGACTGTGCCAAGTGACAAACCATCTAATCTGTATGCACCTCAAAACAATACCTTTCGCGGGCCTGATATTTGGGCGAACGGATGTGTTGGGGGTGACTTCATTTCGAACTTGGCTCGCGCAGAGCTCACTCAAGCAAGGCATTGGATCTACACGAGCGCAGTGTGATATCGGCAAAAAAAACATGATAGAGGATTTGACCAAGTTGTGGCGCAGATTTGCATTTTTGAGCTGGGATTTCGGAGAAATCATGCTTACGGGAAGAACTGGTTTGAGCAAAGCCCCCAAGGAGCGGCTGAAGCCGCACCCCTGCCATCAGCAGATCCTTCAACATTGGAAACAAGACAATTTAACACTGCGTCGTTTCATTGGCTCGGATAATTGAAACGTTTGGTGGGGCAGTCTCGTTTTGGTGGGATGCTCATTATAACCCCTGCATCATGCGTCGTTCGTCTCTCAGCTCTGCCCACCAACAGTCTTGGCGTTATTCCCGACACTTTGCCCTCACCAGGATTTCAGTTGTCTTAAATTCAAAAGTTTTCCGTTCCGCGGCGGTCGATCTCTTTGCCCCGCTAAACAGATCGAAACTATATCGCAACTTCGCAAGTCACAATGCACCTTCTCAAGCTTTTTCTAGGGAGTATTCCCTTCGTCCCGCTGGTCATAGCCGAGATCACGACCGAGGTGAGCATAACGCTCGTCCACCTCACGGAACCTGATTTCAACAGCACGCTCGACCTATCCAGCCCAATCACAATCAAATGGGACCCTGTTGAAAATCCCGGACTCGATTATTTCGACATCACTTTCCACGGCAAAATAGCCGACAACGCCAGCGCCACCTTGAGCTACACAGTACAGAAAAACTTAACTGTATCTGATGGTGGACAGTACCAGTGGGACCCGGCAAATATGACAAACGAACTGTCTAGGAATGAAACCCGTCTGTCCACTGGCAAAGACTTTTATTTTAAATCGTCTCAGTACTCTCCGAACGAAACCTTCTCAGTCAGCGGGGAAACGGAAAGCTTTGCCGTTGAAGGATACGAATTGATGGGCAATGTTGGGAGCTTTCTCAGACCACAGGGCATCGCTTTAACTTCTGGAGTTGCATTTGTCGTATTCTGGCTAGTTTGAAACAGCAGGTTAAAAAGGAAACATCTAAAGCCATTCCGAAAACATTTTCATGACCAAACCTATTGTTAAACCCTATTTATATGCCGGCTCTATGGTTTGGTCCCCGGATCACCCAGTTGAGCCTACAGCTTGTTTTTCTTTTTGACCAGATATAAATCTAAAGGCAATGGCCTTTGGCTGTATTGTCATTCCGTAAATTGACAGTCAAAATTAAGCAACATTCTGGGTGCAGGCCGTAAGCTTGGCGCTAACATGGAGAATAGCAAGGGGCAGAGCACGTATACAAGGACATTGGCCGGGATATGCTATAAGGGAGAGATAATTCCGAGTCTAGCAAGCATTCCAAGCCAAAGGGGTATCCAAACATCCGTCCTTAGATGGATAGACCGACTGCTCCTGGTTAACCTCAATGGAAACCCCAGCCATGGCACAAAACAAGACACAGGAGCAAGATTAGAGTGTCTACGATCCCAAAGGTAGGCCTATCCAGGTAGCTCAGCATTAGAGCTCAGCCGAGCTCAGCCTAAGTTCAGTAGTAGCTCAGCTTAGAGCGGCGGAAGCTCAGCTCTGAAGACGGAAAGGGATTTTGGTACGCTTGAGTTTCGTCTCCGAGTAATGTGATATTACAGGCATCGCATGACTTCACGTGCACACCATTATCAATTCACAAATTTCGCACGTTCACTGAAATCAACTTACTTGAATCCATCAACATGACTAATTTCAAGGAGAACTCAAGTTTTCTATAATTAGCAGAAAGACGAGGCCAAAGAGCAGCGTGAGCGCAGTCCGACAAGTCCGCTACACAATAAATGCACAATGTTGTGGACGAGGTATTAGCGGTTTGTGCACATGCATAAACCTAGAATGGACATGCAAACTCCGACATCGGGCACACAAAACAACCATTGCATTGTGGGAGCATTGCAGTTACTCGCCTAGCCCTGCACTCGGCTCAATTCGATCAAATTCGACCGAATGAATGCACCAGACCCTGATTCACTTGAGTCAAGACTGTTTTTAGACTGGATGTACCAGTATGCTGGTTGGCTGATGACTAATTGGGCACTAGCTCCGAAACGGAAATCATGTGACAGGTGTTGAAAACACAAGCTTCCGCTGCCTAACGTGGCATTGCTGACAACCTCAAGTAACTCTCAGTTTTATCCCCTGATTGACCAGGTTGTTGATTTGGCTCATTTTTGTTGTGTAATTTTTTGGCGTTTTGCATCTTCATCTGCCCGGACTGGAAATTGAGTTGAGTTGCGTTGAACAAACTTGTGCTCGGTTGTACAGCACACGACCCATTCAAATACGCCTCAGAGGAGCTCCATCTCTGCACCCCCAGGCAGAATGCCACTATCTCAGGGGGATTTCTCTTCGCGGGACTCTGTTACCCAAAGTCAAGCCATAGAACCATCCGAGGAGTACCTTCAACATATGCAGGCTTTGATCCACGAAAGGGAGAGGCTCGAGTCCAACGCATTCATCCTCAAACAACTCTCAAGAACAGAGGTTGAAAGGAAAAGACGGTGTAAGAGGTGCACCCGCCGTAAGATAATTTTCTCCAAAACAAAACGTGGAACTTTGCTTAGTTGATTAGGACTCCCGGGACCCGGCGCGGGCAAGGACAAATTGGACTGCAAGTTCCATCCAGGTATTGTGAAAGACAGGGTAATGACAGCTGCAAACCATCAAAGAATGAGAACATTTTTTGACAATAATTTTTATAGAAATGGACATGTTGCTCTGGCAATATCGCTTCAGCGCCGTGTCGAACCGAAGAAGGGCATCGACCGGACCCGAGTTCGGTGGAGCAACTGGCCCGGTTTTGGAGATTCTTCTCCACCCCGCCGCCCGGAGAGGACGCAGACATCCGCAGAGCAATCGTACTTGATTGCGAAATGGGCACGACGAGGACCGGGGAATCCGAGCTCATCCGATTATCCGTAGTCGACTACTTGACCTGCGAGGTTCTCGTCGACAGCCTGGTCTGGCCTGACGTTCCCATGCTGCACCTCAATACAAGATTCACAGGCATCACAAAACGAACCATGGAACAGGCACACCGTCAAAAGAAGTGCATTCTTGGAAGAAGGCAGGCGAGGAGCGAAGTGTGCAAGTATGTTGGGCCCCGCACGATTGTCATCGGTCACTCTGTGCATCATGATTTGACAGCCATGCGCTGGATCCACACGCAGGTGATTGACACTCTCTTGGTCGAGACGGATATTTCCGGGGCAACATCGGGGTTATCGCTAAAGAAACTTGCCCAAGAAAAACTAGGCAGGGCTATTCAGGACAAAAAGACGGGCCATGACAGTCTCGAGGACTCGATTGCCACCCGAGACTTGCTGCACTGTAACATTGCTAAACTAGTAGCCGAGGCACAACTATCATCCGAATGAGGGCATTTCGGCCCTCTACTTGTTTCTATATTCATTGATCCAGGGCATGGTCACAGCGAAAGTATCGGAATAATGTTTTTAGAGCAAGCAAACGGACCCGACAAAAAACATAACCAGCCGCTAAATTTTACGTGACGAGTTAATCCAGTTACTGCCTAAAATTAGTGGTCACGAATCTGTAAATTGCATGCAATTACACGTGCATTGTAATGAGTAAAAGCTACTAGGCGCGAATACTCCATTCTACCCGCCGCAAGCAAGTCGTGATTGCACGAATCCGCACCGCAAATAAGTCCGCATTTACAACGGCTCCGTTTCTCGAATACATCATTGAGTCCCGCCTCTCTTCAAAACTACACCTTGCCACGTATACATGGTGCTAAAATTACTAATCACCATGCCTGGCCAATAAAACAGCTCTGGAGCCTTCTTCATGCAAACCCCGCTATTGATGCCTTCACCATTGCCCAACCAAGGATAAGCATCAGCTACGTCAACGACTCACTAACCCTCGAAAGCATTTATCTATCATGAGCCAATCTACGGCTCCACATGCTAATGGAATTGAAGGCATGATTGGCCTTTTCAGTCTGTTTCAGATTTCCGACACGAGAAGCTATGGTTCTCAGAATGAACGGGAGCTTCGAGAGGCTATAAACAATATCGCCCAGGCTGCTGCGGCGATTATCCAGAAAGCTTCGCAAATTCAGAAGCTAGTCAATGTTGGAGGCGCCTTTGACGATGAGGCCATTGCAGAAGTTTGTTTACTCCGCAAGCAAGTCAAAAAGCTTCCCAATGCAGCCAACACATTTGTTGTTGAGGCGGAACGGTCCATAACTACCAAGGTTATCTCCCTAGGGGGATACTGCGATTCCCATTTAGCTAAGCTTGTCTCATACTTCCACCCTCGGATCACAGCAATCACGCGAGACGTGCTGAAACGCACCCCGGATGGCGTTGGTGTTCTGTGGAAAGTTGCCGAGGAGTGCTATAGCCAAGCAAGAAGTGACTCGGGAAGGTTATATCCGGATGACGAGTACTTCGCTCCGGATGACGGAACCAAGTTGACGGAGAGTACTATCGAGTTCAACGCTGAGCTCACAAGGCGTGACTGGGTCGGCTTTTGGATTAACGCTTTGAAGGCATGTCCCGAAGGCCCAACTCTATTCTACCCGCCCGCAAGTCTTGTCAAGGAATCGTTGTATTGGTCATTTGCAGACGTCCCGCGATACTTGTTCCGCGTGTTCGACAGCAACAGCTCTGGCACGAACAATGACAATGTCATATCTTCCAGCATGGAGGAATCGGGCATGTCAAAGCGCAGCAAGATTGATATCTTATCGCTGGAGAATCGTGAGGGTACGGAAATGCTCTACAATCACCTAAACAAGGGGCAGTTCAACGCTGCTCGGTTCGACAACCTCATGTCCTGGAGCAGCTCTCTGATGTTCATCATCCAGTACGCAATTTGGAGAAACTTCCACGGCGGCCTCCCCGCAAACAGAATACAAATTTGCGCAGTGGACACTCGCAAATTCCCAGCTGGTCAGTTTGCTCAGGATATGAAACTACTCCGACTGTACAAAGCAAAGATGGATCTCAGCACTCCCCGGCAGCAATTCAACTTCTTCCAGTTCCGGCTGAAGAGGGAAGAGTACATCAATGGAGAATATCTATCCCAAGGCAAGCTAAACCACCGCGGACGATCTCATCTCTTCTCGCTAGAGGATTTGATGCAGGCCGGGCTTTACCGATTGTATCCGGAGTTTGGAGATGGCCAGGGCAAAATGCAGTGGACTAATCGGGTCAAGAACCTCCGTGATTGCTGGTCCCTTAGGCTGCCGACATCTGCTCAAGAAATTGACAATGCGCTCACTATAGCAAGAGAATGCTTTGGAGGATTTGATCAGTTGGAAATTGCCTTGATCCTTTTGACCTTTAAAAACCGCAAGATGGAAACGCAAGGTATGTTTGGAACTCTTACAACAGTTCCTCAAACTCAATCACTAAGCTGGTGTAGTTCAAGAGAATGACACAGACAACACAAATTCTTGTGAGCCAATCGAAGTCCAACGATACGAAAAAATGGCAAGAACTTTGGGAAAACGAAATGGAGGGGCGATCGAAGCTATACTGAGTGCAAATTCTCATGACCCTTGCCCCGCCACGCTGTATGATCTATTCGGCTGTCGCCCCATAAATCGAAAGTCGTTTTGAGTGTAGCATTATACCTCTAACCTAAACAATAGCGAGGATCAAATAAAAATGTTGCTAGCAGAATTATTATATCGCCCAATGCCCCATAAATCGGATAGCTAGCTGTTTCTGACAAAATGTCGATCGCAACCACTGGGTATAGGGTAGTGAACGCGTCAGGGATGTATCAGAAGAATTGCGTTGTTTTGCTTTCCACTTTTTCGGGACCGATTCTTCGCCCTATTGACTCCATGGATCGACAAACCAACCGTGCGTGCGTTTGCATGGCCTTGATGACGTCGAAATCGAGCGAAGTGAGGGGAAGCGCTCGCTTGACCTCGCTAAGAGCGCAGGTCCTGCGGATCCTCATTGCCTCATTATCCCTCTGCGACTGCAACCACTCAATGCCACACGCCTTGGCTACAGCTCGTTCGCCTTGGCGAGATACGAGTGGCACTACAGTGCACGTATCTGATATGCATCCATCCCCCACGAGTCGAGTCAACAAAGCCACCCCAGCGTTTCGCCACATGGCTTCGCTTGCGCCAGGGGGAGGGAGGGAACCGGGACTTTTTGCACGAGGACTGTGCTGAATGAATGAAGGGCCCCCAAATAGCATGATCAAGATGGCCGAATGGGTACTGGCTCTGGCCCGAGCTTCGCGACGGAAACAATGGTGGGCAAGCAGAATGGGTGCGTGCGGCGGGGACTCGTTAAATTGCTGCTCCGCGGTCAAAGGCCACATGGTGGTCCTGCGAGGCAACCCAACCCTCCAAGCAGAGGGCGGCTATCGACAGGGCTGCCCACCCACCCACACACCGGCTATCGCTCGTCGGGGTCGGAGGATAGGCAAGTCTTTTTTTTGATCCCGGGGCCGTGGGCTAAAATCTCACGGCCAAGGTTTTTGCCAAGATGAATACGCCAATTACACAGCCGTGAATGGTCTCGTGTCTCGCATCGCCCTCGCCTCGCTTCGCATCGTTGCCGCGTAAATGAACCGGCAGGACTAGGCCCGGCAAATCCACTTTTCGAATCGTCTCATGGGGGGGAGGAGATTGACCAAAAAAAAGAAACCGGCGCCGCACGGGTTTGTTGCAAGTTCTGGTCTGTAATAGCCGCCGGTGGCCAGCAAGCAACGTGCTGCTGTGTTTGACTGGGCTGGCTGCACTTGAGCCAACAAACTCGCTCCTACTATACTATTTGGTCTGATCTGCGCTCGGCAGTGTCGGGGGTGCGACTGGCCTAGTACGGCAATAGATTCGTACGGCATCTACGGAGGAATTTCACCACACGCATGGTTTTGGAGCTAAACCACCTTGGAACTGTTCCTGGCATATGAAGATCTTGGCCTGGGGGCAGCGACCCGCTCGGGAAATTTCCAAGAGTCGATTCCCCCAACTTATGAGTCTATCATCTGATGAATGATCCTGCGGACGCTGCAAACTCTAATGGGTAAGTTGGCCCTTGCAGAGACGAGGGACAGGACTTGGCTTTTTTGGCAATTACTGTATTTTGACGCAATCGGATATCGGTCTCATATCCGGCTGCTTGGGTGGCGAGACAGGTTTCCCAGCAGCAACCCTGACCAATAGCTACAGGGCAATATTATTTATACGGGTCTGGCTTGCCACTCCAGTGGTATAGCTTTAGCGCGAACCTTGGCAGTGTCATCTTGGATTGATTGATGGGACCCGACAGCCAAGGTCGCAGCAGCCAGCATGCTGTCTTTGGAATCCAATATTTCATCACCTGCCCCCGTCCCCCCGGGGCCCACCTACGCTGGCTGGGCCAACGAGCGAATTTACTATATTCCCTGGAGCCCGATTGATTCACCGGGCTTGGCTGCGCGAGAAAAAAATATTTTTTCCTTGGTCCGCTGCTAGTGATGCTTCAGTCAATGCCAACTTTGTTGAGTTGCGCCATGTGGCGCGTGTCAAACGGTGTTAGGTTAGGTGCCTGACACGACTTGCGTACACCCAGCATAGCCTTGGAACCAAGCGCACCAAATCGTTCGACGGTGGCTTTCCGCTGCTGTGGAATCTAGCGTGGGGTCCCGTCTCAGCAACGAATCCTTCGCGCACGCTTCATGCGAACGATGCCCCTGTAAACTCTAATCACCCCCCTGCATCGCGTTCGTGTCACCGGCGCCGCACAAACCGCACACGTTTGGGTTAGTGTGCCCAGTCCTGTCGAGGCGCAGATGGACGAGCCAATTGGCGGAAATGCTGTTGCGAAAAGGGGCCCAGCTTATTAACAAGCCCGGCTGCCCTGCCTGCTGCCCTGAAAGCCTATGTATCTGGCGTGGTTCGCTTCTTTGTGGCCGTGGGATAGACGAAGAAAGCCTCCGCGACGGCCGAACGGACGGGGCTTCCGGCGCCAACGAAAAAAAAAGAAAGCTGGTGGTGAACCAGCCCGTTTCATTCCTATTTCCCGTCGACGATCACCCGCCCCCGTGTGCCAATGTGCTTTTGACTTCCCGGTCCGCACACCATCACCACCGCACAGCGTTCTCCTCCATCTCCTCCCATCTCCATGTCTCCATGGCTCTGGCACCCTCCGCGGGGGCCGTTTTGGCCACCATCTACACTCTCATCGCCGTCGCGGCCCTGATGATTGTGGCTAGGGTCTACTTGCGCCTCGTCATACAAAAAGCAAGGTTGCTCGTCAGCGACATCATCATGATTGTCGCGTGGTGCGCCGCCTGCGCCACCGCGTCCTTTGACATCGTGTTTGAGAAGACGGGGATTCTGTCCCCCAAGATTTTCTATCCGCTTGTGAATTTCCACGCGCCGCCCGAGGCGCTTTCCTACATTTTAAAGGTGAGTGAATAAAATATGCGATCCGAGAGCTCGACTTTGGAAGGCGCAGCATTCTAATGGGGCCATTCGCAGATGACTTGGGCTTCAGTAATACCCTTTTTTTCTACCCTCTATCTCAGCAAGGCTTCCTTACTTGCGACCTACTTTCAGTTATTTCCCATCTTCATGGAAAAGCGGCGGATCATGCTTTGGATTGTTTCTATCTATGTAGCCATGGCGTACGTGGTTTCTGTATCATTGCAGCTGTTTTTGTGTATGCCCCTCGAACGCAACTGGTAAGTCCACGCATGCGCTCTCTCTCTCAGCTTGTCATCATCACAATTTTCTTGCTGATACGTCGGTTTTTAGGGAAGCCATCGACCCAGAAAATTTGTGCCCTGTGACGGCACCTAAAATCGTTTTTAATGTAGCCTGGAGTTTGCATTTTGTCGGGAGTGTTGCAGGTAATTTGCCCTTTGCGTGGCAGGCTACATTTTCAAGTGTGCTAATTATATCGACCAGTTTTTGCGCTACCATTTTCAATCCTCTCAAACATTACACTGAGCAGAAAGATGAGGATTGCTGTCTACAGCGTCTTTTTACTAGGTCTTATCGACATTGCTTTTTCTATGACGCGGTTTCTCACCATTAAGCTCTCGAGCAGTCTCGGGATCCTTAGACCCATGACCATGATTGGTAAGTTCCAAATGAAACTTTTTTTCAGTCTCATTGGCTAATATGTTTGCTTTGTTAGAGTTGTGGAGTAGTCTTGAAGCCTATGTAGGCCTCATTGTAGCCTGCCTTCCCTCACTAAGACCGTTTCTCCGCCATAACTGGGGAGCGTCACGCGATTACAGCTACGAGAACCAGGACAGGCCCATCAGGTCTGATCCATCCCGCCGAAGAGAGCAGGGCGGATTTACAGAAATAGACGACGCATCCTATTTGGGTGCCAGTGGATTGGCCGCAAGCCAAAGAAATGGATCCAATGCAGGATCTTCAGATCGCGAATTTGAAAGTAAGCTGGAGGACAAGGAGAGAAACGACAGCGTCATTGAACTGGTCACTGTAAATGCGGCGGCACCAGGGAATGAACGAGCATATGTATGATAGTTGAGATGTTTAATGTGATACCCACGAATTTCTGAACGCGCGCGTCCTGCTCCACGCAAGCATCGTGAGATTGTTATGAAACATGAGCATATGTGGGCCGAGTTGTTCTAGCTCCTATTCGCCTAGAAATCATGCGACCTGTGGTATTCATTGTTCTCCGGGACATTGTGCGGCTGATAGGTCTCCCCCGCTTGTAGGGCCGCAACAACCTTGTCATACTCCTGATACGCGTATGCCTGACAGTCGTGCCCGAAGATCCAGTTGGGGCGCGGCAACGTGATCAAGCTAGTGTCTTTTGCGACTTCGGCCCAGTCTGTTTTGTGCCACATGTCTCGTGTCTCGAGACCCATCTTTTGCATGAGGCCGGCTCTCTTGTATCTGACGGGCCGAGTTAGGCTTTCCATCTTGATGATGTGGGATTTTACTCACCTGATTGCCTCGGCGACGCGGAGGGAGGTTTGTACTCCAGACTTTCCACCGAGCTCTAGCGCGATGGCCAATGTTGCTGCGTCCTCAATGGCTTGAGCTCCGCCTTGCCCGGAGGTCGGGAGGAATGGATGAGCCGCATCACCAATGAGCATCATTCGAGAACCCGGCGAGACCCAAGTGGGCAAAGCGTCTCTCCAAAGAAGCTTAAAGTCGATCAAATGGCCCGGGGGTGTTTTTCTGGCAATTTTCTCAATCTTGTCCTTGAATGGCCAATCTTCGATGACTTTCAGCATATCATCCACGTTGCCTGGAAACGACCACGATTCCTCAATTTCATAGGAGTCCTGCGCGCAGAGAGAGTGAGCAGAGTAACAGAAAAGATTCATCAAATAGGGCTTACTTTGTGTGTGCACATCCAAAACGCCTCTTTGCCATTCTTGCCTGTGCCCAACATGACATGCACATTTTCACCGATGTACACCATCGACTTGTCGTACAACTCGGTGCCTTCAAGAAACCACTTGGTTTCAGGGTCGGCGCGAATGTCATCAGCGTTGAACCAGGCGCGATACATGGCATAGCCAGAGGAGACGGGGGAAAGATCCGATTTGGTCATGGCATTTCTGGCCTTGCTGTGGACTCCATCGGCGCCAATAACACAATCAGCCGAGACTTTGGTTCCGTTGACGATGATGCCGGCCTCTTGCTCGTCTTCCCAGTAAGATGTGATGCGGTCCCCAAAGTGGAATTGGACACCGAGCTCTTTCGCATGCTTGAAGAATTCCATGGCCAACTCCCCTCTGTGAGCAAGGTACCCGTCGGGGTAGCTGTATCCTTTCATGTTGCTCGACACAAGCAGCTCGCCTTTGTTGTTGCAAATATCCATTGTCTCAGGCTTGTTTACGAGAGGATACAACGCTCGGTCGACTGAACCGTCGCCCCATTTTCGTACAACTCGCGCAGCATTTGATGGAATACCCAAGCTATCGCCTAAGAGATTGATGAGCAACTAGATCTCCTGGAAAGGCCAATGTTCACCTACCTATCGGCTTCAATTCTTTATGTTGCTCAAAAGCAGTTACTGTGTGGCCTTTTCGCGCACACTCAATAGCCAAGGCCAGGCCACCGAGGCCTAAACCCACGATAATGACCTTTATTCCACTGGAGTTTGGAGGTGCAACACCATCAGGCCCGGAACCCTTTGCGTATGTCATCTTGTCGATTGGTATATTGCGTTGGCTGAATGTCTGCCATGTAAAAGGCAATGTCTATGAAAAGGAACGTCTTAAATATCATGGTCTCTATGTATTCATCTCCATCATCATTCGCTTGCACTTACATACGCTGATCCCTTCTCAATCCTGTGGGGACGGTTTAAACCCCACAAGGACCATACCCCATCGTGTGGGGATCAGACCTCCCCACCTTCCATCATGGTTCACAATATTTATTGGTGGGGTCTGCATTGTCCGACTGCTTCACTGGATGAGAGTATTGCAATAATTGTTTCCACAATGTCTTTCCATCATGTCTTGAGCAGTATCCAACATAATGGACAATTACTATCACAGGAAATGGGCACCAGTGCCACCGACTTGAATGACTTTAGCGCAGATGGGCCATTTGATGGAGACACGGACCAGTCTGACAAAGCTTGGTCCCTTGCGGAAAAGCTTGTTACCGACTGCAACCAATTGATTTCAATTCTCACCCCTCGGCGCTTTCAGGCTCTGAAATATGCATGCTCAGGAGCTCTGCCGACAGCTATCGGAATTGCCGCCCATTTTCGGATTGCGGACCTGATTGAGGAGGCGAGCGGCAAGGCCTCAGTGGCTGACCTTGCAGTGGCGGCCCAAACTGATGAGCGAAAGCTGGGTAAGATTGAAAGCGGTCTACTGAATATGCACCACACTAATTACTATCCTAGAGAACCTGATGCGAACCCTGTCCTGTCACAACATGTTTGTCCAGCCAGAACCTGGAGTCTACGCAAATAATCGGCAAAGTCGCGTTTTGCTCAAGAGCGAAGGTGCATCAGAGATGATTGAGTTCTAGTAAGATTACCGAGGATTTAAAACGCTGAGAGCTCGACTGATTAGTGCATAGCGCTTTGGTCCTTGGCCGTGCATTCCAAGGCCTTCTGCCTCTCATGACTGATCCCGAGAATATGCATACCATAGATCCTCGAAAAGGAGCATTTAGCAAAGCTTATGGAGTCCCCATGAGTATTTCGGATTGGATGATGTTGCCGTCCAACCATGATGCACTCTCTCAATTCATCGTAGGGATTCCATGGTTGAGCAAAATCTCCGCCACCGAGACTGTGGACGCGTACGAGTGGGATCAATGGGGCCCGACCGCCCATGTTTGCGATATGGGATGCGCTGACGGAGGAATAATGTCGCAGCTGAAAGCTAGACATCCGTCGTTGCGAATAACTTGCCAAGATCTAGATGCTGTGCTGGAGAGAACTCGACAGGTGAGCATCAAGATGCGTGATTTACTTTTATGCTAACAATTTCTTAGACCATCCAACAATCTCATCCTGATTCTTTGGCAAACGGAGAGATTGTGATTCAAAATCATGACTATTTCACACCTCAGCCTGTCCTGGCCGATGCCTATTGGCTACGTGGAGTGCTGTAAGTTTTCACTTTGATGATGAAGGGAATCGATAGCTGACATGGCTTTTGTCAGGCACGACTACTCTGATGAAGATTGTATCAAGATCTTGAATAATCTCAAGCCTAAATTGCTCGAGAATAAGCAGGCACGCGTGGTGATCAACGAAATCGTACAACCGGACTTTGTCATCAAGCAAGACGAGATGCACCTCCCAGCCTCGCAGGCCGTTTCAGAAAAGCAGTCTGCGTTTCAAGAGATAACGACGCTAATGCAGCTGCACACAACGGCATTCATGGGCGGCATCGAGCGTTCATACAACGAGTTTGAACAGTTATTTGCCAGCTGTGGTTATAGAATTGATCGCTTCAAAAAGCTGAAGCACTTTACGGCTATCATGGAGGTAGTGATGATAGAATAGATGAACTGTTTCTGCTTTCAGAATTGACTCCGCACTCGATTGAGAAGATGAGCCTAGAACGTGGCTGTGAGACAACCTGCAGCTCGAGGGGGTATGCCGCTGCGGCTCGGAAATGCAAGATGGCCCGAGACATACATATGAAGGATTGAAAGCCTGGCAGTTGGTTGCGCAAGTATTCAAGGGGATCTATTGGCGGAGCTAGCAAGCCATGGTGCCATTCCATGACGAAAGTGGCATCAAGAATGCCTATTATCATGGATGAGCCATTTCCGAAAATGCCCCGTGTCCAGGCAGCGATGTGGCCTCAAAAAGTCCTATGAGCGGGCCGCACGAAAGTGCAGGCCAATCCCCTCCGATGTGCGAATGGAGCCTTGAGGTTACACGCTAGCTTTTTTCCAATAGGATATCATAGTCTTTGCAAATCACTTCTCATAATGTAGATTTTTGTGTTGGTGTTGGTACTTCAAGGCTCCCTTCGCACATTGGAGGGGATTCTCGTGAACATATGTGCCCCAGGCTGACCACCATCTTCTTGAATGTGCAGAAGCCACAGTGAGGGGCACCACCCTAATTTTTGAGTCAGTTACGAGAGTTGCATGGATACTATTGGCACTTTGATTCCCACCTAACCTTGCCGGTAATCGACGTCCCGGCAACTTTGCCGCGAACTGAAGCGCGATAGCCTACGGCTCCTCCCGTCCACTCAAGCAGACACAACACATCATGCACTAGCTACGCTTCTCATATTGATCACGAATAACACTAAGCCTCATTCATGGCGCAAACTCTATTCTTCGGCTCAACTTACAGTTAGATGCGATTGTGAATGGGTCCCGAGGCGCTGCTGAGAAAAGAAAAAGGCGAGGGAATTTTCCATGCGATGTGCACTTTGTCTGTTTCTGTGAAATAAAGGAGAGCAAGTTTCTATGATAAATATCGGGGGAAATGGATGTTTCCTTTAAAGCCAGTCTTACCGCTTCTTCTCCAGCCACCCATCATTCTTGCTGATGCCATTTTGCCTCAAAGCGCGATGAACTTTCAATAAATTCTTTTGTTTTTGGTGGAAGATACCGCCTTTTATTGTTGCTTGAAGTGGTCATTTATGCGCTCACGGGCTTTTAAGGCCTCTGGATGTAAGGTCCGTGATATTTGATGTTACCAAACAATCATCAACTATAAGCTACCTCGAGAATCCCTTTGAAGCATGATGTATTTCTGTTCCATTATTCTTCTTATTTATCGCCAAAATCGTTGCTTGCCTCCAGCCGTTTCTCTCTTCATCCGTCTTTACTAATAGATAACTAGAATGATGCCTCGATTCAAGAGCATGCGAAACTATGTGTGGGAAAGGATACGAAACATGTGGAAAAGGTTGGAATGGCTCAGAGATCGTCCACGTGAGCACTTCAGCCGAATGCTGTCAGCGGTCTTGACATACGCCCTTGGCAATTATGCAATAAATGAAGATGCAAATGGCCCATATATTGAAACGGGCCGGAAGCTAGGTGTTGCTGGGACAGATCTCATACAATTTGTTTTGGCTGATTCGACAGCTACCTACCGAGAAACTCCATCGATGGAGTGTATCAAGAGATTTTGTCCCGGAACAACACTCCAAGACCTAGAAGATTCTTCCAACATTGATCAAGATCGAGATATTATTCATCAAGATCAAGATATCATTCTTGACGTATGGTACAGAAATGAATTGGGGTCAAACCGCACTGAAAGTGATATTGGACTCACTGCGCGGGAGCTTCGGGAGAAATTGCTGGAGCACGTGAGTATATAATAAAACTTTCGCAAGGAAAACTGTTAATTCTGTATAGACACCGAAAATCTCAACAACGGGTGGAACACTGTTGGCTAATACCCAGCGCCTTGTGATGTGAGAAAAAGATTACAATCACTCTTGACTTCGCTAACTCGTTCAAGTTTCATGCCAAATCCCAGTCGCTATACGCTGGCAGCTCTTGTCTCAGCGGCTACAATTAATCAAGCCAGCGGGTTACGAGAATGCTTCTATCGACATCTAGCATTTCGGGGCTTTGTCGGACAAATTCCTCCGGTAAGATGTTTCCCAAGCCAAAAGTTAAGAACATTGGATTTAACAGAGACCTAGCATTGCAATATCCCATTCCTCCAATTGAGCTTTAATCTTCCTTATTACGCTATCAGGACAAGTCGTTCCGATGAGCCTCCACCCCAAAGTTGGCGCTTCAAGAACTTGGAAGGGAAGGAAGGCGAGGAGGCAGTAGGAGAAGTCACAGATCTAAGGTTTCTGACGAGACATGAAAGTTACCCAGATATCGAATACCTATGCGAAGCCCAAATAAGCCTCCTCATAAGTGCCTCTAGTGATACAAGGTGGGTGGCATACTTTTTTATCGACAACTATTTTGAAGATGAGGAGACAAGAGAAACCGCAAGGGGATACAAGCAAGAGAGGGATGATTCTCGAATCAACTTACATATTGATGCACCGACCAGCGGTCAATATGGTCTCAACATCGCCGAGTTGAAGCCTCAGCACTACTTTTGCCTTGTGTTTGAATCCCGACTTAGACAAGTGAAACATGAGTGGCATCGGTTGATTCTGAAGATGCGGTACATGATTGAGAAATATGTAAGTTGGAGATTTTTAGCTCTTATTCTGTGCTCGCAAATTTGTATTCAGGTATGGTTGTAAGTTTTAACCCAAGCACAATAGATATCCGCATGCCCCGTTGCTGAGGCAGGTTTGTTTCGGTCGCCAAGCTTACAGGCTCTGTCCACCATCGAGCAATCATACAAATCTATCGTCCAGGCCAAGAAACTATTGCATAAATTGGCCCAAGCTTTAGAGTCAACACTCACAAAGTCTGCTGACTTTAAAAAGATGATCAAAATGGAGCCAGGGGCTGGGTATAGGAACCTCGCCAACATTGAATATAGCTTCAAGCATCTGGAGGAAAGCCTGGTGGATGTCAAACATTTGAAAGCCGCGTGCGTAGAATATGAAAAAGACGTAAGCCCATCACCTGAAATTCGGTTTCTTGCATTCGTTGACCTTGCGGGCAGTTGAAACTTTATATGGGCCAAGACCAGGCTCGAAGAGCTAGTCTAATGCAAGTCATGAACATTGTGATGCTATGTGTAAGTGTTAAGATCTGCTATATTCTGTGGTGTTTATACTTATTTCAATGTAGCTGGTATCGCCTATAGCACTCGCTGCCGCAATGTTGTCGATGCAGCCTGATGCAATTCCGCGTCCCTTCGGCGCCAATACCACGTCCTTCATCTGCCTGGTTATCATCCTTCTGATATGCATTTGCCTACCAATGATTGCAATGATGAATTGGGATAGGGTCAAGGTCGAAACAATGTTCTGTTCCTTGATCAAGTGGAGAGAGCAAAACGATGATGTAGGGAGGGGCCGTTGAATTGATTTCCTTTGTTAGTTAGGTCAAGCGATGGGCCAGTGGGGTTTTATAGGATATGATGTCCCAGGTTCATTTTAGTTGTTATTTTCGAAAATCTTCTCAGGCCGCGAGACATATGTTTAATATTTCCCCAAGACAAAATTGTGATTATCCGGCACCAAAATGTGACGAAATAGGGGCGGCTCGACTCCCTGTCGACAGATGATACGTGAGCAAGGGTAGCGGCAAGAAATGCCACGTCACGCTGATATGGCGGTGAGATTGTGTGTGATGATGCATGGTTTTAGATAGCCACCAAAATTCGGGCCGCACCAACCTCCAAGAATTTTCTCCTTCTGCCAACCACCGTATGCGGCTGAATTCCCTGTGGCAGAATTGGCAAAGGTAGAGGCACTTCCTCCAGTGTGAATAGTGAGGTCATGTTGTATCTCTCTCAACACTTGACTATGGCGTGGAGACATGATATGGCCCGTGTAGAGCCAAAGAGGCCTCGGACATGGGTAAGGAGCAGAGTAAAAAAGAACAAAAAGCAAGCATTGTCTTGACTTACGCGAGACAATAGAACTTTCGAAAGGTCCGTTGGAGCTGAGGATGGGACATATCTCAGTGGTTCAGCCGTGTGACTGTCACACTTGATCACCTTCTTCCCGCGAGGTTCACATGACAAATCCCGCGTCAGGTACATGGAAGTCATCTCCAAGTCACGCCAAGCCATTGCAAAATCGGGCCGTTCATAGGACCTTGATCTTTTACAAAAAAAGAAACATGCTTTATTACCAGAATAATCCTCTTCTAATTCTAGAGAGCAATTTTTGCTTATACCTCAACGGCAAAAGTTTCCAGCTTTTGTGGCGCAGACTTTCCGCTCAAATTTTGAAACCCTCTCATAAAGTCACAAGCGTCCAGTGAATCTCGTGTCTCATTCAGCCGAAGGTTCGTGTTGTGCGGTGCCAAGGAAATGATCGAAATATGAGATCTAATTCGTCTTGAGTGATACGAAATTCATGCCATCCACCGATTCTGCACCTTTCACCATTATGTGCTCAGTTTCATCCCAGCCGAGTGCTGATGACGCAGCATTTGATAAGCGTCAGCATCATCACTCTCATGAGCGTGGCTCCAAAATTGTACGTACCATTGAATAATTAAACCGCTAGTCAATGGGCTTATTTTCTCAAACCCTTTTTCGGCCGTCGTATTATTGGTTTATGCCTGTTGACGAGCTACGCCAACGCTAACTAGAGTCAGTCACCGCCTCCGACCCAATCATGCAACATGCCCACCCATTCCGTGGAAGACACAGTTGGCAGCGACTATGTAAGTATTCGGAAATTAGATTCGCATCTTCGATTTCAAGCTGATATGCTTTTAGTCGAACAGAACACGCAGGCCAGCCTACGTTTGGACTTGTTGCCAGTGTGCCACGGGTGGCATGCTTATGCTGGTTACCATGTGTCCCGGCTGCGGCAGTCCTCGCTGTGGACACTGTGAAGTGAGGAGGGTCTATATCTGAACATTAATATGCGAATGCGACGGTTATGCTTTCCATAATCACGACTAAGAATATGCGAAGCTAGGTCGCACCTGCCATTTCTCAGCATTTGGGCATATTATCAAGCGTGCGAAGTTTTTCTTTTGTCTCCTGGCAGCGTCAGATTGTGAGATGTTGGAATTCATGTATTTAATTAGGGTTGAATTACAGTCATAGATTCATAGACGGGATAAAACTAGCTATACTGTGATCAAGGGTGAAGGATGTCGGCCTTTATTCAGGTGCGTACCAGTCAAGCCACTAATCCGGTACATAATGTTAATAGTGTCTTGTGAATTATATGCACATACGTTCGCAGAGGACGAAACTCGACCGGTTTACTTTTACTATTTCAAAAGTATTCACCCTGAGGCTCAGAAGGCGGAATTACTCGGCATCTTTACAGGTGTTGACGTCCACATGGCCCAATTTGATGCTTCCAACGAGGCGGAATTTCAGACGATTATAGGTGGTGCAATTCCTCGTTATGGATGACCGGATGTCTAGACAGACCTGGTTCAATGAGGCCATTGCAGAATGATTTTTTTCTAATGAAGGCACAGACACCAAGATGAGATTTAGCAACACCGTGACTTTTACTGTACCGATTCCACGAAATTGACCAGACACAAGGATTTTACTTGTCGCAAAGCATGCTACTCCAGTAATAGAAAAGGCCTCAGACGACAAGTCGGAATCGTGAGACAGCTTAATTGCTACCTCTACCATTGCAGGGCTAATGCTGGGCCTAGCCCGTACTCGGCTGCCAAAACTGCCGCCATCTCGTTTCTCAAACCACCGCCTACCAACTTGTAGGTACTGAGGTCAGTATCAATACAATTTGCCCTAGTTACATCTAGATCTGCATGGCAGCGCCTCTCAAATAAATCAACTATAGATAAGTGTTGGTAGGCCCCGGGGTTCGTTGTGACATGGCCAAGCGCACGGTAGAGCAGCTGCTAGGGAGTTTCTTGTTGAAATAATGATAAGCACTTATTTGGAAACCTTTGATATGTGGAATAGTATTGTCTGAATAAAGAGGGTTTCCTTCTAATAAAACGATTACAGTTAAAAAAATAGAAACGAAATCTAAAGATCTAAAGAAAGGTAATTGAGCAAGACAGAGGTGCTTGAGCATTTCCCGGTTGCAGCTAGCGGCATTTTTTAAACCCCGATCGTTTGGTTTTACGACTCAGCCTTCTTAGTCGCCTTGGTTCTGAGTTTCATCATGAGGAATACCATTCCATAAATGCCGATGACGAACACCACTACAATCCCTGCATTTCTCCATCCATAGTATTCTTCCTGTAGATTCAGAGTTCGTAGGTAGTCAGCGCCTTCAGTATACTGGCACACCTGACAGACGCTGGTAGCCTCCGGGTTGAGAAGGTTGCTGCCCGCACCCATATTTTGCAGGTAGTCAGTAAGATATTCGCTGCAAGTTTCATTGGCAGGCGGATCGAACACAGCCAATTCGTTAGGCTTGCAGTGAACAGGCTTATCCCACGTAGTGAATACGAGAAGGGAACTCATTAAATAGTTGAAGGGGTCGATATAGTACATCCTGTACAAAGAAGCCTGTTAGAGACCTGTGGAAACAATATCGGCGAGCAAAGCAGGGCAGTAGAGCTTACCAGTATCGCCAGAAGGGTACAATATGGCTGTATGGTATCATAACACCACAAAATGAGACCAAAGTTGTGATGACTAAAGGATTGACGAGTGATGCGAAGACAGCGTTTGGGGTATAAGCGGCAATCATTTGGCCTATACCAGTGTACAAGAATTCGTACATCACCTAGGTGACAATTAGCCAATGTAGAACAAATATGAGAAAAGTTCGCAAGCTTACCACGACAAAGAATACGCTGCCCGCATGGCCTGGGGAGGTAGGAAAGCCGCAGGTGAAATACCAACAGACGTAATACAATACTGCGCAGGCAATCAAATAAGGAAATTCGGATACAATAAGGCCTGTGACGAAAGGCGCCCAGTGGTACATCTTACTCTTCTTCTCGCGCGCTTCATATATGTCGCGGCGGTCAAGGAAAAGAGGTTGAAGCTGGGCAATGACACCAGGCGCGACAAAAATAAAGTTGAAAACAGTGAAGAGATTCATCTGAAGGTCTGTGAGAGAGTCTCCAATCATCCAGAACGAAAAGCCGTTGAGCAGCGCCAAGCTGATGTGCATGGCAAATTTGTTGCCGACATAATCGGTGTTTCGGAAAAGTGAGATGTTCATACGATGCGTTACAATCTTGATTTGTGTCCACATAGAAGCTGCGAATTCATGTCCGTCGTCACCTACATTTGACGGTTGGCTGGAAGCGTGTGCCACCATAGTATCGATTTCGTTGGAGAGCCTATCATGCTCCGGGGATTCCAGCCAAATCTTATTCCAGTCTTGAGGCGATTTGCTTGTACCGGATACCACATCGACGATATGCTCAGCTGGGTTTGCCTCGGGTGGGCAAGGGGCTCCGTGACGACCAAAGTATTCCTTGACTGTGTTTGAATTTTGACCAATGTCACCGAAATAAACAGTCTTTCCGCCTTTTGATAACAACAAGAGAGTATCGAATTGCGCAAACAGTTGTGCTGAGGGCTGATGAATAGTGACCAGGACAGCTTGACCAGCTTCCGCTAGTTTGCGGAGAAATCGGACGGTATTGTAGGCGGCCTGACCATCAAGACCTGAAGTTGGCTCGTCGAGAAATATGAGAATACTTGGCCTTGCCACTAGCTCAACGCCAATAGTCAGACGTTTACGCTGCTCAATGGAGAGACCAGCACCCGGACGACCGATAAGCGAATGTTCAAGATCAGATAGCTCCAGTAGATCGACAATCGTGTCCACATATTTAATTTTCTCTTCATCAGGAATATCGCGTGACTGACGTAGTAACGCTGAAAATTCAAGAGCTTCGCGGACAGTAGCCAAAGGTTCGTGGATATCCAATTGCTCCACGTAACCTGCTGACCGTTGAAATGAAATGGGAATTGGGCGACCATCAACCAGCACAGATCCATGGATAGTGCCCTCGGTTTTGCGTTGAGCAAGAACATCAAGAAGGGTTGTTTTACCAGCGCCAGAAGAACCCATCAAAGCGCCAAGCATACCTGGCTTCACGTATCCCTGAACATTATCCAAGAGAACGCGGTCACCCTCGGGTGTTTTGACCGTATATGTCAAATTTTTCCAAGTGAAAATACTTTTGTTGCGTATGAGTGTGGTTTCGGCGTTCTCGCCAGAATTATTGGATCTGGATTCGGTTGAAGGCTTTTCATTACCTCGTGTCTCCTCGTCATCCGATTTTAACAGATGCTTCGACTTATGCTGTTGCTCCCGGGGGATCAGAAGACTTCTGCTACCTCCGCCCTGAAGCGACCACCTAGATGTAAAGAATATTGTTAGGGCAACAAAGAGTAACCACCATGCACAAATGATGCCAAAGTTGCGCCAAACGTGGCTGTGGCTAAAGGAAATAGCTTTGAGATAATCGTCGCCTGTGAGTCTTGTGGCACCGGGTGCTGCACCAAGAACACCTGCGCAGGACTGTCCCCCGGTGCCATTCGTGTATCCAGGACCGTTTGGGATGAGATTGGAGCCAATACAGGGTATTTCTACATCATGAAATTCGTTGCCAAGAAGAGACTCGAACCCATATGCCATGGGGTTGATCCAAAAGATCCAAACGAACCATGGATGCATAACAGGCTTGATAATCATGTACCCCATGTAGACAAACAGAGCAACAATCGAGAGTCCTGACACCTTGGTTGCAGCATCAAAAGTAGGAAAGGCGGCGCCGACAAGCCGGAAAAAGGCTGTCATGGACATGGCAGTCATGAAGTTGGTAATCCAGTACGTAAAGAATGCGGCTGCGGTACTTTTGAGGCCAACCATAAAGTAGAGAACAAGGCCGAAATGAGTTACTTGGAATAGCAAGATGGGGAAGTCTGCCACAACTTGGGCTATGCAGATGGCTGCTGGATGATACAAGGCGAAGGCTCGGTGCTTGGCAAGAATCGGTCGGCCAGTGAAAGAATCTGTGACCTCGGAAAGTGCTATGAGAGCATTGTACAGGATGGAGAAGAATAGGGCGCCGCCCTTGAGGAACAATCCGCCCGAGTTGTTTGGAGCGGCATAGAAGAGAGAGCCGCCCAAGAGAGATTGGATGACCGTTGCGCCCTGCTTCATGAAGAGCGTTGATTTGTCTCCCCACATGAGCTGGTACTGTCGGATAATGGCGACCCTGACTTGAGTCATGAAACTGGCGGAGATTGGCGAGCTCTTAGGCATGCCGGGGTTCTTTTCGTAAGCGGCCATCTCCTTGAACACCATTGTGTTTTGGGACGCTTCCTCACTAGTAGGGTAAGTTCGGCACTCCTTCAGCATCATATCCTTGATATCCGACTTCTCGTAGGCGGCTCGAACTTCATCGGCAGTACGCGGGAACGTGTTCTCAAATCCGGGGGCAATCACGCGTTCGGTCGGGACTGTCACGCCCGTCAAAAAATCGGCTTGGTTGGACCCAGAATCCCGTATAAATCCTAATTCTTCCATAAACGGCACTGCCTGGTTCCGAGGTCCGTAAAACAGCTGCTTACCCTCATCAAGTACCAAAACCTTGTCGAAGTGTTCATAGATGCCATTTCCCGCTTGGTATAGGGTGACGATGGTCGTGAGCCCGAGAATATCGGTCATAGCTCTAATTGCCTCGACCCACTCAAGAGCTGTGCTGGCATCAAGACCTCTTGTCGAGTTATCCCAACAAAAGATACTTGCGCGAGTGCCAAGACATTCAAGGATAGACACTCGCTTTCTCTCTCCTCCAGAGACACCTCTGATGAAGGGATCTCCGACCTTTGTCGAGGCTGTATGGGAAATACCGACCGATCGTAGCAAAAAGTCTTTGTAGAACTGGGCGTAATCCTCGGGTGACTTGAAGCCAGGAGGCAGATGAGAAGGCACCTTCATGCGGGTGACGAAGTCAATGGTGTCTTGAACGGTTAGGGTCGGAAAGAAGATTTCATCTTCTGCATTCATGATGATCTGACCACGATATTGCTTGGCTTCTTTGTCAGACATGGCCCCGAACGTAACGTCTCCTGTAACCTCTTCATATTCGAGCCGATTATTGGAGAGCACGTTCAGCAGGGTTGTGCAGCCTGAACCTGGTCTCCCAAGAACAAGCAACATCTCTCCCGGTTTGACGCATCCGAAGGAATTGTCGATGATAGTCTTTGTTGGGACTTTGCCCCCATTCTTGTGGAATGGGTAGAACTGGGAGAGGACGTTTTCGTGGAATGTTGCATCGCTGCCAATGCCCTTGACGGTAAGATTTTGCCAGGTCACGCCAAGCTTCTGGGGTTTTCCTCCGCCTTGCTCATCTCGGTCCTTCATTGATTGAAGCTCCGGAGTCATGCGCCAAGTAGGTTTGCTTGGGCTGGTTTTTGATGATGTCGGGTACACACCCCCAGCATCCCTCTCGTCTGGTATTTCGATGTTCGTGACGGACTCATTGTCCCCGACCGTCGAACTGAGGCTCATTTCGGAATTCGCGAATTATTTTCAACAATAAGTTGGAATTTGGAAGAATAAAGTGGTAGTTGATCTTGCGATATAGGACGGCAAAGGAAATCTATTAGTTGAGCGATCTAAAGAAAATATACAGAATGTTCTTGAGGAGGTATAAGGTAGATGTGCCAGTCCAACGAATCCATATCTGATACTTATATTCAACTCGCTATCCAAGCTTTCCATTTACAAGACGAAAAATGATTATTCTTCATACTTCGTCAACCCAAAAAGCCTCCGCAAAGCCGTCGGAGGGTTGGTTTGATTGGGACTCGTAATACTGAAAAGATGGCTAACGGAACTTAGCTCAATGAGACTGTGCGTCTTATCTCGACTTTGAGTATGTCGCTTGGACCCTCCCTCACGGTATGGCCTAGCCTTTCTTCGTTAGCCGATTATAAACCATCCAATTTCAATTCTCTGTCACAGCGCCTTCATCGGGCTTTTTACATAACCGACTCCCCTCCTCACTAGGCGATTGCCTAACGCTGGGCGACTCAAAACCTTGTATTTGCGCCTTGGCGTGTCCCGGGTCCGAGCTTTGGAGCTAAGACGACCACCTATCTGCGTCACAACCGGCATTCAAATAGTCGCCGCGGAACCTTTGAAGAAGAAAATTTCACCACCACTCTCCAATCACTGCTGAGGCCTCCCCCATCCTCCGGCCCCAAGTCTCCCTTTTTGCTACTGCATCTACTGTACTGTCAACTCCGCATCGGCTCCCGGCAAAATGGGGTTGACCACGGGCTCCGCACATGTTCATCGAACACAGAGACGCTTTTCCTGTGAAGCCTGCAGGGTAAAGAAGTCGAAATGTTGGCGCGCGCATACGGACGACAAAAATTGTGCTCGATGCATGATGCTCGGAATAGAATGCACTGTCGGGCCTCAGAAGAGGATCGGAAGACCCCGTCGAGCTGGGGGCTTTAGCAAACGAATCTCGACCCCGGATCTCAACGAACCCGTCAATACGACAACAGAGCTGGATGGTATGACCGTTCCACAGAACCAATCAACTCTCCACTTTGCGGCTGAACATGACGAATTCGCCCTTGCCCAACCATGGTCATCCATAGGAATGGCCTTCTCAGGCCAAGACGCATCTATTTGGGATATGGGCAACTATGTTGATCCATCCCTCTTCTGGCCCCATGCCAGCCCGGGTTTCGGTATCACTTCGGCCGCTGCAGAATCCCCCCAAACGCCAAACACGTCAAACACGCCAAACACGCCAAATAACGCGTGGCCACTGGCCAATGCCAATTTTTACTATCTACCAAACGATGATGCGATAACATTGCGACCGAGCTTTGATGTGGATGTGTCAGATGTTATGACGAAGCTGTCCAAAATCAATATGGATCTACATCTTCGAGTCGCGGCTGCCCAGACAAATGGAAAGGCTCTCGATTTCAACAGCACAGTGTATAGAGAAGGCCCTTTGTATATCAATAGCTTTACTCTGGCAGAGTTCTTACTCAAAGCTTCCCAAGACTTCCTGTTCATATTGACACAACTACTAGGCAATGAACAGTCTAGAGTGTTCGATATTTCAAAATCGACGGATTCTCGATCAGGAGACTTTGTGTTTCCGCCACTCTTTCATTCCGGCAAAGAAACAGGTTCGAAATCTACGCTTGTGTCTTGTTTCTCTCGACCGTTCATTGCTTCGCAACCTCTGTTTGCGCCGCTTGTTCTGAGCATGACGAGTATTTTTACGCAGCTCACGTCGCTTTACGAGATGACCCTTGAATACATGACGAGCCGCATCGAACGGATAACCACCGATCCCATTATATCGTTTCCAAACTTCACCGATGGAGCTATAGCCCCGATGCAGCCATGCAAACAGGGCATCTTCTTCTCGGAGTTTGCTATTCTGCACCTGGAAAGAATGGAACAAGCTCTAGGAATTCACAGGGTTCCTGGGGGCGGGGAGAGTGGTTTGCTCTCCGGAAGACAAGCCAAGGTGCTTTGGAGTGAGCTGGATGGGAAGCGCAGTATCATTCCCGGCCATGCCACAATGAAGCCAGTTCAAATGAGGAGATTGTTTGGAAAGGTTGCCGATATACTACGGGATGTTGATAGAATGCAGCAGGTGTAATTTTCTTTTTAACTTGTCATTTGATAGAATTTCTAACCTCCAACAAAAGCAAGAAGGAATGCTTTGATTGCATAGGAATGAAGCCTTCTTGGAGCGAAATGAGTCTTCCTAGGCTGGTGCTTTCAATTCTCAGTTCATCCTTGACCAAGATCACACCAAATATAATACAGTCCTAGCTCTAAACAAATAGCTTGAATTCAACTTTCGGTTCTCCTAGCCCAATTTCTCGGCTAAACACGCTATTACCTCAATGATATTACCTCAATGATGCGTGGTTACACGGGAAGGCATGCGGAGATACCACAAGCTATGAATCCAGGCGCATGCAGAAGCTCTTGATTCTTCAAAGGAAGTTCTATCTGGGTCTCTTATAGCTGCTGTTACGGCTAGCTGTTTGGGGCTGTCCGGGGCTGCCGGAGGCTACCCGAGGCAGCCGGGTCTTAAGGTTCAATCATCATGACGTTTACAGCCCGGCCCCGATCCTCAATTGGTCGTGCCCCGCACAGCCGATGGCTGAGAGATGTGTGAAAAACGGCATTGTGTTATTTACTATGGTGTTTTGAGGCCAACTGCGGCCTGTTATCTAGCTTCTACCCGGGCTGTGATGTCTTTCATCTTGTTCATCCGACCCGGGTGATCGAGGTCGATTGAAGGGATTGCGAGGACCTTGTCGCAGCCCGGACCCTCGTATCTTGACGAGCTGTTGTGTTGAAGCTAGGCAGCTGTGACTGTCAAAGAGTGTGTCAGGAGAGTAAATGTGTGACTTGTCGGCAAAATTACATAAAACGCCTTCTGCCAAGAGTATCAAGTGCAATCCCAGTTGCCGAAGACCGCCAACCACTCCACTGTGGAGACCGGATGGAAATGTTATTATTCAGCAATCATGGTGATCTGTGCGTGCGACATCTGAATCTAACTAGGAAATTATTGGTAATCGGCTACTCCTTGTCTGGCCGCAGCCATCAGTCCCGGAAAGTGAGAGCGTCATGAATATGTAGCGACGAATCAGCATAAAAGGACTGCAAATGCTGCTTTGGGTTTTAAACTTTTAGCTAATTCTATCTGCTATTGTAACGACTATTGCATTCCTATTTTCATCTTCATTATGACTCCTAGCATCCTTATCGTTGGAGCCACTGGCAATACTGGCCAGAGCGCAGTCGAGACATTGTCAAAACTGTTGGAGACCAAGAAAGCTTTGTCTGGGCTCCGGCTTATTGCACTGACTCGGTCCTCAAATGGAGCAGCAGCTCAACGACTCGCTCAATTGCCCGGTGTTGAGGTGGTTGAGCACAACTGGGTTGATATCACTGCTGATTGGCTCCGCCAACACGATGTAGTAAGGGCCTTCATTGCATCGCACAACCAGCCAAATCAATTTGCAGAAGAATCGAGCTTCCATCTGGCCTCTCTCAATGCCGGCGTCAAGTATGTTGTGCGTATTTCGACCACGGCCGCCAATGTTCGCCCGGACTGCCCCGCCTTCTACCCGCGAACCCATTGGGCGATCGAAGCCCTGCTTAGCTCGCGGGAGTTTCAATCTCTGCAGTGGACCTCGCTGCAGCCCAACGTTTTCTCCCCGCTGTATCTTTCACCTGCTGCTGAGCTGGTCAAGAAATTCCGCAAGACTGGAACGCAGGATCCCCTGAGGCTGATGGCTTCAAAGTACGCACCTGTCGGCATCATCGACCCCTATGACATTGGTGTCCTCGCAGCTCACCTCTTGTCCGAGGAGGATCCTACCAGGCACAATAAAGCCAAGTATGTTTTGAATGGCCCGGAAGATATTACTGGAAGCCAGATTGTCCAGATGGTTGAGCAGGTCATTGGCACCAATGTTGAGGACGTTCGCTACAAGGACATGTCGTTCATAGATCATATGGCGGCGCAAACTACTGAGTCAAAAAGTATTATTTTGTCTATCAAGCATGCTCCGGAAACAGCTTGGGATGAAAAGTGCACCGCCTCTACAACTAGCAAGGAGATATTGAAGCTTTGCGCACCGAAACGTACGCCTGCGGAAGTATTCAAAACTTTGTTGGAAGAGCAGTGAAGCAAGAAAGTATTGTCAATTAGTTCAAGCATTACCCTTGACCCCCCATTAACCTGTTGTCGCGTTTTTAGATATCTAGGAGGTAGCAATGTCGCGTTTCATACCTATCCTTCAGTAGCAGTAAGCTTTAAACAGTACCAAGCAGCTGAATGCCACCACCACCACCATAGTAAAAGTTTCCACCAGTCGGCTTCAGAATAGCATCCAGCTTGATACCAGCTAAATCCAACGAGAAGCTAGTGTTGGTCCACTTATCGCCATCTGGGGGGCTGATGATGCTGGCAGATTTGCCTTGATACTTCAAGTGTTCACGACTTCCAGATCCTGGTTCAAGGATTGAACTTCCGCGGGCGGTCTGGCCTTGAAGATCGTGCAAGGAGACAAAGCTCCCAAGCAGTTGCGAGCCCCAAAGCCCGACATTGGTGGTTAGATGATACTTGTTTCCATCTTCTGTAATAACCCACCAGAGCATGTATACACTTGACGGGTCAGAGGATGCATGAAGACGGATAGGTCAATTATAAACGCACTTGTTGACATTATTCTTGTCTTCGGTGACATAACAAAGAGTTTTTCGAACATCGTATCTATTAACCAGCGTCTTGGGGAATCAGTATTGCCTTGGTAGAGTGCTATAATACAAATACTTACACCATCGTTGTCGATTGTTGTGGGGGCGTAGACTGGAGGAGTCCAGGGCAGAGACTCGGTTGGCGTGGTAGTGTTGGTCATGGCGATTGATCAATTGATGATGGAATAATGTTGAAGGTGTTCTCGACCGTGTTGCTCTCGACTATGATGATCGGAAAACATTACACTACCCATTTTATTTATACCGGAACATTATCACTGATAGGAACTTGAGACACCGCACTCATACACCAGTTGATCATGCTTTTTGGAGCAATGTCCGGTGGCGGTTCCACTTTTCTGAGTCTCCTGCAACGGAATTCCGCGGATCTTGCGTGCATACCCTAACTTGGAACGGAACACGGACCTGGCATCTCGGATTTACATTGCACATTGTTTTTCGGGCGCTTATGAATATGGAACGCAGCTCGCGTATTGTGTCATGCCGTCTTTGCCGGGCACGGAAACTCCGGTGCAACAGAGCTGCCCCTTGCTCCAGCTGTGTATCCCGTGGAGCTCCGTGCTCCTTGGCTGAGGACCTAGCCGACGGAGATGCTCCGACAGCAACGAAAAGTACCGAAATTATCCGGCGCTTGGAGAGATTGGAGGCCCTTCTCTCAGTGCAGGCTAACGAGCCTCCTACAGCCATCAGCTCGACGACGCGGGAGTCTCCACACATACCAATTTCTACACCCAGTGTTCAGAATGGCGCAACAACAGAGCTCCAGAATCTGATGGAAGATGTGATACAGATGGAGCAGTCATGTCCTGGCGCAAGAGTCAATGTGAGTCAAAGGCGAATTGGTCATGAAAACTGAACAATCTTCTGGTCTTCGCTAACACCTATGCTGCTAGGAGCTGGCTTTTGGTGAGAAGCTAATTGTCTGTACGTATCCTATTCGGATGCTTATACAGCTTAGAAGCTCTCATCTATCGTCTACCGTGCAGTTGGTGGGCGCCGCTCGATGCATCGGACTACCCGTTCAACCCGAGGCAGAAGTGTTGATGCACAACTACATTGTAAACATCAGTCACACCCATCATGTTATACACGGACCCTCCATGGGGGCACTGATATCCAAGGTATATGATTCGCTAAAGACAGGTACCCATGTTTCCCCAGGGATTCTTGTTCTTTTGTTATCCATATTCGCTGCCGTCGCCAACTCTTGGTCAGCACAGAATAATCCACAGCTCTTCCCAAACACCACCGAAGCCACCAACCAAGCACTATTCTGGCTTAAGCTAGCCTTTTGTGTTCTAGAGGTTTCACAGCGTAGGTCTGATGTCTCCTTGGAGTTTATTCAAGGACTGGTCATCCTGAGCGTGACGCTCCTGGACCTAGAAGGCATCTCTACGCGTGCATATTCAACATTCTGCAGAGCAATAGCAATGGGACGAGAGCTTGGCCTCCATCTTATTGATTGCTTTCACAGTCAGCCTGACGTCCTAAAGCATGTACCACGGACTGGAATAAGAGCCGAGGTAGGGCGACGAGTCTGGTGGCACTTGGCTGCTACGGATTGGTAAAACGTGCTGTTCCGCATTTTTACAAACTAAGCTCACCGCAACTTCAGGATATTGTCCTGCTGTTCCAATGTCCAAAAAGGCACTTACTCGATCCATGTTCATCAGATGACAGTGAGGAAACCCATCAACATCAACGATGAGGATTTGACGGACGGCGAAATGATCGCGAAGCCTATTGAGCAACCGACACAAATGTCCTATTTCCTCCAGAGAGTCCGATTAGCCGAAGAAATGAGATCATATATCGACAAAATACCATTCAGTAAACTCGACCTGGGTATGCTAGAGTACAATCACGTGGCCCAATTGGATGCAGGATTTGAACGATACCTACAAGAAGTGCCACGCTTCTTTTCTGCAAATGCCCATGGTCTCAACGAACAACCAGCTACAAGCCACCTTGACTCAAAAAAGACTAGGCTTGAGCGCTACCTAATCCTCGCGTTTGTCCATGGCCACCGCTGCAGGCTACACCTCCCTTATTTTACTCGCAGTGCAGTGGATGTGGTATACGAGCATTCGCGAACAGTATCGTTGCAAAGTGCGAGGATAATCATCCGCGAAGAGCGCCTATTGAAAAGCGAAACATGTGCATCGGCTCATTCTAATCTCGGAATAGTCGCATACGGCTACTTCCTCGCTGTTGCTGTGCTGGTACTTGATCTTTGCCTAGCCGCTGAGGAGAGGCAAAAGACAGCCAGGCAGCAGGAACTGAAGCAAGCATGGAATACGCTGATGGAGATACAAGCGCGCACATCAGTACTTACCGGAGCAGTGGAAATACTGAAGCAGGTCATGGGAAAATTCGATCTGCTATCGCTGGTAGACTCCCAAGTCAATCTATGGTTAGTGCCAACGAGCAGTGATCGCAGCCCTATGTGTCTCTTCACTGGAAGCGTGTGGAGAATTCGTTGCTAACATACCCTAGGACAAACAACCTGTCCTTGTACGGGTCCTCCTTGGAAGGCACCTTGCAGGATATCGATTGGGGAAACTTGGTTTGGTTGTAAATGTTTGATGCTCGGTCATCTATTCTGGCCTAGCCGTTCATCCGGATTGGCTGCACGTGCGGCGCCATACTGTACATAGTAGTTGCTCATGGAATAATACGAATAAGGTTCACAACAGCGTACATGTAGCTTTTTCCCGAATAGACTTAAATGGGTTTTGGCTAGACGAGCCGCGGTTTAGTACGGGACCGAAACCGAATGTCCGATGGACCCGCAATTTGAACAGGGAGCAGCTACAACACCAACACTTCCTAGAGTCCTAAAGATTTAAATTCCTCGTCCACCCACGGCGATATTTGGCATCAGTACTTTGGCAGTAAATAGACATTGTGAGAGTTTTCTGCGATTCCGTAAACCGCTACTGCCAGTTCAGCATAGAAAGAACCAAACGATGTGGACGTCTGTGCATGAACTGAGTTCAACGCTAGTTACTTCTGACACCGCACCATTGGGTGCCACTGTTGTTTAGTACAGGCCACCTACCAAAAACCTCTAGTGGTCTCTCAAGTCAGTAAATGATCGAATTGCTATCATCTCATACTAAAGCGCGTTTTCCGATTAGGACGGTCAGGATTCAACAGCTCCAAACCCGAGCACTCGTCCCTTCCTCGTAATATTTGATACTTGAATACAGTTCAGCGTCCATGTTCAAGACGGGAATCGGTATTGCCGAATGCCAAGGTTCTGAGGGCCTTCTTTTCCAGGGTCTGGAGTTTCAGGATTGGACGAAAATGGGGCTTCTCGTACCGCATTGTGGTGTCTATTTACATCCGAAAACTCAATTGAGATGAACACAAGCCATGCTGGGCGAAAATCCGTGTATGGATGCTCCCACCCAAAAGCTTGGGTAAACCCAAATCAAGACACCGGCCAATAGCGTCACTGCTAATTTGACCCCCTGTTAGAGAATACGGTTTTATTTTACTAGCGATTGGATGCGATATATTATCCAACATCGGCACTCGCAAATCATCCGCTGCAGCGTTCATCACATTCGTTCATATACTGTACCAGCGAGGTAACATTGCTTCGACTGCCACTCTCGAAACGCCTCCCATTCTACATTCCACAAACCTAAGCGTCCGAGAACAAGTCACGATGCGTGTCGGACTCATCTCGTCAGTCTGCTTGGCGCTCCTGGCGGCCGCTACAGATGCCCAACTTGAGGACCCAGAGCACCCTTACATCGCCCCGGGCCCTTCTGATCGTCGCTCGCCCTGCCCCGCGCTCAACATCCTCGCGAACCACGGTTACATCAACCGCAACGGCTCCTTCATCACGGGCGAAAGCGCCACGGTGGCACAGATGCAGGCTTTCAACTTTTCCCGTACCATCTCAGCGGGCCCCGTCCCTTCCGCCCTAAACTACTCCAGCACTGGCGTGGAAAACACGTTCCACCTCGACGACCTTGTCAAGAAGCCCCTCGACCACGATGGGAGCTTGAGCCGAGGGGACTTGGCGTTTGGCGACAACCTGCACTTCAACAGGACCATCTGGGACTCCGTGATGGCGAGGCTGCCGGATGAGTACGTTACCTGGAAGCAGGCTGCCGAGGCGGGGGCTGCGAGGTTGGAGGACGCGAGAAAGGCGAACCCCAACTTTAGCCTCGATGCGACCGATGTCCAGGCCACGTTTGACCAGATGAACGGTCTCCTTGCCGCGTTAGGCGGGAGCGTGGAGGATGGCAAGGCGAGGAGGGACTGGATCAATGCTAGCTTCGTGGAGGAGAGACTGCCGTGGGCCCTGGGCTGGAAGACTTCTGAGAAGGAGCTCACAGTGACGGACTTTACGCCCATGGCAAAGGCCCTGAGGCAGTATGCGCCCGGTGGTGTGTAATCGGGAGGGGTTACGGTCTCTCTCGTTTATGGTCCGTGGTGGGTGTACAGGGTAGGAGTCGTGGCACAAAAGGTCTGCACCGATGTCTCCAAGATTTGACTTGAAAAGATAAAATACAAACAAGTGGGATGTAACCAATAGAACATGACGATCAAGTTTCTGTTAGTTTTATACTCAGATTCTTGACGACTCTGGGAGCATGAAGTAGATGGAGTTTATGTAATAATATGGCCACCCTGCGCTTCACTGTAAAAGAAAAGCAATTGTATTCTAATTAAATGATGGTGTGTAAATTTTTGAACGGTATCATATTTACGAAGTTGAGATAATAATTGTCTGTCTTTGTATCTTTTCCATCGTCTCGCCGAATCTTGCCACTCTCCTCTAGTCAGGCCATGAAGCGGTGGATTAGTACTCGGGTCGATGATGACAGGGGAATCCTAGTTGTTGTATATTTTACTTTTTGTCTATTGTTCAACTGTCATGTCTTTTTGACACAGCTTTTGGCAATGAAGGAACCTGAACTTTCTCAGTCATGTCTTGCTGACTTAACCCTAATGACCATCAAAATTCCCTGCAATTACACCAAGGCCAAAAATAGCACATGAGAAGAGTTTCGGCAATTCCTACATAGATGTCAAATTGCATGAGATGCCGGCATAGCCCAACTCTGAAGCTCACTGAACACGCATGGACGGTCGCGGTCGTGGGGTGGATTCAGGGTAGGAGGGTGAATGAAGGCGTCAGTAAAGACCATAATAGGACGGGGCGTTTAGCCAATGCTCACTCAAGGCCGATCCTCACCCCAAATAGTCCTCTTTCTGCACATACGTATGATCCAGGAAATTGACAGGGATAGTTGGGGTTTCATGGCCTCGTGAGCTAGGACTCAGATCTTGTAGACATCTTGTAATTAGCCGTCACCCGCAAGGTTTGGTTGATGTTGGATTTCGATTCATTCTACCGAAAGTAACTAGTCATAAAACAAGCAATCATACGCCTTATTCAAATGATCACTTGCTTATTGGAGAATATTCAATTAGTCAGAGCCCGACCGACAGGCTGGGTAAGCATGTGATCTCCGGAGACATAACTTGGGGGGATGAATACACAGCCGGGGGTTGGGTGTAAGCGTGAGCAAGTTCTCTACCAAGTCATTTTGTTCGGGGATGTCCGCAAAGGGAAATCACTCCGAATCATTCTGCCAAGCCTGCCCGCTTCGGGTATTATTTTTATAATCCATGGTAATTCTAAATCGCATGACATCTCTCTGTGTATCACAATATCAAGCCTCGTGATAGAGCGAAGTCAATTGCAATCCACATCCACATAATGTCTCATAGATAATACTTAGAAATAGCGTGTAATTAATATTTGTTTAGGTAGTTCATTATCTCAAAAATCAAACTCAGCTCGGCGGAGACTATACTCGGCGCAATGTCTTGGGTGTGCTCGCGTTCAATGTAGGAGTGATCCGGTCACAAGCGCTCGAAAAAAGTCCAAGTTGATGTTTTGCCAATCACTATATATTCGAGAAGCGCCGCTGATAGAGTCACAATAAAATTATCTTTGCATCGCAATTTGATGTTAAACGTTACTATTTAATCCATTCTTCACAATGTCTTCCGCAAGCTCAAACTCCGTCGAACTCGACATCCTAGTCATTGGAGCTGGGGTATCGGGAATAAACACCGCATATCATATTCAGAACGATCTTCCGAAAGGCACAAAATATGCCATCCTAGAGGCCCGAGACTCCATCGGAGGGACTTGGGATGTGTTCCGTTACCCTGGCATAAGAACAGATTCCGATATCAATACGTATGCATTTCCATGGAACCCGGTGGATTACACCAAACAATTCCTCAGTGGCAGCGATCTCCTCGAGTACATGCAGAGCTCTGCAGCTCTGCACAAGATCGATGAAAAGATTAGCTTCAATCACCGAGTTATGTCCATGAACTGGAAGTCAGACACTTCACGATGGTATATCGATGTTTCTGTGGCTGGGGAGTCGCTGAAGGTATACCAAGCTCGGTTTGTCGTTCTTGGAACGGGCTACTATGACCATGATGCGCCACTCGGGGCCAACATCCCAGGAATGAAATCTTTTACCGGAACTGTTGTGCACCCGCAGTTTTGGCCAGAAGATCTGGACTACTCTCAGAAGAATGTCGCGATAATAGGAAGTGGAGCTACTGCTATTACGCTCTTACCAAAGATGGCCAGCACCGCAAAACATGTCACTATGGTGCAAAGAAGCCCTACATACTTTGTCTCGGCTCCTTCTGCGGACCCAACTGGAAGTATTTTGCACAAGATCCTGCCATTCAAAACAGCATACAAGATCAATAGACTTAGGTGGGCTGCAATGCTCACTGCCCAATTCTATTATATTGTCAAATTTCCTTACGCGGCAAGGTCCACTCTCATTAAAGACGTCGCAAAGCAGCTGCCACCCGATATGTCCTGGAACCCTCACTTTAACCCGCGTTACAACCCGTGGGAGCAGCGGCTTGGCATATGCCCCGATGGGGATTTCTTTGCGTCGCTGCGTTCTGAAAAGGCCAGTGTGGTGACGGACACTATCAGCAAAATTACCGAGACAGAGATACAACTCAATTCTGGAAAGGTACTGCACCCCGACATTATTGTCACAGCCACGGGACTCAAGATGAGGCCTGATGGCGGCATCCGTCTCTCTGTGGACGGTGTCCCCATCGACATTTCTACCAAGTTCTACTGGAGAGAGGCATTGATCCAGGACGTACCAAACTTGCTATTTGTACGCGCCTATTACAACGCGTCGCACACCCTGGCTGCAGAGGTAGCTGCTCGACTGATGGTCAGACTCTTCCGCGTCATGAAAAAGAAGGGTGCCTCGACCGTCGTGCCGCGAATGGAGAATCCGGAGTCAATGATAGAGGAAGTGTCATTCGTCAAGTCAACCTACTGGAAGGCTGGACTGCCCCAATTTCCAAAGTCTGGGAAGGGTGTTTGGGGTTGCAGAAAGAACTATTTTTCGGACATGTTTGCAGCGAGATGGGGTGACATCAATGCTGGTTTGGAGTATGTTGAAGATACCAAGGGGGATGAACAAAGAATTATGGGATTCTCCCAAGTTGTCTAACCGCAATAACCTCACGAGCATAGTTAGGGTATCTTGGTGATTCGGAGAGGGCGATTTAACATGTATGGATAGTCAGGATAGACTTTTAACTTTTGTCGTAGATTTCATATGTAGTAATGTAGTTTCATCTCAATCATTTAACCTTTATTCACCCTCAACCCTCTAGAGTGTTGAAACATGCTATCACGTACCCTACGTAATTATCAGAGATAAGATGTTGTCAATCGGCAGAATAACACCACACATATTTACTTTTCTGCTACTTTCTGTACACTGATTTGGTCCACACAGTTCTCGAACATCGATCAAAAATCTGAGTTGATTTCGACAAGAAACGAGAAATATCCAGCCACGACGTAGTCAGCGACGAATAGAACGGGTGCTCTGGTGCTTTGGTTTGGGGGCACGGAAGCGGTGACAGATGAGAGAGCCGCCCCCTGGATGGCGAGGCACTGGTCACCTTAGTACTGACTGTCCAACCGAATACGAAGCGGCTGCCTGGGGGAGGAACAGCTTTGGCGTGTGCAACCCCTCAGGTGGCACTTGTCTTTAGTACAATGCTATGGCATTCATAGGACAGGGTGTGGCAACCATCGTCGACAACAGTAGCGACTGGTGATGCAGCCGAGGGATATAAATTGGTGTTCGTACCTAGCTGCTTTCAAAAGTTGATTTTGAGAACATTAAACAGCATACGGCCATCCTTTTTATTCATGAGCGACAATCATGCGCTTCGCCCGCATAAATCTAGCCTCAGTCTATCCAACTCATCATTCATACCCTCAAACAAAACATGCTGAATCCATGCAATGTTCTGAAGCTGGCCAAGAAGCCTGTTCCAAGATATTCCATTTGGCTTCAAGATGCCGATGATTTGGGATACCAACCATTCTCTATCTCCACCACTCTCAAACATTGCCCCGAGAACCAAAACCCAGATCTGAAGTTCCTCCAAACCTACCCAGTCAAAAGAGTAGGAACGCATCAACTTTGGCAGCCGCCCCCGGTGACTGGTACGAACATCTCCCGCTATGGCTAGGTGGTTGACGGGTATGGATATAAATAATAACAATGCCAGTCGGATCACTTCTCGCATCGCCACTACAGCGTGGGGATGGCCACATGAGGTCTCCGGAGCCTCAAAGCGCGGCAAATTGAGGATGTGATATGTGAAGACGCAAACAGCACGTGAAGATTCCGAGTCGCTCTTCCAATGGGTCGACCCTGATCCAGAGATGAGAGCAGCCAAACTTGGCAGAGAGCGCAATAGCTGGCAAATATCAGATAGACCCGCATATGTCTTTTGCAATTTTAAAAGTGTTCCCGCCAAAAGCTGGGATTCGGAGCTTTGTGATTGAATTGAAGCGACAGGAGCCAGGAACCAAGGGGAACAATCTGACGCCAGTGCGCCAACCAGATCTGTCCTGTATAGCGTAAGTCAGACATCGAAATTTGGCATCTCATTCTAGTCGACGTACCAAATAATTACGGTTTGCAGTGGGCGCGATCGCAGTCTTCTCATGCCTCCTCCATCATGCACTAGCCCACGGAGACCAGACATGTGCACTTTCAATCGCGTCAGGTTGCCAACGGTAAACTGCGTCAAGAGTCAGTAAATGCTTGGGATAAATCTGAGACTCATACATCGTAGCTCGCAAGATTCACAACCGTAGTGACGATTTCGTCGTAGAGAGCATCGCGAGAATGCTGTAGTTGCTTATTCACCAACTCGACTGAAGTATTGTAGTGATGCAATGAGATGTGGTTTTCTTGCAGGGGGTAGTTTTTGTTTTGATCAATGATAATGGATGCCATAGCTAACGCAGTGTGCATAGCACTATCGTGGTTCATCGCGACAGAAAAGCAAAGGTCTCGTAAGGAGGTGCACGCTGGGTAATCCGTCGTGTGCACTGCCAACTGTTAGCAAGTTCGAATTGACGGGAGTCGGGCGTACTACTAAAACTGAGAAGTCTCCGGGCTCGGCTCCACTCCTTTGGAGAAAGATAGTTGGTTGAGCCATCTGGAGACTGAACAGGAACATGGAGTGACTGAGGGATGGACTGCGAGTACCCGGCTAGCCAAGACCAAGACGCGGTGGAGACAGAGAAATCGAGGTCTACTGGCCGTTCTTGCTTTGATGAAAAGTCGACAATTAAAGATACTTTCGAGGGCCTTTTTCTTCTCGAGGATCCTATTTCTTTCATTACATGGCTGTTAATTCGTCTCTTTGTGTGCCGACTTTTTATTTGGTTAGGGTGATTGATGTTGACCCATTCGAGGCTTGCGGCTCTGGAGTGGGAGGTTTTTTGGCCGCCACCCTGCGGCCTCTGAGCGCGCGATTGGGTGTTTTTCATTTTTGATGCTTCTTAACTTGGTGCATGAAGCAAAAAGTCGTAGCACAGGGGCGGCTCTGCCATGATAGCTGGATCAAAGTCAGACTGGAATTTGTAAGCATTCCCGCACGATGTGGGCCCTAGAGGATTTGGTTCCTAGCTCGCGGAGTTGCGGAGCGCTGCAGTACCAGGATCACCTTTTGCCGTTTATGGTATAACCTCATCCACAAGTATAGCGATCGAAGAAAACGGGATCAGCCGTGATGGTTTCCATACTCATGAGTAATCAGTGGATCCATCAAACACCTTTTTCCAAAAATGGTAAGGTCAATCAATACCTCGATTGTAAGCCAAACCGCATTATTGTCAATGGAATCTAGATCAGGAGCATATAGAATGGAATATAAATATGTACGTCCAGTCGGAATACTGAAGACAACCACCGCTCATCTCATCCATACTTTTATCAACAATTTAATCCTTGATTCGCCAGTTTCAAAACCCTTTTTCTCCCACAGTAACCATGACTGCCGATACGTTGTCCCTTGTCGGAAAGGTCGCCATCGTGACTGGATCTGGCCGCGAGAATGGAATCGGGGCTGGAATTGCTATGGCTCTGGCCCGCAATGGAGCCGCTGTGACTATCAACTACGTCTCCGACTCGTCGGCCGAAAGGGCTGAAAAGTTTGCCCAGTCCATCAAGGCCAAGGGTGGGCAAGCTATCGCCGTGCAGGCAGCAATTGACACTCCCGAAGGAGCCCAGCTGCTCGCAACCAAGACACTAGAGGGTTTTGAATGCGAGCATATTGATATCTTAGGTGATTAAGCGACCTTAAACGCCAGTAGGGGGTTAAAGTTGACATTAGGATCAGTCAATAACGCGGGAACCGGGGCGGTTGGAGAATCGCTCTACGCGACACCGGAAGATATCAACAGAATCCTCGATGTCAATGTCAAAGGGGCAATTTACACCAGCCAGGCCGTTGTCCCTCACATGCCACCTGGGGGCAGGGTGGTTAACATTTCATCCACTTCTTCCAAGCTAGGTCAAGATGACCTGCCTATCTATGGTGCCTCAAAGGCCGCCTTGGATAGCCTGACATGGTCTTGGTCCAAAGAAGTATGCACAACACCACCGATCCACGGATGAAGCTAATCAATTATTTTGAGCACAGTGGGGCCGCAGCAGAGGAATCACCGTCAACTCTGTCGCGCCTGGGCCTGTCGCAACGGACATTGTGCCAGCAGAATTTGTCGATCAGCTCATGGGTCCACAAAGGAACCTGACAAGGGCTGCAGACAGGCTTGGGACACCGGAGGACCTCGGCGACGCAGTCCTGCTGCTAGTTTCGGAGAGAGCTCGATGGATCACGGGACAGTACATCTCGGTTAGCGGAGGTATCACGGGAAATTGAGGATGTCGTCAATCCAATGCTAGCGAAGCTGCAGAGTTAATTGATGATTTATTATGAACTCTTTAAAACATCCGCGATTTTACCTCGATCAATAGTCGATATTGTCATAAACCCAGCACTTTACTCTGTAGGCCCATTTTCTTATCTTCTGGACCTATTTGCCTAGCCGGTATCTGGTCACATACCAGACTTGATTACTCCAAAGAGGAATTATAGGGCTGAACATGAGACAAACCAGGCAAGTATTTCCACCGACGCCGGAGAGAAATCAAGATAAGATGCCGCGATTCTTATCCTATTTCGTACAGGTTTGGCGGGGTGCATGAACCCGTGTAGAGAGCGAAAGGCCAAGCCCGAGGAAACGCACAAGTTACCTTAATCGGACGCTGAGACGACTAACTCGTTGAGAGTTGCGGGGGGGCTTACTAACACGCCAGCTAGTCTCGCTGCCAATTGCTCGTATATGGGAGAAAAGGTCGCTCATCGTAAAATTATCAAAGTTGGACAGAAGGTAGCTTTATCTAGCATGAAACCACAGGAAATAGTGACAATGGTTGATTATCTGAGCCATCGGCGCAATGGTCACACCACGTTATTATATTACATAATAAATACCCAAAAAAGAAAAAAGAATGATACTGTTATGTCTGGCATCTGGATGCCGTGTTTTGAATGGCCAGGTTCCCTCCCAACAAATAACTCGTAGCCAAGGCTGAGTCTCTTATTCAATATCCGAGGACGAAGTTGTCGAGCAAGGTGAAATCTCGCATGGCCAGATTTCATCCGTCTTAATAAACTGAGCTGGGAGACTGAAGAAGCATCGAGGAAGCTCTCCCCAGGTCAGATCGCTGGTATCAATCTTCTGGTCATCTCCGCCGTTAAGAGCACAGTCAATAATGGACTGGTAAAACGGCACTCGGTCGCCAAGGCCGTACTTAGCCATTGCCGTGTAGATACCCTCGCCAGCCTCAGTCCATTGATACCTGTCAGTCTGCTCCGCGAGGTAAAAACAATATTCTTCACCGTCTTTAAGCTCCATCCACTGGCGACCAGTAGCGTAACCACAATCCTCACGGGTGAGAACGCCATCGCTCTTATCAGCAACGAGATGGAGACCGGCTGCCTTCATGATATTGCTCGCCACCTTTAGCCTCAGATTGTTCGTCATGGTGTCAATAACAGCAGTAACAGCTGCAGCATCATCATTCAAAATATACCAGCCGCCGTTGAAGAATTTGGCAACATTGGTCTCGTATGTATCCCACTTAGGCGCGGGCAAGGACTGATATTCCTCATCGCTGGTGCCACCACCCATTGCAATTCGGAGGATAGTCTCAAGCTTGTCGCTGGCGGCCGTGAAAGAATCCGCAAGAGCACTAGAGATTGATCCAGCATCAACGCCCTCATCATCTTCCTGTAGGTTTTGAAGACCACTGAAAACGGCGGCCAGAATGCCAAATCCTGCCTCAATAGCCGTTCCTTAAAATACCGCATTATTAGCAATATGATAACCTAGGTCAGGAGAAAACATACAGCACCTGGGGCCAGTCCTCCAAGAACTGCGCCCATAGAGCAGGCAGCCGCAAGCCAAGAGAAGGTGTCATCAGCATCAGACTCGTCACCCCCAAAGTCCGTGATCATGCTATCGATTTTCAATCCTTGGACAAGTGTCGCATCAACAAGTTGACTCTTGATTTGGCGGAACTTGTTATGAGCGCCCTTGGTGGCCCGGAAAGTCCAGTACGAATTCTTATCAAAGGGTGTACCTTCAAGCGTGTCAAAGTGATCATCGCAGCTCATGCCATTCATAGGGTTACATTCGTCGCTGCTCAAGGTACCGCAACCAGAAGCTTCGGACTTGCCAGAGGTACCATTCAGGAGATAGCTCTCCATGTTCAGAAGCCAGTTGTTTTGGCCGGCTGTTTAGAGTTGAAATGATCGAATCAGCAATTTTTCCCCAGTGGAAGAATAAATCGAAAAGGCCAAAACATACTAGAGCTGCTCTTGATCCATAGTTCCAGTGATACACCTGCAGCAGTGTCCTCCCAGAGTTGATCGACACCTTCTGGAGTTGTCAGATCCCAACCAGAACAGAACTTTTCCTTATCAGAGAAAATATCATCCCGTCTGCTGGAAAACGGCCTGGCATGTGCCAAAGTTGCCAACGAGACGAGAGCGACTGAAGATTTCATTGTGAAAAAAGAATGATAAGAGTGTGTGAAAGAGCGACTGTGAAATTCTATGGAATGTTCAATTAGATTAATAAAGAGTGACAAAAGGTGATTTGAATGATGTGATGAAAGCCTTGGACATATTGCGGGCATGAGACCATTTATATAGACACCGTTGAAGCCTCAACTCAGCAAGGACGAGCTCCGTCATGACCAAGTATGTATCTCTGCCTCTTAGCGAGATTGATTGTTACTTCTCAAGCGATTATGTAAACAAGGAAGCTCTCAGATCGTTGTTAGAATCGCTTTCTTTGCTACGCGATGATCGCTAGCCCGGTCTACCCGTGAGAAGGATGCGCGACCAAGATTGACCCAATGCGGGTATCGCCGCGCATCCTAGCTGGCTTCCTTCAAAGTCTAGGTCAAATCAACGCCGATCCAGCGCAAAGTCGTATCGTGTAAAAGTCCTAGAAGAGTTATGCAGGGAATTTCTTTTCCCATGCCTAGCCGTGGTCTCATCGCAGCTCCACTGTTGGCCTGTTTCATCTTTATGCGTTGTATGGGGAAATTGGCGCTGGGGGCTCGGACACAATAAAACCCCCGCAGCCTTGTCTGCCTTGAATACAAGCAGAATGGGGCTAACCCATGAATTTATGGCCAGAGATTCTATGGAAGGATTTACCCGATAAGCTTACTGAATAGTCGATTAAACTTACATCTGATGCATAAAATGCTAGCGCAACAGCGAGCTATGAGCTGCATCAGTTTTGATGGAATGCCAACATTGCGAAAGAAGAAAAAAAAGGTCGATTTCATTATTTGTATTGGACTTTTCTTTTTTTGTTTAAAAAAAGAAGATTAGCTACCATTACTCACTGTTATAATTTTCTTACTATACATAGTTTGTGACATAACCTCTAGCCACGCTTCTGGATGGTCCTGCCCCAGACTGAAGGCTCTCCGGGGAAAGGAAACTCGACAAGGGACGGGCTTGCGTAACGGTGGGGCCGATAAGATAGCTTCCAGCCATTTGCTCAACGCTTTTTCTAAACACGGCTTCGAATTGGCATGACACCCGCCGTCGCTTCTCAGCATATCTCAATTTCCAATTCCATCACAATCGTGGCTAAACCAAAAGTGGAAATATCCGGGGAGGGAGTCGCGGTGCCGCTAATATCGCGTGGGCGCATCTGAAATTACATTTCAGGGGTACACCGCCTTCCCCCAGTTTTACCTCCACGAATTGAGCAAAGCCCGAGAGCTACATTCGATCCTTGCTCAATAGGAACACAAACTACGGAGGTTACTGTCTTTGACAGCGCTGTGAATGTGTATGGGTCGTTTGTGCGTTTGTTATGCTTCTTAGGGTTCACGAAATAGTTGTTGCTTTGGGTACACATTTGTTCGCGTGTGTGCCGTGCCCCAGAAACACTAACCAGACAACAGCGGTGATAAACTACCACTATGATGAGTGGGACAAGGAATAAAAAATCGCGGAGCAAACTTCCTCAATGTTTGCATCATACCTTTTGCAGGAATGAATTCTGACAGCATATCAACTTGCTACTGGAACACCTCATTGGACCCAATTCAGCTAAGATACCCTAGAGCACCGCGCGCTGTCCATACAAGATTCTTAACTCAAACGAACCTCCAAAGCTTGCTCGCCTTACCTCTCCTCTTGCTACTATAGAAAAACCTACCTAGAATATTGACGGCGAATATAGAACAGAGCTGATTTTAATTTTGAGAAGACAGATGTATCGCGGAAACAGAATCGCACAACCCTAATGAACGCATATTAAAAGTTCTTCTTCAAAATCTGTTTGCCTTAATTAATTGGACGAACTTTCTCAATTGAAGAATTACATATTACCATATGGTGTTTTAATGAATTTTAGATGGAATCCATGGGCATCGCAGGTTGCGGGCGTCAACTTAGTCCGAGATGGACATCGGGCATTGCCAAGTTTCCATGCCAAGAGTCGCATGTGCAGATCACCATCCTAACTCGTCATAATCTGCCATGCCCAAAGGGATAGTTCCGCCAAAAAGTACGAGGGCAATTGCATAATTGGCGCTTTAGTATTTTAGACTTGTCAGGGCTCGTATTTCGGCTTTTTGCCTGCATACATCCGCCAGAGAAGCAATTGGCGTGCATGGGTGGCAAGGTTCATGCTTTTCTCGGGTCGTACCGAGCAGATGGAAGTCTCATCAATAGCCTTCTCGGAGATTTTTCAAGTCCGATCCGTCCCGCTCCCTAGTCTTCCGCTCAGGGATAAAACCTTCACATACAAGAGAATTTGGCATTGCTATGTCTAAGTACGTAGTAGGGCTGATGGTATTAGAAACCGCTCCACTGTTCGCAAGGACACATATGACACTAGCAATGATGGGTTAGACGATTATGCTACGGCTCAATTGTTAGGTCAACGAGACTTTCTTCGAGGTTAACCTTCTGTGCCGCAATGACATTCAAAGATTCAAGAGAAAAGTCCAGCACAAACAAAATTAGTCTTACAAGCATTAGCAGGACAAGCATGGTCATTGCAAAGCCACCAGTATGGGAATCTAGTTGGGGCATCGCAAGAGTAGAGCAATGGAATAATCTAGTGCGGTTCATCGCTGGCCCTGGAGAATTGAACTAAACCAACTCAGGCCAACTCAAAAAACATAACATTATTTTTCAAGTAGCTCAAGTAGCTACTACACGCAAGGTTTAAATATGCGTTTCGTTCTTTTCTGCCACGCCGGACATTATGCATGTGAAACAGTGGTGGAAGTAAAATGTGCTGATTTAGTTATCTCATACTTGGCGGAGAATTGTATTGGCTGCGGACCAAAAGCTAGGTCCGAATTGCCGGGACTAAAAATACGTTAATCCACCAGCCCACCATCCCATCAAAAGCGTTTAGGAGTAATCGCGTCTTGGCTGATGCAACAGCCATTATATTTATTTACTGATAAGCCCCTCATATTCCCCTAACAATCAGATCAGCTAGTCTATTGATTGGTATACTATTCTCTCTTTTAGCACCATTTGTCGAGTCGCTTTTTATTCCTAGAACCATGCCTATAAAAGTCATCATTGTCGGGGGCGGCATTTCGGGGCTCTCTCTTGCCAGCATGCTGGAGAAGCTGGGAATAGACTTCGTTGTCCTCGAAAGCTATCGTACCATTGCCCCCCAAGCCGGCGCTAGCATTGGTCTGATGCCGAACGGTCTTCAAATCCTTGACCAACTAGGATGTTTCGAAAAATTGCGAGATTTAGCCGGCGATTGCTATTTGTCAACTGCAATGCGCGGCCCCGATGGCAAAGTACTGTTTCAGACGGGAAATGTTAGCATCTCTCGAAGACTGGACGAAAAGTAATAGCTCTGACTCTGATTGCGCCACCGCCCGCTCACATCTCATCTTTCTGCAGGACCGGCTACCCTTCGTTCTTTATTGACCGTCAAATGGTCTTGCAGGCTCTCTATGAAAGTATAGAGGGCAAGCACAAGGTACTGCCGAATAAACGTGTAATGCGGGCCGACATGGATGAATATGGAATGGCACGAGTTCTCACGGCAGACGGCCAATCCTACACTGGAGACATTGTCGTAGGCGCGGATGGAATTCATAGCTGCATTAGGGATGAGATGTGGCGTATGGCAACCGAAAACGGGGAAGACGTATTTGGCCAGAGCCAAGGTTCAAGTATGCACCCGAGCCACAGGAAAGAGTCGCAAAGCTGACAATGCAACACCCCTACAGAGCTCAAATCAAGCACAAAATGCATTTTCGGCATTTCCAAAATCCCAGACAACTTTCCACGTGCCACCCAGCACATTACCATGAATGACGGGTGGAGCTACCTCGTCATTACTGGCCCGGGGGACCGACTTTACTGGTTCCTATTCAGCGTCATGCCGACAGTGTACGGCAAAGACATTCCGAAGTGGACCAAGGAAGATGAAAAGGAACTGGCGAGCCTGCATATGCAGGACAAAGTCACAGAAACTACTACTTTTGCCGACATCTACAACAACCGCAGGTTTACCACGCTGGCATCTCTAGAAGAGTATATTTTCCCAAGATGGCATTTCAAAAGATTTATTACCATCGGCGATTCCGGACACAAGGTAGGTCCTCACTGCTTCAGGCGTTGGGTTTCCGCTGTGCCATTAACACAAAACCCCATCAGGTTCATCCAATCACCGCACTTGGGGGCAACGGCGCTCTGGAGTCGGCTGCAACCCTGGTCAATGCACTGATGAAGAAGCTCAAGGAACCGACGAATGATTTATCTGCTGCTGATGTCGAACAAGTGCTCGCTGGGGTTCGCGACTGTCGACATCGTCGCGTCGATGCGATTGTCAAGGAAGGCGAGCTTGTTCAGTCCCTTGTGAGCCAGCAGATGCCTTGCTCATTCTTCATCACAAAATACATATTTCCTATTGTCGGAGACAGCTTCATGTTCAAGGGACTGTTGGCGTCGTGTCGCGGAGCGACCATAGTGGAAAGGCTGCGCGCTCCCAAATTGGCGACCCCGTTCATGTCGGGCAAGGAGGCATCGCACAAGGGGATGGGCTTGTTTGGGTGGGGACCTTGGGCTCTGCTGGCATTGGGCGGTGTTGGGGCTGGTTGGTATTTCGATTGGTTTAGAGTCTAAGGTCGGCAATGTTGGCGCCACCAGCATTCACCTGTCGCAAAGGAAAACCCCGGATTTTTCACGCAAGGGACATCACGTGACATCTCAGCTGATTTTCTAGCCCGTCTCCTATTTCGATTTCAATGCCAGCTGAACCTCATCATCCTCCTACCCTCACCAACTGACGATGCCTGCGCTCCTCGAGCTCCCAGCCGAAATCCCCTCCCATATAGCAGAATTTCTCTCGATTCACAGTATATTGGCTCTGCGACAAACGTGTCGCGCATTGAATAAAATAACATGGCCCCTCTTTTATAACCACTTCCAGTGCCGCAATGTCATGTTACACCGGCTGAGCTTGGGCAACCTGACGGACGTTTCCGAGTACAAAATTCTGGGACGTGCGGTAAATACGCTGCGCGTATGCACGCACTATATCCCGTACCGCAGCAGTCACGCTCTCAAACATACATGCCACCAGCATCGCTCCGGAGAGGACCTGGAAGTTCCAGTCGATGACAACGCGCTTGAGAGAATATGTGAAAACTGCCGGCTTCGACAGCACCTTCAGGAACAGGACGAGTTTTTAGAAGCTGACGAATATCGCACTCGCCTAGCGCAGGCGATGAAGAATCTTCCCAACTGCAGAACCCTCGTGCTCAGCGATGCCCATGTTCCTTGGGGAGCAGCCCAGCTAGAGAGAGAAACGGGCTGTGAGCTCGACCAGGATGTTTACCCCGACGGTCTCCCCCTCCTGCCATTTTGGAGATATGTCTTGGACACAATGCTTGTTGCCGCGGCGGAAAGCGAAATGCAGCTGGAGAAGCTCGACATCTATCTCGGCCATAGAGATGAACTGGACTGTTTTGCACCCGCTCTCATGTCGTCACTCGACCAATCAGTTGGACGGGGCACGATGGCTCCTGCTCGGCTGGAGTTCCCTTACCTGACCTCTTTACGGATGGTCATGTCTCCGGATTTTGTGGACGAAATAGATCCTGACTGGAAATTCGGCGTTGCTCGCTTTTTTGCCATGTTCCCCCAGCTATCACACGTTGAGTTGGCGTTTGACGCCGAAGACCAATACGACGAGGGTAACCTGTTTCCCGAACTTTCGAAAATCTTGGATATACCATGCCTCAAGGTGGCGCACCTCGCTGGAATGGAAACCACCGAATCGGAATTGATGGCGATGCTTTCGCGACACCAGGCAACGCTCGAGGAGATTACGCTCCGGGAGGTGAAGCTGTGCAGACCAGAGAGCTGGCCTTCCTTGCTGGACAAGCTGTGGCACATGCCTGGGGTTCGCTGCGTTACTCTGGTGGAATGCCTCATGGAGTATAATTACATGTCAGATTACTACAGTGATCTTCCCAAGGTGGCATCCGTCACGGATGAGGACACTCTTGCCAAGCTGGTCATGTGGACAACAGAAGCATGCAAGATCATTGCAGAGGCGGATTAAATCAGAAAAAACAGGCATTCACGAGTTTGATTTGAAATTTTACATTTGTATATCTGCTATGTATTTAGAAGCCAAAATGGAGCGAATTCCAGTCTATTCTTTGAAATTCCCATGAAAATGAGTGCTTCAGTGTTATGCGAGTGATTGTCAGGCAATATTCACAGATCAGTTGCCATTTAGTCGGGCTTAGATTCAACAATGCCACTTGTCGCCTGTCACATGACAGAAAAAATATCAGATGCTGGATTCATTTAACTTGTAAATTCTCAGATAAACTCTTGTATCACCCATCGTCGTTACGGGTGCGTTTTTGAGATGATCAAAATAAATCTCTTCATTCATGGCTTTCTGAACATGATGTATTAGTACTACTAGGGCTATCTGCATTTCAATCAAATCTCAGCTAGGCTTTCCAGATGTAGCTGTATTCTAGGCCAATCCAAGCCAGCCAGTGGGTCGCCCTCCGGGAGCAGCTCTAGCTAAAATGACAGCCATGGTCTTGTCACGAGCCACTGGAGCAAGCGTTTGGTCCAAACCCTTGCGCTCGATGGGCTTTGTGGCCATGGCTTGAGCTTTGAATGAGAATTGGGGCTTCCCTTCGGCTGTTTGGGGCAACGTCTCAAACGTGATGCTCTGTGCCGGAACATCCTGGGCATCAATCGCGATTTCGATGATTGGGAAATCCGTCGTTGAACCTTCAACGGCGACTATGCCTTGAATACTCACGCGCAATGTGGTGGACTCGACGGCTTCATCCGGAGCAACCTCGAATTTATCAACGACCAATTCGGGGCGAGCCGCAAAGGTTGTTCCATCCAGGCTCGGCAGGAGGATGGTGTCGGATGGGAGCGGCGGTGTGTGTTGTGGAGAAATACGGTGTTGCGTCTTCGCCTCAAACGCGTTAGCCCACCTCAAGAGATTGACATCGTCATAGGCACGCCCAGCAAAAGTGACGTTCATGGGAACATTTTTGTCGCTCATGATCCCCATGGGCACCGAAACCGTGGGAATTCCCAGGTGCCGAATGGCCCTATTCCCGTTGCTATAATAAACGCCATTCCGCCACGCCAACGCGGCCCCGTCGAAGCTCGAGTCCGCATTGGCCGGGCCCACGTCGCCAGCAGCTGGGAAAGCAACGCAGTCGCAGCCCAGACCCTGCAGCCAGTCCTCTAAAAGTACCTTGCGCATTCCTTCCAGAGCCTTCAAACCGTCCTCGATGCCTGGAATAGTGTGCAGGGTTGTGCTGTCGAGATAACCTGCCAGTTTGTGATACTGAATGGCGTTGGCCAAGTCGAAATGTCTCAATTCTGGCTCAGTTCTCATGGAATCGGGATAAATGTTAAAAGGATCAACCGCAAACAAGTCAGGTATTTTAGTGTCATTGAAGCCCTTTAAGAAGTCGTTCCATGCGTGTGCAATCAATGCCCCTCTCTCCATCGCAAGCCATTCGGATGGGCGCCGGGGACATGAGTCAGGGAGTAGCTCATCATTCTCATACGCTGTGACCGCAGGAAAGTCAGGCACTATAACAATCTCGGCACCTAGAGACTCGAGATCTTGCCGCGCTCTTTGCCAGAGCTCAATCACCGCTGGGCTTGTTTCCACTTTCCTGGCTCCCTCTGGCGCGGGTCCACCAATGAACATGTCAGGAACCGCGACGCGCAGACCCGACAAAGACTTGGAAGAAGATATTTCTTGGAACGCCGCAGGCCTCTCTTGCCATGGCGTCGGAAGCTTGACTACTGACTGCTCAAACCAAAACTCGCCCTCTTTAATTGGATCGTGGACAGCGATCACGTCCAAGAGACGCAACATGTCGGCCATGGTCCTAGTGTGTGGGACTGGGACATCGCAGGTGGGATATAAAGGCCAAGTGCCCCGGACGGAGAGCCATCCTCGAGAAGGAGTATAGGCGATCAAGGCGTTGTTCGACGCCGGAGATCGGCCCGAAGACACCGTCTCCCCACCGAGCCCAAACGCAGCGAAGGAGGCGGCTGTGGAGGCTGCCGATCCGTTCGAGGACCCGGATGCAAAGCCTGCAGCCAAGTAATCGGGATTGTAAGGGTTCTCGGCCCGTCCCCAAATGCCCCTCTGCATGCCCCCGCAGGCCACAGCCGGCATGTTTGTGCGACCGACCAACACACCACCGGCATCCCGGATATTCTTGACCAAAAAGGCATCTTCATTGGCAATGAGGTCCTTGAACGCCGGTGATCCCGCCGCCGCCACCATGCCCTTGACCTTGTAGCTATCCTTGACCGTGTAGGGAATACCCTCGAGGGGTCTCACAGGAGCGCCAGACGCTCGTCTGTCGTCGGAACGGGCAGCCTCGTCAAAGACGGCGTTATTCAAGACTGGAATGGCATTGAGTGCGACGTTGCGACAGTCGTAGGTGCTGATGCGGCGCAAGTAGCGAGCCACTAGGTCAACGCTGGTCAAAGCCCCTGAAGCCAAGGCCTGCTCCAAGTCTTGGATGGATGCCTCGACAAGATTTAGCTGCGCCATGTTGATGAAGATCGATGATGTGAACGGGTATTCAAATATCACAGATCACAAAAAAGTGCAAAATGAAAAATGCAAAATAAAATATAAAATTACTCGGGTTGCCTGATATTTAATAATAAATCCTCGCTATCGTACTCCGTAATTGTCTTGTACTGTTTGGGGACGGAGTGGGGCTTTATCGCAATTATCTTTGGTTGGATAACGGCTATTTAGCCGATCTCGGTGAACGTCGGCTATCAGCTACTAACTCTGTTCAGAGCATGTTGATGATTACGATAAAACCTCTGGCTGAGACTCGGATTACTAAGCCATGAGGCGCTTGCGTGTTTGTGAATGAAGGTTTCGCTCACGATTTGTTTAATCGACTGATGGAAGCTAAGCCGAAGCATCAAAGTTTGGTACAGGTAATTGAACACCTCAGGGCAGCAGACCTGTGTAGTAAATATGAATAAGATGGCCAAGTCCATCTTCCATAGGTTAGAAAATCGTGGAGCTGGTATCCCTCTCACTGCGCATATCGAACGGAGCTGAATGGCCGATATCTGCTTCGATTAATATATATTCTCGGCCAACGATTACTAGCGCAGGATATATCAGTTACATTTTGCCAGTTGTCGTAGCGGCGCTGGCTTTGTGAACAACACGGGAAGAGATATTCCATTTCAGTTTCCAGTATTGCAGGGACAACAACTAGTTCCTCACATCAAACTATTACAGTTCAATTTGCATCATAGCTGATAAGATCCATGTATATTAACAAACCTACTTTATGAAGAACACATCACATTAACAACCAATTGCTCATCACAGCACACTGCTCATGCTAACTCCCGCTACCAAAAAGAGAGCAAAGACACTAGAAATGCGAGAAGCTGCACCAGAGTCCTTGGCAGCGCTAGGCGTAGCGCTCGAGCCGGTCGCAGTTGCATCAGCAGAAGCAGCCTGGGTGTTATCGGATGTGTCGCCAGTCGCACTGGCTTTGTTCGATGCTGTATGCGTAGCAGCAAGCAATTCCTGGCCAGCAGTGATAGTCACGGGAGACCACTCCATGGTGTCAAACCCCCACTGAGAGAGGCGCTTGGAGTCGGACATGGTCGCGATGACGGTGCCGTCGTTGCTGTTGCCGACAAAGGTAGTGGTGCATTTTTCTGCGACGGTCCGGCTCACGTCGCAGTGGAAAGACACTGCTTGCGTGGAATCCTCGTAGTCGGCGCGAATTTTCATGTCGTATTCGCCAGTCTCTGCGGCGCCCGAGGCCAATGTCTTTTCCGCCCAAGGGCCGAGCGTGACGGTGATGTCGTTGGCACCGCACACTATGGGACAATGGATGGCGTAGGCTGTAGCAGTGGCATCGGCGCTAATGACGGATGCCGCAAAGTCGCCCTCGCCCTCGCCGAACGGGAGGAGAAGCGACGTGACGATGGAGGATGGCATGATGGCAAAGGAGCGTGTAGAATCGGCAAAAATAAGAAATGAGCGTGTGGGGGATTGGCAGACGATCAATCCCAAGGGTAAAGAAGGGTAAGTCAATGAGAAAAATGCTGAGTGCTACAAGGGAGGCGCCGGATGAGCTTAAATTTAAGACTAAAACGCCAGGGGGCCTGTATTGCTGTTGGTTGGTAGTGCATCCATCTTGATCGCGCGACCCGCTCTTGTCATTTGGGCATTTGGCGCTATTTCTTGGCAAAATATTGTCTTGAATGACCTTTTATCGTACGTGTCAATCTCAAATGAACATCGGGATTGCTAACAGACATGTCTCTATTGATTGTGATGTGTACATCTTGATGAAGTGTAAGGCACAAAGAGTCATGGTGCCAGAGGCCCATCAACAAGATTGCAGCTGCAGGGCTGCAATGCCGGTTCCACAATTCCCCTGAAACCGTGGATCGTGCCAAGACGCTTCGGCAGGTTCAACCGATTTCCGCGACAAATTGCTTGGAGCAGCTCGCAGCGGGTGGCTAGGTGGATGGATGCCTTGCTTACCCGCAGGTCACGCATTTTCCTCCAGGTAGCGGTTGGCCGTCTACATGAACTTTTGGGCTGATCGCCAACTAACTCCCCACATTCCTTCCCTTCTTTACCGACTCACTCTTTCGCCAGCATGTCGTCCGCAATCACCACTTCCCTTCTGCTCGGGGCCTATCAAGAATATGTTGGTGAAGTCATTGGCGCCGACGCCACAGCCACCACCTACCTTCTGAATCGCGTCGACGACATACGTGTATTCAACATATCCGTTACGCTTGGTCCTTGGGCAAGCAAGACGGTGCCCCCGGGCGCTGCAGAGACGGGTGAATTCAACTGGTTCGCTACCGAGCATGGGCATGGGGGTTCGCTGAGAAGCTCGATCCACTGCGACATGTCTCGGTCTGTCGCGCTGGAATGCACCGATGTGGCCTACAACTTCGACATGCCAACCCGCACAGCCATTTATTCCGCAGACAGTCTAGGCACAATGGACTGGCTTCCTGTTACCATCACTGCTGGTCAGGATCTACTCAGTGCCACAAAAACGGGATCAAACGAGGCCAGTGCTGGCGACGCGTCTGACAAGGGCTCAGGTGCTGCTTCTTGTGCTGCCCGTGTGTTTACAGCCATGTCGGTAGCAGTAATTGCTATAAGCATTGTGATGTAATGAAGAACATGGCTTCACATCGATATGAGACACGCTGGCACAATGGCGGTTACGAGTAGTGCTATGGTGCTAATCTACCACACTGAACTGGACTACTGATGGTGAAGGGGACCGATGCAAAGCTTACCATAGCCAGCACGTTATAGAATCGTTCGTGTTTAAAGAATTGATGAGAGTCATCACAATGGCTTATATAAGTTTATTGGAGTTTTTAGGTCTTGGCATCCAGTGGCAAGGCTTTGCAGTGCGAACCTAATGGGTTGACTTTGACCACTACGTAGATTCTGTACGTCAAGTCTACGTAGTAATAGCAAATTCAACCATATAAATTATTTCTCTAGTAGAGCCAACGTTGATGGGTGTTTGATTCTTGATACTTGATGTAACAGATCGAATCTCACTTTGTCAGGCGTTGAGAATCGATCAACCCAGCTCAGCCAAGCCCCCCAATCCATTTATTTCATAATGGGTCATCATGATGCAAGATTGCATAGAACTTCAAAAACAGCGAATGGAGACATAATGCGACAGAGACGCACTGTATTCCGTATAAATACCACACGCAAGGACTTAATTTCTTGCTATCGAGACAAGAATCAGCTTAGGTTACATCCCACATAATGTATTTCTTAAATGAAGACCACTTTAGTGTATTCAAAACACTTCATCTTTTTTCCCCTTTTTTATAAATAACCCTAAAGGCCTTTTTCTGACAGCGCAGAGATTGCATTTCTTAGAGGAAACTGATATAAGTATAGGGTATGTCGGTCTGAGGCGGATCCTGAGCGGGTCACTTATCTTCATATTGGGGGCCTGGGGGCCTATGAGCCGGTTCGATGGCACACTCATAAAAGACCAGCTAGAGCAGCCACAGGTAAGGTTATCGCGGATCTGGTTTAGGTCCGACACACCTGGCAACAAGTCCAGTATCATCTCCTGCACCTGAGACTTAACCTGTTGCATAGCCTGGTGGTAGGTAGAACAGAACTCGGATAGAATAATAGTGCTTGAATGGCTGATAATAAAGGAAAGACCATCAGGAGCCCAGGCCAGATTGGTAGGGATGCCTTCTCGGTTGATGATGGAGCGTGCAAAGGCCTTAAACTCGATGAGCTTGCCCACGGGAGAGTAGCATCTACGGAGAAGACATTTAGACCGAGTATATTCAAGCCGATTAGGCTGGGATGGGTAAGTATTGCGGGCTGGCCAAGGGTACTCTAGCGTATTATAGGCAACCTCAGGCAAAACATACTCCAAAAACAAGATCCTGCCTACCTATACCAAGGCAGTTAACTTGGGTGTTATTTCGTGGGGCTTATAGTAGGAGAATGTGCAGTTCACAAACTAGCTTCAAGATGAATTCTATCATCATCTTGACATCGTCAGGCCGAAAGATTACATTGTAAGTCTGCTTGCGTTGCTCCGGGCTGCATTGTAAGACGCGGAAGATATAGCAAATAAAGCTCTTCCAAATATTGATGTGCCGTTTTAGGGTAGAAATAACACGAAGTGGATGTGGCCAATATCTATCCTTTGAATATGTGCTTAGTCAACAACGAGACTCATAGGATGTTGCTCGGAGTGTATCTGGAGCGACCAAACATAAGATCAATCGCATGTACTAAATAATGTAGTTGATCTTCGGTAGTAGCAGGGCTATATAGCATTGTACCCTGAAAAGTACCAAGTTCATAGTCGAGAGAGCTTGCACTATGGCCTGGCAGCCTTGCCGAGGTAGCAATATCCTTAACAGAATGATTGGCAAAGATAGTGGGCCAATGGGCATGTGATAACCATGGCGTAGACTGGCTTTTATGGATGGCTTGTTGTGCTTTCTGAGTAGTAGGAGAAAGAAGGGCCATAATGGTAATGGTAATAATGGCCATGGTAGTAGTAGTGGTTATCCTAACCCATGAATATTTCTTGTTATTGTTGTTATTTATTTATTTTTGTTCATTCTTTGCACTCAGATTTACTTTTTTCGTCTGATCTTCTTCATGACTTAAGCACTACGTGCAACGGATAAGGGGATAAGAGCATAATGCAAGGCTGCATAAAAAGACAAGAATAGAGATAGGCACGTGAATATGCTTGTGATCGGGCTGTGGATTGGGGTGAGAAGTGGGGCGGGGAAGCGGATAGTAGGGTGAATGTAAAATGGTAAGAGCGAATGAGAGGCGCTGGAATTGAAGTCTATGCAAGGTAAGGATGCGCACAGGTATGAAGGAAAATGAAATTTATGCGAATTTGGGATTTATAACTTTATAAAAGTCTTCATTATAATGGAGAATTATGTTTGTAGCTTTCTAAGTCTAAGCTGCTTTTCACTGCGGGAAGTAAAAGGCCGTACAAGGCTCAATGTTCCTATTGGGCCTCGATAGTCGGCATTTGGCACCACTTCTCAACGGCGGGCCTGTCAGAGCATAACCAAGACACGGGTATCCAATAATCGTGACTCGATCCTGTCAAACCGGTTCACAATGCAAAATGTGGCGAGCTGAGTCTCTCCACCAGACCGGTTGCTGGGTTGCAACGCTAATCTGTTTAGGTCCAGCTGGGGACGCGTGCCGTGTCTCTGCCGTGTCTCGGCCATGTCCAGGCGGGCCGGCCCACAAATCTAGTTCAAATCAGGAGGGTCAACTGATCCGACTTTGCTTCAGATCCTCTCGCAGTTGGCTATTTGGCCCTCATACCGCAGTCGGTGTGAATGGTCTGATAGGAGATTGTTGCCACATGGCGGAATTTCCAGGGTCTCGATCTCCAAACTAACCGAGAGCACCGATAATGCGCAGTCGTTTCATTGGCCCCGTTCCTGTCTGCGTATTCCAAGGAGCCATGGGAACGAAGATCGCCCCGCGGCTAGCTACAAGCAGGGGACGCTGTGTCCTGCTCCCTTAAATACTGGGTGGCCCCAACACCCTTATTGCCTCACTCGTGGGAAGTTTTTTTCTCTCATACCCGTCAACATGTCGACAAACGAGAAAGTGGTTGCCGAGACCAAGTCTGACGCCCATGGCGCCGCGGTCAACGGCGATGGGCCCAAACTGAAGCGAAACCGTTCGCTACTCACCCTATCCTTCCAGATTATGGCTCTGCTCGCACTCCCCTATGCGGAAGGCGGGCCATTAATCAGCGCGATATACGGCGGAGGGCAACTCAGTATCTTTGTTGGATGGATCGGTACGTTTTCCGCTGTCACTCTCACCCGGTCGCCCGCTAATCTCCGAGAATGCAGTGACATTGATGCTCCACGAAACGGTTGCTCTCTCCCTGGCAGAGATTGCGTCACTGTACCCGACCGCGTCCGGCCCGTACTACTGGACCTTCCACCTGCTTCAAGCCCAGGATGGTTCCGAAGACGATTCCAACCACACGAAGGCTTCTAGAACAGCGCTTTCCCTGTCTTACATCTCTGGCTGGATAGTTCTCTTCGCAAACTGGGTGGTCGCGCTATCTGTCAACTTTGGATTCGCAAGCTTTCTGGCCGCAGTCATCACCACCTTCAACGATGGTTACATTGTACCGGCATGGATTCAGCTTCTTATATTCTACGGGATAACCCTCTTTACCTTGGCTGTCCTCCTGTTTGCAAACAAATGGATACCACTCATTGACGGTCTCGCTACGGCTTGGAATCTTCTCGCGCTCGTCGTCATTATGATCGCGTTGAGTGTGTGTGCAGACAGTGGTCGAAGGAGCCCAAAGGAGGCCCTAGGATACTATGACGATACGCTTTCGGGGTGGGGAGGCTTCTCTTTCTTCATCGGGATGTTGCCGCCATCATACTCATTTGCTGCCATTGGCATTATTTGCTCAATGTCAGAGGAGGTGAAGAACCCAAAGACTCAAGTTCCTACTGCTCTGAGCATTACTATTCCAATCGCTCTCTTGGCTGGACTCATGTTTGTCATTCCTGTTTGCGTCACGATGCCACCGCTAGAGGACATTATTCTGTCTTCTCCAGGAGGTCAGGCTTTGCCCTATATTTTTGACCGCGTCATGACCAACATGGCAGGAAGCTTGTCGCTTTGCATTATCGTCCTCATCATTATTGTCTTCTGCACGATAGCTGTGTCAGTGTCGGCATCTCGATATATTTGGGCCTTTGCTCGTGATGGCGCTTTGCCTGCCTCGGCCATCTTTTCCAAGATTGATGAAAGGCTGGGTGTCCCTGTCAACGCCATGTATCTTCTGACGGTGGTTCAAATGCTGTTGGGGCTCATCTCACTCGGAAGCGCAACGGCTTTCAATGCCTTTGTATCGATGTCAACAATTGCATTTCAGTCGTCCTATGCTATTCCTATTGGCATCAGTATGTGGTATGGACGATCCCAGGTTTCTCAAGCTCAATGGAAAATGCCCAGCTCTGTTGGGTGGGTTGTCAATTCAATTGCTCTCTGCTGGATTTCATTTGAAGTCTTCCTATTCAGTCTTCCTATGACTAGGCCCATTACCGATGCATCATACATGAACTACGCCTCGGTTGTTCTGGTGGGTTGCGGCGTGCTGATGGGTGTTTGGTACATCGTTTATGCACGAAAAGGTACGATCCCAGTCCGAATCCGTCTCACTATTTACTAACACGAATTCGCAGTATTCAAAGGGCCCCCGAAGCAATTCTTCGATTGAGCAAGAGGAATACTGGGTCAGAAAGACTATGCGATACTCCTGAAGGGAATATGTAGGGCATTCATGACCTTAGTGTGAGCAGTCGGTAGACAGAAGACCAGACCTCTATAAGAAGTTTGTAGAATCTCTCGATTGTGACGGGGATGGATGGCGCTTGGTATGGTTGACGAGTATAATAGAGCAATGATAATGTAGTAATTCTTTTTTTTTATTATATCGGCTATTACCAGCGGTCAATAAAAAAGCTATATCAAAGGCAGAGAAGTCCATTCCGGTATACCTCACTGCATCCAGTCAATGATAAAATGGTCATTCGTTGCATCTGAAGCCGGTAGACACTCTGGCAGTGTAAGGGTTTGTGGTATTTTAAGAAGTGTTAAAATTGAAGGAAGAAAAGGGCAACGATAAAATAAAAAGAAAAGATGAAAAGAAACCAATGTTTAATTTTCTAGGCTAGGTAGATTAAATAATCCTTTGTACATGGGTCAATTATTAGCTGACCCTATTTCTTCTTCCAGCTTTTCCAGCCAGACATACCCAGCCCCATACCAAACAAGGCCCTGAGTATATTAAGACTAAGCGTTTACAGCAGTGAGAATCGCGGCCAAATTTGCCGCTGGGTCTTCGTTATTAACTTGACCCAATCCTGACCCTGTCCTTTCATATCCAAGAAGGCTAAGCATCTTTTTGCTCATGTTCAAAACTTTGCTTTGAGGGAAAGTAAGAAAGGCATTTTCCTCCTGGCGCATATGGCCTCGGCAAAAGAAGAAAATATATAGGTCTCGTGGGTCAGGCAAAGTATTAGCTCCACTCCCGTGGAATACGGAAGCCAGAAAGAAAAGAGCAGAACCTCGCGACATTTCTGCTACAGTGTTAGTTATGGTAAGTCTTCCACCAGCATCCTCAACCTTTCTTGCTGCAAGGAAATAACGATGAGCTTACCAGAGAATGTAATTTCATCAAGCTTGGGAGCTCGGCTGTCGGGCCACTTATGAGATCCCGGAATGACCAAGGTAGCTCCGTTTTCGCGAGAAGCATTCGTGGCCGCGACCATGACGCCAAGCTGCTTTGCTCTAGACAGGTCGAAATTCTCGCCGTAATCATGACGGGTCAAGTGGCTCTGGTCATCTCTATGCAATGCCTGCCTAGAACCGCCCTTTGTAACACTGACCCTCAGGCCTGCGCTCAGGATCGGCGGAATAACCATCTTATGAGGTTGGTCGTCCAGAAAGTAGTCCCGTTCCTCGTGCAGAATTGAAGTTCGGACCTCGTCCAGCACAGGATGATTCTCGACAAGTTCAGCTAGAGTACCCGACTTTGCAACCACACCGGTGAGTGTCTTGTTTTCTTTGGAAGAGAACTCAAACCCATCGTTGTAGAGATCGTATGTGGTTAAGGTGCTTTCTTTGTAGGGCTTAAGTTCCCCCTCAATCGTGTCCAACACGTCAAGGGAGACGAAATCGTCCAAGATGACACAGCCATCCCGTTCAATGATGGACAAGATTTCACTGAGTGGTGACGTTGCCGGGATGTGGGTGATGTTGACAGAGGGCACAAATGAAGGATCTATCGGGGTAGTTTTTGTCACCATTTTGGCGGAGGGAAGTTGAAATGCAGGGTAGTAGCTAAGATTGTTGATGAAAAAAGACTGCGAGGAGTGTATGGTGAATTGAACAGATGAGCTCTCGGGGGGGACTTATATAATAATAATACTTGGAAGGCACTCGGAGGAATGGAATAGGTTAGCATGTTGACCGCTTCATGTTCCGAACTCAACACTCAGAGAGATAAGGTGAGTCCCTTTGGGTGCCCAAATGCCTCAGTTACGTAACTAACAAGGGATAGGCCAGCTGAAAAATAAAAAAGTCCAGAGACTTGATTTCCTACCCAGGCTTGGTGATGAACAATGTCACTTCAAAATAAGTGGACTCGAACCTGCTCGCAGGTCATGTCAACTCGGTAAGATGCTCCCCCGGCGGCAAAGGTCACCTCGCTAGTCGATCATTATGGAGAATCGATCATCTATTGGGTATAAGCAATCGGGGGTCCGAATCCATGCTTGGATCCACAAGCAAGCGAGGCCCGAAGGCTAGGCCGTGTCCCGCTAACCCCACCACGATACCACCCTGCGATCTAAACTAAAAAATGGCCAACTCCACCAAAGTTTAGGTGATGACATGATCGAAGTCCCATGTATTGTGACAGGTACTAAAAACATACGTCGTGGACTAGGGTTATTTACATTAGTTAGCACTGGTCCTGCGTACTTACCCCGTCGAGTGGCGACTACCTCAGCCTCAAAGGAGTCCTTGGACATACAATCAGGTATGTGCTGTGTCTACGGAACAGTGCCTACGTCATGTTCCCCCACAGCGCCACGGTGACAATCTTGTGCTGATTCAAACGCCATTACTCTTGGCATCGGCTATTTAGTACAACGAGCGACAGCCCGTGGCCAATGCACACCGTCATCCGATGTCGGTATGTGCGGGCCGTTACAGTCGCGACAAAATAGGCCTCAGTCATGTAGGGGCTGGTCGATGGAGGCCATCATCAGACCAATTGACAAGGCAATTTCTCAGGCGGAGACTTTTGCGTGTTGGAAGGAACGGTATGAGACACCACCTGGGAAACTTTCTCGACAATTGCCATGAGGTCGCAGAGGGTTTCCCGGATCATAAAAGTTTAATGATGTTATTTCAACAAGAACCTGGATCAGCTGTGGGAAGCTTCCAGGACCAGACAGCTCTAGGGTACAAGGCAAAAAGAGAAAAAGATATTTATGCTATGCTTTGAAGATGTGAGGCCGACGCTCAATAGTTCTCAATGCCTATCCTTTTGATTGTGGTAAGACTGCAGGATGTCAGCCAACCACAGTTCCAAATTAAAGGTACATTATTTCCCTGCTAAATTAGGCTATACCGCAAGTCTCGGCAATTTCTGCATCTACATAAGGCTATATCACACAATCTAATACAATATTTTTAACATAAAAAGATATTATATTTAAAAAAGAAAATTAGGAGCTATTAGAGTCCGAAAAGAATGCAGCTGCTACCTGAAATAGCAATTGGAATTGCCTAAAAAGAAGGAATGCATGGCTAAATGGCCATATTTTGAACTTGGCTGCATATCACATGCCCCAATTACATAAGCAAAGGTCTCGGGGGGGTTGGCCGTAATAGAGCAATCCATAATAGAGTGGATCCGTGCTTCCCAAACTTACTAGTGAGATGCGTTGTTCCTCGACTTGCACATATGCCGCGTCTTAGTTCTTGCATGATGTGCGCACAGAACTCGTATGTGCGAGCTGTCATCACACACGTTCCGTCGATCCCTTTTGCGGGCACTTGCATCTGTCCAACGCACTTCGCATCACCTGGCGCCTTTAAAAGTTCCACACTTCCTTGCTGCGGCTTGACTATTGCGCCACCTAAGTCATTGTATGCCCACCTTACTCTTTCCCATCTTTTGTATTTCTCTTGTTCCTCTGTTGTTGTAGCCTTCTCGGTGTTAGCTTTTTATTAGCATTTCCCTGTGGCCTTCATCTCCAATTCTTTGTCCTTCAGCATACAACCTGTTCTGGAACAACAATGGCAACCGAAACCACATCCGCCGCGCCAGCCACTGTCGTGATTAGCCACGAAAGTGCTATTCAGTCCTACTACACATCTTTCAATGGAAAGTTTTTCCACAACTTCCTCCTCGGGGGAAGAATTCACTGGGGATATTGGGAAAAGGACACATATCTCCCTCTTGGTCTCTCCCGGGCACAACAGCGTATGGAAGAGAAGCTAGGTGAACACCTGAACTTACCGTCTGGTTCGCACGTTCTTGACTCTGGCTGTGGAAATGGCCTGGTTGCACTGCATATTGCGAAAAAGTTCGGTTACCGAATCCACGGCATTGATATCGTTAGCGACCACGTGGAAAACATGAAGAAAAGTATCGCCAGGTCAAAACTGCCGCAAGGACAGGTTCAGGCCAGCCTAATGGACGTTCACCACTTGGAAAGCCTCGATTCCGAGTCGTTTGACGGAGTATACACAATTGAATCTTTTGTCCACGTCAAAGACCCGGCAGCAGTGTTGAAGGAATTCTTCCGCCTTCTCCGTCCCGGTGGCCATTTCGCCCAAATGGAATATGCCGAAGAGGAGGCAATAGGGCTGTCTCCAGAAATGGCGCTGGTTAACCAGTACATTGCCATGCCCGCTTTACCTGCTGACCCCGCTGCCTACAAGAAACTGGTCGAAGGGGCTGGCTTCGTCGACGTGGAGGTTCGGGACTACTCTGATAAGATCAGACCAATGTGCCGACTTTTCTTCTTGATGGCATATATTCCATATCTCTTCATCACTCTTTTTGGCTTGGAACGACACTTCATTCACATTGTGGGCGCTGTGAACAGTTATCGGGGATATGGTCACTGGCACTATCTCGCTGTTACCGCTACAAAACCTGGTGGTACAATCGAAGACCCAAAGTTGGTCTAAAGTTTTGTGTGTGGGGGTGGTGTTGAGAGACAAGAAATGAATCATGTTAGACATAGTCTCTGGCCATTAATGAAATATTCAATATCAGTCGTAACTCTTTTTCCACTGTGACCTGTTTTCCAACACAACCTAAAACTCTTCGCCGTGGTAGGTTTTCCAACATGAGGAATCAATTAGAATGTTACAATTACGATATGGGTTGTCATATTCGCTATTCGCAACTAGTCTGAGTCATGCAAGACGCTACGCTAATGCCATGTTCAAGACTGGCCATTTGTGGCCCCACGTGGCCCACTCTCCGTCTCCCACCTAAAGAACAAATGAGGAGCGCAACTAAGGCGCGCTTAACTCACGGGCCTCACGCGAACATGCGATCCGAGGTGCTCTACATGGGGTAAATCTGCAGCTCGTCCAAGATGGTATAGCCCATGACCACATGCACGGCGCACGGCACAGACACGGCAAGACACGGCACAGACGTGGCGCGAAACAGACACGGCACGGCACGGCACAGACACGGCGCATGCTTTTGGGCCTAGACAATTTCCGGTCTCCCCGCCCGGCTAGCAGGAGGTTCAGACGTTTCGGTGAGTTCAGATACGGGTATACATTGTAATGTCTCGCCCACTGACTGGGGCATCATGAACGGATCGAGTAGACGGGACAGCCGAGATCCACGTGCGAACTCATAGCTCTTCGATCAGTGACCCCCGTCGAGCTTTTAAAGCCCTTACGAATCTTGCAGTCATCTGCATATTTAAATGCCAAGTACTATAACACATACGAAAAGCGGATTATCCACAGAGACGCTGTTGAGGCCCCCTAGCTCCATAGCCAATCGAAATGTTGGCGCTGTAGTAGCCAGTAGGATTCCCGAATATCTTGGTGTGTTGATGCGCTTATGTGTCTGGTTTGATTGGCGCTTAAGGAAGTGTGGTGTTGACATGAGTGGGACTGCGGTATATTTTCGCCTTGGCCAAATAGCATAGCCTAGTAGCAGCAAAAAGGTGGATTCCCAACAGTGGGCTGTTGAGGTTCATGTCTCACAATAGACACGTCACGGACACGGCACGGCACGGACACGGCACGGACACTGCACAGATACGGTGGTGACTGAGGATCATACTCTAAAGCAACTAAAAAACGATAAGCGACTGCATTGGGAAAGGATTGTCCATTTGACTGCGGGATGCCTTGTGGAGCAGACAGCTATTGCAGAGGTATAGGATATTTGCCCTACCATACCTCTATGCAGGATCAGCTTTCTGCTAAGTGTTTATTTCTATTACTAAATAAACAAGGGAAATAAATGCAATACAACCGATAAGTCCATAGTAAAATTTAAATGATTATTCTGTGTTATTTTCTAGTAAATATCGAATGTGGAAGAGATTTTGTCGGACTAAATAACAAGGATCTGCTTCGAATTCGTTTAAACGAGCCCCATAGATTATTCTGCAGCGCTTTTTTTAGTGGACTTGGCGCGAGTGAGACAATGCCAAGTATCCTGCATCATTGTGTTATTACATCATCCCTTCGTTGCTTTTTGTCAGATCTCGGATGGTGGCTAGGGTATTCCAGACCTCAGGCAATAAGGTGACGAAATTTTGTCATAGCTAGTGGAACTGTTAGCGTTTACTGGGCTACCGTATTTATTGTCTACGTAGTGTTACACGGATGCTGCTTGTACAGACATTCCCATCTCCTCTGCTGATTGTTGCAGCCACTTGCAAGATGAATTCCAAACTTCCGCCAATTGATCCTTCATATGTCCCCAAGACTTCCATCGCCTCACTTCCGGCAAAAGGACCAGTCGAGGATATTGTTGCTGTGCTTGAACGAGATGGCGGACTTGTTATCACCGACTTGCTCACAGAGGAGGAGCTGAACGATATCGCAAACGATCTCAAACCCTATGGCAATGTTGTCCAGCCTGAGGGTGATGACCTCATCTTCAACAAGGATTATGAATTTTACCCAAAGGAAAGGTCGTTGATCAGCGGCCTCGTAGGTAAATCTGAAACCATGGCCAACATCTGCGAGAACAATCCAACTTTGGAAGGCATACGCGAGGCCGTTCTCCGGACAAAGTACCAGTTCTATTATGAAGACAAGGTTGTGGAGCATTGTATTGAGCCACTGCTGTCTTACAGCATCAGTGTAAATACGACCTACGGCTGCTCCAGGCAACCATTTCACAGAGATGATATTGCTCATGCAATTATTCATGATGGCAACTTTGATATGCGCAAGGAGATGCAAATTTTCTTCTTGATCGGGACAACCGATTTTACTCGGGAGAATGGGGCAACTCTCGTCATTCCGGGTTCGCACAAATGGGATGATAAACGCGTCCCTAGGACCGATGAAGTTTGCTTTGCAGGTAAGTTCATAGCCTTGGCCCCGGATACATGTGAAACAAATCCAGGCCTAGACATGCCATCGAGACGATAGCTGATGTTTGAATACAGAAATGAAGCGAGGTTCTGCCCTATGCTTTCTTGCTTCTCTCTATCACGCCGGTGGACACAATAACGCTCCCGGCCAAGACCGAGGCTTTCATGGGTTGTCCTTTATTAGAGGAAATATGCGTCAAGAGGAAAACCAATTCTTGTCAATTCCTCGGAGCAAGATTGCGAAGATGAGCCCCAAAATGCTTACCTTGCTTGGCTACAAAATGGCGGAGTCTGGGCTGGGCATTGTCGAAAATAATGACCCGTCATTGAATTTGAAGGCGGCTTTTGCGGCATCGGAAGCATGATGGTACCAGTAATGGGAGCATTTAGTTAGTGAGCTAGTACTTTATCAAGTTCTACTGCTATCAGGAGATTGGTAGCAGTGAATATTAATGCAAAGCACTGGTTATGAGGTATGGGTTGGAGGAATTGCTTGCTCTGATGCTGATGATTACCGGGTGACAGGGGCCTCGCCCCCATTCCCTCGGTGAAAAACAGCTTAGATTTAGAAAGCTCAAATATTATTCTTCCTTATAATCAAGACTTTTATAAAGTTATAGATCCAAAATTCACATATATCTCATTTCCCTATTTATCACATCTTTATTTATATTGTAGCTTGTATTTAAACTTGAGAATTTAAAGTACCAGAAAGGAAGAACGCAATGATTGCTGTAACGTTCCGGTCGGTTTCGAACTATATGACTAATTAGAGCAAAGGGTTTGCTCTTCGAAGAAGAGTTAATCTGTCCAGGACTAGTGGCTTTGTTAAAGTAGCTTGTAACTGATGGCTAGGTACATGGATGCCTAGCTCACCCGTAGACCTCGCACTTTCCTCCAGGTCCCTGTGACGAAAGAAATACCGCTATGTATTCCAGATCCGCTCAATGAAGCCAAAGATGCTATCGCAACCCCACTAGCCACAATAGACCCCGACATATTCCCTTGCGTTACTTTGTGATGCAAATGCGTGAAGCAAAGAAACCAGTAGTATTTTGACTTTTTGGCAATCTTACCCTCATCCAAAGGTGGAAAGTACATCGGAAAGATCTACTGCCCAGTTATTGTGGACATCTCATCAAAAAGCCCTTCTAAATCTACCTCTATTTTCGCCCGGCACTTGCGACGAAAGACATGACAGGTCGGGTTCCATCGCATTTCTCTGCGCGCCCAGATGCCGAGCGGGGATTCATCATCGCCTAGATTAGCAAGAATCTGCTTTTGGCCCCTAAAGTATTTGCGAGGTCATGATGGGAGTGGTTTGGTTCTTCAACATAATTCCAAACAAGGTAGCTCAAACTGCCACAAACAAGTTTGATGGTGGTCTCACTCGAGCTGCCGGTATATCTAGAGCTACAATCACAACCCAAAAGTAGAATATCTTTATTAGGTACGCTAAACTGTTGGTGAATACGTTAAGTTCTGCTGGGACTGTCTGTCCAAAGTATTCAACTCTAGCTCTTTCTGATCTCCATCGTGTTTGTCCTTAATCACCGGCCTCTTATTAGTCCAACCTCTCAAAGGAAGCAAACATTAGCCAGTATTCCCAAGATGTTTTACTAAAGAATCGATAAATGAAGAGTGTGTAGTTGGCACTCACCCGACGCCACTTCAGGGATTGTGTACACTGTCGTTACCACCATTATCAAGACGGGCAAGATTTGGCCAAATCCCCACTCATTTTCAGAATCTGCCTCATTGAGAAGATGGGATTCTCCTATCATCCAATTTCGCAATGTAAAAAGTTGGTATGCTGGAAGGGATAGACAAATGATGCAACCCAAAACAATCAAAAAGCGGAGAGAAAGCGACCATATCCGCTGAGTTACATTGTGCTCGTCGTTTGCAATCGCAAAGCTGTGAAAAATTGCAACGATGAATGAATATAAGCAGAACCCAACAACCCTGAGAACGATCACAGACTCTGAAATCTTTCCAGATCCCGATAGGTCTTTTTCTCTGTCTGTTAATTTTTGCAAGAAAGTCGAATTATCTGCAATAAGGCAGGCTGCGGGGGCAGATTGCAGTGGAGCAGTCCTAATTGGAAATTGGTCGGAAGTTATTATTATTAGCAACCTTGAGGTCCAAGATGGCCCAAGTCAACACAATAAGCTTTACACAATAAGATCAAACAGCTAGGCAACAATACCCTATTACCATTTAAACTCTAAATATCTCCAATAGCCTCACACAATACAGCAAAAATAACCCTCTAGAAAAAATATTATAACCCATGCCCGCCCAGAGCGGTCACTACGGGCAGAACCCCATAATATACCCAACCAATATATCATACCAATCACAAGAAAACTACCCTATACCCCTAACTAGCTAATAAAGATAAATTATTTACCTTAGGTATAAATTATAGTATACTCTATAGATTATAATTATAAGCTAAGGTATATACTATAAGCTACTATATAAAATAATAATTTATAGTATTAGATAAAATATATAAATAAATTAATTATATTATAAGAAATAATTTAATTAGCTTTTAATATAATTTAGTTATATTAATTATTAATTAATATATTATTAAATATAATATTTTTTTTATAATTTATATAATATTACTTAAAAATTATTATATACTTTATATTTTTTTACTAATATAAATTATTTACTTTAATTAGTTTATTATAATTAGAAATTAATTAAAATATTATATATTAAAAGCTTTTATNATTATATAAATATAAAAATAATTAAAAGTAATAATAATAAAGAATAATAGCCTATATATATATATAGTTCTAATAACTTAACTCTAACCTTAAGAAAATAAAGATAATAATAGTAAAAGATTAATTAAAAAATATACTACTAAAATACTAGATCTATAAATAATTATTTACTAAAGAACTTAAAATAAAATTACTTAAATTTAATTAGTAAAATTATAAGATTATATTAAAAAAAAGAACTAATACTTAGTTCTATCCTATCTATAATCTTAATTAAGTATAGCTTAATATTCTAAAGGAATATATTAAAAATATACTTAAGAAAAAATATATTTATATTTTAAACTCCAAAGTTAATTATTTTATTATATTTATCCTAAAGAAAAATAGAAAATTATAATTTATTATAGACTATTAATAACTCAATAAAAATATAATTAAAAATTAAATCCTTTTATCCTTAATTAATAAAATAAAAAATTAATTATATAATATAAATATTTTTACTATATTAAATCTAAAAAAAGCCTATAATCTAATCTATATTAAAAAAGAATATAAATAAAAAACCACTTTTCAAACCAAATTTAGACTATTTAAATATCTTATTATACTTTTTAGACTTATAAATATTTTTATATTATTTTAATAAATAATTAATAATATTTTTCATAAGTATCTTAATATCTTTATTATTTACTATTTAAATAATATCTTAATCTTCTTTAAAAATAAAAGAAAATATAAAGAGTATATTTATAAGATCTTAAAAGTACTTTAGAATAATAAATTCCTTATTAAACCCAAGAAAAATAAATTCTATACTATAGAAATCAAATTTCTAGGCTATATTATCTTATCCAATAAAATTTACATAAATCCTAAGAAAATTATTACTATTAAAAATTAAGAATCCCCTAAAAATATAAAAAAAATATAAGCTTTTCTAGGATTTATAAACTATTATTAAAGATTTATCTAAAACTTTAATAAAATTATTATATTTTTTATAAAATTTACTAAAAAAAAAAATACCTTTATTTTTAAGAATAAAACCTAAAAAGCCTTTAAAATTATATAAAATATAATTATTATAAAATCTATATTAACTATATTTAATCTAGAATAATTAATTAAGCTAAAGACTAACTTTTTAAATTTTATCTTTAATACTTAGATTAAGTAAAAGAACAAAAATAGTCTATTATACCCAATTACCTTCTACTCTTATAAATTAAATAAAACAAAACTCAATTACCCTATCTATAATAAAGAATTCCTTACTATAGTTAATATCTTTAAAGAATTTAAATATTATCTTCTAAGTAAAAAATATAAGATTACTATATTTATTAACTATAAAAATATCTTTTATTTTATAATAATATAATAATTAAGTAGTAAATAACTTTATTATACTAAATATCTTTCTAAATTTAATTATTATATTATCTACATCAAAAAAATTAAAAATAATTATGCCAATATAATTAACTATAGACCTAATTATTATAAAAAAAAGCCCTAAATAAAAGAATAGCTTCTATAATTCTCCCCTAATAATACTCTAAAATAAGCCCTAATTAGTAAAATAATAATTAAAACCAAGAAATTAATTACTATTATTTATATTAATAAACTACTAAAATAAGTATAAACTATATAAATATTAATCTAATAAATAAAATAAGGAAATCCACTACTAAAGAAAATTAAAAAATATAATCAAAATCTTCCCAAGAAAGAACAAACTAACCTACTTTAAGTCCTAGAAAAATATTAAAGGGACCTACTAAAAAAGATCTATAAGCATCCCCTATACAAATACAAAGAAATTAATAAAACCCTTAAATAAATTAAATAGACATTTTTTTTTAATAGTATAAAAAAGAAAGTTAAAAAGGTATATAAAGAATATAGCCTTTGCTAATACTTAAAAAAACTATAATATAAATCTTATAGTAAATTATAATTAATATTTATAATAGAAAAACCTTAGAAATTAATTATAATAGACTTTATTATAGACCTTCCCCTATTAATAGATCTATTAATAAGAATATACTATAATAGTATTTTTATTATTATTAATTACTTTATAAAAGTATTATATTACCTTCTTTACCAAAAAGTAATAAAAAAAGACCTTTTTATATACCTTTTCTTTAAATATATTATAATAATATATAAATTACTAATAAAAATTATCTTAAATTAAGGATAATTTTTTACATTAAAATTCTAGTAAAGTCTAATATATCTTATAGGCCTTAACTATAAACTTAATATTATATTTAGATCCTAGGTTAATAAATAAATTAAATAATAAAACTAAGAAATAAAATAATATTTATATTATTATATTAATTATAAATAAATAAATTAAATTAAAAAGCTATTAATAGCCTAACTTACCTATAATACTTTATATAATTATAATATAAAAACTATTCTTATAAATACTAATTTTAGGTTTATCCTTAATACCTATTAAACACTAATAAAAAATATTATCTAAATAAAAGCTATAATTAAATTAAATAAACTATAAGAATTATACAAAAAAATAAAAATAGAACTAGAATTTATAAGGAATAATATAAAATAATACTATAATCTAAAAAGGCTAAAGGAATTAATCTTTTTAGAGGGAAATATAATTTACTTAGTAATAAAAAACCTTACTTTAAAATAATAAAATAAAAAACTAGATTTTATATAAATTAGCCCTTACCCTATAAAATAAAAAATATTAAAAAATAATTATAAATTAAACCTACTAAAAAACATTAAGGTCCACCTTATCTTCTATATCTTATTACTAGAACCTAGCAATAGTATTTAAATTAATATAAGTCCTAAATACAACCCAAAAATAGAAAACCTTAAAAAATAATAAGAAGTTAAGAAGATCCTTAAGTAAAAAATAAAAAATAAAAAATTTAAAATTAAATAAAAAAAATATAAAGAAATAATATAGAAATCTACTAAAAACCTTATATATTATTTAAAAATATTAGAATAATTCCTTTAGGAAAATCAAAAAAAGAAAAATTTCTAATAATTATATTCTAATTAATTATATCAATAGCCCTAATAATCTACATATCTATAATAATATTTAATTTTACTTAATCTACCTCCTCTAGTTTATCCAATAAATTTAACCCCTACTATAATATCTTATTACCCTATATCTTTAGCTAATATTTTTAATAATAAAAATAAATTAGCTAACCTAATATCTTATTAAGCCTTACTTACTCCTCCTAAAATCTTACTTAGATAATAAAAAACTCTTTTTTAGCCTTTTCCTTAGCTTTATTAATATAAATAATTTTACTTTCAATATATAATATTACTATAAAATATATTAATTCTAATTACCTATACTTAAAATAGCCTTATATCTATAAGTAGAAATAATAATATTTACTATATTATAAGATTAATTATAATAAATATACTTTAAATATTTTAATAAATATATATAAATAAAGTACTTAAGGCTATATTAAAAATAATAATTATATAATATATTAGAAAAAATATTATTATAAGTAATAAATTCTATAAGCTTAGAATACTCTTTAGCCTTTAAAGAAAATATATTAATAAAAAAAATATATAAAAGATTAAATTATATATTAAATACTAGATAATTGCAATAATAGGTCTTAAAAATAAAACCAATAAGAAAAAAATATCATATTATAACCTATACTTACCTAGAGTAATTATTATAGGCAAAATCCTATAATATACCTAACTAATATATTATACTAATTATAAAGAAGCTACCCTATACTCCTAACTAACTAATAAAAATAGATTATTTATCTTAAGTATAGATTATGGTATACTCTATAGATTATAACTATAAGCCAAAGCACATATCATAAGCTATTATATAAGATAGTAATCTATAGTATTAAATAAAATATATAAATAGATTAACTATATTATAAAAAATAGTCTAATTAGCTTTTAATATAACTTAGTTATATTAATTACCAATTAATATATTATTAAATATAATACCTCTTTTATAACTTATACAATATTACTTAGAAACCACTATATACTTTATATTCCTTTGCCAATATAAACTATTTACTCTAATTGGTTTATCACAGTTGGGAATTAACTAGAACATTACAAAAAACCTTAAATATAACCACTAATATAAAATACCTATCTTTCTTACCAAAACCAGCCTAGCCTCTTCCCCTCACTATAACCCTTAAATAAACTACTAAAACCAATTATCAACCAACAAAGCAGCCTATTAATCAATTATTATTATTATTAATCCTTATATAATATCATAGTAACTTAATTAATATCACATCCTTACAAGCTCACACCAACTCAATCAACTATCTATATCTCAGCCTCTTATATACTTATAATAAATATATTACCCCCTATATATACCTACTAAGCTATAATAATTACAATATAATAGCTATTTCTACCTTCTTTAATTTTAAATATATAATTATATAATAGCTAAATAGCCTTATAGTTAATAATTATAAATTTAAATTTAAAAAAATTAATAATTTTATAAAGCTTATAAAAAAATTTTATTTTTTTATTTAATAAAATCTAAATTATTTATTTTTCTTAATAATATCAAAATTATATAATTTCTAAAATAAAAATCTTATAATTTTAATAATTCTTAAATATAAATTTTTTTTATAAAATAATATTAATTTATTTTATATATTAATTAAATTTATTTAATAAAATTTTTTATTTTAAAAAAATTATAAATTAAATTATATATTAATATTAATAAATAATTAATATTAAAATAAAAAAGTTTTTTATAAAAAATAAAAATAATAAATATATATAATAATATAATACTTTAGGTATATTAATTACTTATAATAATAAAAATAATCCTTATTAACCCCTAATAACAATACAAGGCTTACCTTCACATTATCAAGCAACAAGAGGAAAAAGACAACAACAACAACAGAGGAGGCTAGTGATGTAGGGAAGGAAGGGATTTAGTTTGATTTGGTTCAGTCTAGCATTTTTTGGTTTAGATTAGCATTAGATTTCCCCTAGAAAAATCAATATATACCACTGGTTTTTTTTTTACATCACACATTTACATCACACAATAGGTCAGAAGTTATTGCGTTGCCAACGTAGATGGCGAGACCCACATTAGCTATAATCAGGCCAATCCTAACTGTTGCAAGCATTTTGCTTTTGAAGTAGTGAGTCTGCACGGCTATTGATGCTAGGTGAGTAATAAACGCCAATGCAACACAACAACAAACAATATTCAGATGATAGGCGCTAATAGTGCACCATACATCATGCAAAACAACAGAAAAAAGCATTGCTAGAGATATAACAAGTTGCTGGTCGCTCCAAGTAAGAGGGATGGTCTCGACAATATGCCACGATCGAGTCTTAGTCCCCGGACTGGAAAAGCATCAAATTAGCAAAGCAAATATGGGCTGCGCTAAGATGAACCTACTCCATTGGTCGAGGGTTTGACTTATGGTAATACAAACGACAGCCATCCAAAACCAACAGACAGAATGAGACGGCCAACGTGAATGCGGCAGTAAGAACCGCGACCCAAACGACCTTGAGAAGATAAATTCAGCAAATTTGTTTGATGCTCAAAATGTGCCCAGCACAAATTTCTCGAAGATGACCTACGCCAATGCCTGCTATATCGGGATTCGCATCTGTTGCCTGGGCGGGCGTAGAGCTGTTCCAGACCACATTGTCGCAATTGCAGTCTCTGCTAAAGGTGTTGCCCATTTCTTTTTAAAACAGAACGAACAAGACGAATTGGAACAGAAAGGACTTCTGCAGTGGATGCCGATAGGTTGGCGTCAGGTCGATGAATCGTGTGTTTATGAATCTTAAAGGGCAGGCGAGCTTCGAGATATATACTTCATTGAAAGCTTGGCACTGGCCCAGATAAGCATATTCAAGGCAGCTACAGGAAAAGGAGGCCTCCATGCAAATAAAGGGTTGAAGTTAGCGTTCACATACTTCCTGCCATACAATTGTAGCTAGCCATCGCTACGGGGGCGAATAAAAAGGACGGCGTCTTGTTGCCTCGCAGTAAAGCAAGCATAGTCGCAAGGCAATCAATCTTGATAGTGGAGCATTTGCTATCTTGGGCAAGAGCTGAAGGCGGTGTCCATTTTACACTTACATTTATGCACAACGTCTTATGACCGGACGTCATAATCGCGCGCCAACTATTGGTGCACAGCTGTGTGGAGGCGTTGCTACGCGTACGCTACTTGCGGGTGTCTCCTTTTGCATTGCCAACCATTTATGCCTCATGTAGGTCAGATGGGTGTTGATTCGATGGTTGGCGTAATAGCGTGCCTGGCACCCACCTGCACAAGCTACTTGTGCATGCCCGCGAATCCGCCTTGGTAGTGGCACATGTGCCCCTCCAAGGCGTTAACAAAGTGAAAAAGAGAGCTTCTGGACAACATTATGTGTGATCCAGTGTAACAATGACGTACTGGGCCATCTCTTGTGGGCATCTGGGCTACCATGTCCCTGTTATGGGCGGTTAAAATAGAAAATAGGGTCTAGATACCCTGGCTGCGGCCTGTACAAGGCTGACTCTTTGATGTCTGATGTCGGTGGCAGTGGAGATCTCACGGAGTCTTCGCAGACACACATCTGGCTTCCGAGATTGGTGTGGTGGCCTTGCGATACAGATAACCAGGTTTCAGAACGTTCAAGAAACCCAATCTCTTATCTTCAATAAATTATGGGGAAAAAATAGATAAACTACTTAATAAGCTTACTTGAGTCAAAGAAAGAGCATTTTAATATCATGTCTCTATATATAATCTTTTTTTGTTTTTTGAGGGGGCTACTGGTGTCTTATTCTTCATTGCTTTATTTTCACTGTGATTTCTAAGCGCCAGCCAAATTAAACAAGTCGATATATTCCCAAAATGGAGTTTTGAACTTCCAAACTTGGAAGTGTGAACCCCTGAAAGCGTAGGTAGTCTAGTACTAGAGGGAAACTTGACAGGATCCGGTAGTTTCTGAGAGCTATGGTCGTATGTTATGGCACGAGATCGAGAATAGCATCATGACTACAACTATTACAAAGCTTCAATTTGCAGTTGCCACACTCTTAACAGCAGTCACATCCATCGCTCCTAGTCTTTCCCAATTCTGCGAGATGCACTCGACGAACTTGAGCACATTCAAGCACAAAGTAACGATCTCTCTCAGAAAAAGTGTAAGCTTGGGGCGTTAATTGGCTTCACCACCACTCCCATGATGGATTCTTGTTGTACACTTGTGCTCTACTATAAACAAACACTCCATTCTCAACTTGTGACTATTCCACACCCGCCTAGCCTCCTACCCCCAAAAGTTTAGTCGGTGTCCCCACATCGCCGATCCGCCGCCAAACTTTTCTCCACCCACTACAAGCCTCCATCAGTCTAAACAATAATAATACACGGTCGGATTATTCCTAGTATCGAAAAACGGGCTCAATGAGAATATATGCCAAAGTCTCGTGGCCAAAACTGGAGTTGACAGTCAAAAGCATCAAAAAGAAGGGATAATTGATGGGTTCTAACCACCGAGTTGGACGAACAGGGAATCGAACCCTGGACCACTCCCAGATCATTCAGACGAATTATGCTAAGGGAGTATTATACCACTAAACCATTCGCCCAGTTGTTGGAGAACGGGGGCGTATACCAGCCTGAGTGCGCCGGACGAACGCTTCCGACCAGCGTCAACCTGCTGTACCCCAAATGCAGAGATCCACTGACTAGCTCAAGAGTAACACACCCCGAATCTTAATTACTGGTTCTCTGCCAAAAATCATGTTTCTAAAAGGATTTCTTCAAAGAAAGAGCAACATCGGATCATGCACGAGAACACCATGACAAGCACAAAGGCAATCAATAATATCCCAATGGTGGCAGTCCCAATTACGCGGCAATCATGAACGAAAAATGGTTCTCAATTTTTTCATAGGAGTCATTAATTCCATATTTTAATAAATTAACCGTGACTCTTTGTCCCGCTATGTACTCCAAAAAAAAAACTCCATATTCATGAGCCGACATGTCCAAAATGTAGAACAAATAATGCATCAAAAACACTCCACGCTCTTCCTTAGCACTTATCCTTGACGGGTACCTCGCTGCATCCATCTCGTCCCAATGTCCAGTGGTCGCACAGCTGATTGCACGAAATGCCAGACTTGACAAAGACACGGCCCTCCTGCCCAGGCCAGTTCAGCCTCCACTGGACGCTCGTGTCATCGGCCATGTAGCTGTCTGCGGCCCTGAAGCCGTGGGCACACGCGCAGTAGTGGATACCAGAAGGACCAGACGTGCAGCTCGTGGTGATGTGGCACCCGTTCTGGTCCGGGGCCGGGTTACACTGCGCGCAGTCTCCATCACCGCCGCCCGTGTCGGTGCCCGAGGGCTTCTTACAGGACGAGGTACACGTCGAGCCTCCGTTTGCGGAGCCCTCGTCGCACTCTTCTCCGCTCTGTACAATGCCGTCGCCGCAGAAGCCAGTCCTGGGGAGGTGGCACTCCAGGCTGCACCGGGAGTTGGGGCCTCCGTTGCGGGTGCTGTCGTCGCACTCCTCGCCGGGCTGCACGATGCCGTCTCCGCAGTATCCCTTGCTGCCCGACTCAATCTTGCAGCTGGAGCTGCATCCGTCGCCGTCAATGTTGTTTCCGTCATCGCACTCCTCGCCGTTGGCGGGCGACAGGATGCCATCACCACAGACACCGCGGCAGTCTTCCCAGTAGATGTTGCAGACGCGGGCGGCGTCCCAGATGGTGGGCTTGGGGGAGATGCCCTTGTGCAGCTTGACGCCCTTCTTGCCAACAAGGACGGGGACGTTGTACCAGTCGATGCTAAAGTCGGACTCGCCGTAGTGCATGATGCTGTCGACGTCGTAGGTGCCCGACCAGTCTCCCTCGGCGCTGCTGAGCTGGCGGAAGTTGCAGCCCCAGCCTTGACACGGCTCGTCGCAGACGGCCTTGACGCCCCAATTATCAACGGCGAGGTTCTCGCACTTGAGCTCGAGATATTCGTCTCGATCTGGGCGCTGCTGCTCGTGATAGAGACCCAGCGAGTGGCCAATCTCGTGTGCTGTCACGGCCACACCGCAGTTGTCGAGGATCATAACGCTGGAAGTTGCGTACGGAGACTTTCCGATGGGCGAAAAGCAAGCATTGCCGCCAGACTGAACTCTGAGGTTCAGAATGTCGAGCTCGAGGCTCGCACTGGTCGCCACCTCCCTGAACTTGAGAAATGGCAGACGATCCGTCCACAGCTTCATGCCCTGCTTCCACTCGTTCAAGACATGAGCTGAGGGTGTCGCCTCCCATCTGTATGTGATGACACCACCGGGCCATTTCAGCCCGCTATATTTGAGGATTGAGAGGGAACGTTTCTCATCGATATCTTCAAGGGCTGCGTTGCGGATGTCTTCCACGGTGCTGAAGATGACATCGCCATAGACGATGGCCAGGTCATCCTTTTCAAAAAATGTGACTCGCTGGACTTCTGTATCCAAAGTAACATTTGTACCGTTGATGCTCAGCGGTGACTCGACATACACATCTAGGGTGGTAATGTTTCTGGGTGGGTGGACAAAGGTGTCAGTGCTGTTGACGGGCACTGTCTGGTTCTGAGCGGCCGCAGAGCCGTAGAATAAAAAGGCAATAGCAGCTTGGGATAATAGACTTAGGCCAACCATTTTGTCCGCTGCTTCGGGTGATGGGACTAGGATTACTACCGCATCACTGGGCGGCTTGACTCATTTATGTTCCAGCAACCTGGGACGCGAGCTTCAACGGGGGAGGAGCTCTCCCCGCCAGGCGAAGCCACGAACCGTCAGGGTCTGCTCGCCCATTCCCTTGAGCACTAAAAGATGACATGGGACCGGAAAGCCTCGTTACTGAACCCAGGTGGCTGGAGACGCAGCACCAATATGGTGAATGGCGTCGAATTAAAGTAGACATCCCTACTCAATGGCCAGGTCCTAAGCCAAATGGGGACCACGTTAGGGCTGAGCTGAAGCTGTGAGACAGCAAACAAACCCAAGGTGCTCCAGTCACGGTGCTGCTTGGCAAGCTAGACTTCAACAGCACACTCTGCCACCCAGCCCAGTGGGTAGACCATGACAGCGTCTAGACCGGATAGACTCGTTACCGACACAGCAAGGCACTGCCTCGACGCCCTTTGACCCCAAAATAGTCATCCCCGAACCAATGGCGCAGCCCGTTACATGCCAGACCCCGCAAGCCGGCGCGCGGAGGTATCCTCGCCCCCAGGGCCTCGGGCTTCACTTGATGCAAGAGCCCAAATCGCCAAGGCAGAATCCCATCTTCGCGCGGAAGCCATTCGACAGGGAGGGTTTTTCGTACTCAGCTGCCACACGCCACGCGGTTGAAGCTGAACTTTTAGTGTCGCGCCACAAACATTCTTTTGTGCGAACCAGCCACCACTGCCAGCGCTTGGTAGCTAAAATAAATCATGCTTATGCTAAGCTTATTCTCAGAGCGAATGACCTAAAAGTTGCTGCCCGCTCCCTTTTGGAAAGAGTGCGTTCCGACAATCTCGTCTCGCATACGAAATTTTGAGCAGAGAAAGAAAAAAAACAAACATGGCTCCAGCATCCTTCAAGTCGAAGCCCCGCGTGGTGCACAAGTATCCCGCGGTGGCTTTTCATCTCTTCAGGGCCGTCCAGTTTGTGTGCTCTAGCCTCATTTCCGGAATCATGTTTTACTTCATCTACCACCTAGTTCACAACAGCTGGTATATTCCGTGGATGTTCTACTTTGTAAGTCAACTGTTTCATTTTTTTTTCTCCCCCGCACAGCAGCTGGAGACGAGACAAACCCACCAACCACACCGCATCACAATTGAGAGGTGCTGTGGGGCGTTTACTGGTTCACACTTGGTCTAACACTAGTCCAGCTCCAAGGTGCTGCGCTGTTGAGCTTCGCCTACATCCTCATCTCGAGCTTTGTATACTGCACCGCCGGCATCAATGCCCTGTACAACGCCATTGCCAATGGCATCCTCACCATCTTGTGGCTCGTGGGATTCAGCCTGCTGACCAACGCGATGCGATCAACCATTACGCGACAGTGCACCCCAACGTACTGGGGGCAGAAGAATGGCGTCACAATCTGCATCCTGTACAAGGCCCTCATCGTCGGTTCACTCATTGGGGCGTAAGTACACGGCTCAGGGTACCCCAAGTGGAACAGTGACTAACATCGTCCAGCCTGAGCTCCATCGCCTGCACAGCTCTCGACATCAGGGTGTACCGCGATGGCCCTGTCAAGGGCAAATACGTCAAGGCAACATCGCTTTGCGACGAGACCGAGTACAAGCCTCAGTCATAAACGCCAGCAAACTTTATCGCGGCATAGCATCACTGCAGAGCTGTGGGTCCAGTGAGGATAGAGATGCGCATCACGGGCTAGGTAGAGCATTTGAAAGCTAGGGTGGATCTAGATAGGGTGATTAGTTTGAAATCGACATCCTGTAAGGTGGTCAATGATTGCTAAACGTACCATCACACTAGCTTCCACATTCTGCGCGCTGGTCCGAGCTCTACCCAGCCGCAGATGACATCCAAATGAATGAGAATCGTCACATGGATTGCATTTCACTATTTTGTTCCTCAACATGGAAAGATCCGCGGCAAGTTTCACAGAGAGGGGGAATGGATGAATTATTCGGAGCCATGGCCAGGCAGAATGTCACGCGCAAGTTCTATGCATGTCCATAGCGACAAAAACCGCCACGCGGAAACTCTTCACATGATTGACCAGTTCAGACACATTCTTATAAGCAAGCAGAGAAAGATTCATTCGGGTTTTTGAAAACTATGCAATTATGCTATATTAAACTGGTTAAATTTTCCTTCGACTAAATCTTCAACTCTTCCAGGCCATGCTTCCAGTAAGTTGCGTAAGGCGTAACGCCATCCTCACGATAATCAACAAGAATGAACATTCCCTTATATTCTTCGGGACTGCTATGATAGACTCTGTAGTTTTTATAATTTCGAAGTATCCTCCCCAAAGCTTTATAACCATTGGTTGTCAACTCGTTCACGGTTGCTTCAGAAGCACCGCTCTCTTTCAGTTTCTTCAAAATATCCGACAAGTAGGCTATCAGAAAAGAAAAGCCCAAGTTAGCGCTCGAACCTATACAGAGACGAAAGCGATATGAAAGACGTGCTTCTTACAAGCCCACTGAACGTGTCCCTGCCGAGCTCGAAAACCTCCTGGAGTCCAAATTTCTCAATGTCAAAGGCTGTACCCTCTATGGAGATTACTTCATCTTCTCCGCCGAAGCCATTGAAGAGAGTCTCTTCAACACATTCGCGAATGTCGGTGGTCCAAAGGACTCCATCAACCGTTTCGAGCTTGTAGTTGTCAGAGAGTATCACGTTGCCGTTAATTATATCCTGTAAAGAAGAAGAGTGAAAATCAGCATGTCAAGCGATTCAACGGATGTTGGCTGTTTGGGAGGTATTTTGAAATTGGAAAGTACCCGCACAAGCGGCTCCATGGCAGCAGAGAGGGGCGTAGGTGCATACCCGATATTCAACCATGGTGAAGGTGTGCTCAAGTGGTAGTATGGAAGAGTGGGAGTGGATAGGACAAATGGACAGGTCCGAGGGGAACCCACCCACGATATAAATAAGGGGACGAGGTGCTCCGAAACACAGCACCGCTGTGAGCGCCTTTCGTTTCCGGTTCAGGATGCATACACAGGTAAATGACGCAGTTCATGGTGCAGGCCGGAGGGCGGCAAAAGTAGCGATATTTCCCGTAGCCACCGCGGCACGCTGCCTCTGCCGTCTCACACACGCTAGGGCCGCTTGCTACGTGGCCCGTTGTGTGTGGGGGCGGATCTTTAAAAGGTAGGATTCTGGTTGCATAGAGAACGATTGAGGCGTTATTGTGTCCCGCCAGATGCATTATAGACGCGGGAGACACGGCACAGTCCTGCATCCAGGTGGTTGAGTCGTGATCCGCATCATGTGAGGCAGGAATAGCTCACAGCACATCATCCAACCAACTAAAGCGCAGCAGGCCCATCTTTTCTTTGCATCACTAGCCAAGATACCCGACCTCGTCCTCAGGCAAGTGGCTGTAGCAGATGCAATGGATTTTGGCCATTAGATGTCCCGCGTTGACTCAATGGATTCGGTTTCTGGCGTGGATCTCGACCCTCCTCAGAAGGAATAGAATTCTATCCCTGCGGGATTGATCGCGAGCGGAACGAAATGTTCCGCTTACTACTGCACATCTGATTCTAGAGGGCCATGCAGTTAGCCTTGGCAAGGGTTTCGACCCGCGTCAGAAACCGGGTTAGTGGACGGGCTTTGGGCGATGCATGAACGCGGAAGCTCAAGGAGACTGGGCGTGATTGAGCCTGCACCGACAGATTTGGTTGTAAAGGGTGTTTTAAAGAAAGACCATTTTGAAAACAAACACAAGAGTGTTCCTTGTAGGGCTTTTTGGTCTTGTCTACAAGGTCACAGTTGGGGTTGGGCTTTAAACTCTGAAGCATCATCTCAAGTTGGGAGCTGGAGGTCATTGTGAAGATGAATCCAATTGGTAAAAAAAAACCACGCGATTTGATTCCAAAATTCTATGGCTCATCTGAATTAAATTATCACTTAAATTGAAGTTTGCAAAAAGAGGTGATCGGTCTAGGGTGAGTTCTCCTCTTTGGGGTCTTCTGCTACCTAGCCGCATTCGGAAGCCACTTTAAAGGTGAAGTGCCCGAAGTGTGGCTGAGGGGCAATGGCGCACCACGCACAGACCATGAAGGGCTTGAGGAGAGTGGGCAAAAAGGAAGGTCCCGGGGGGAGTCGAACCCCCGCTGGTGGAATCAAAATCCACAGTCATAACCGTTAGACCACGGGACCAGCCGATTCCGTACTCGATGATCACGTGCGGAACACAACATACTATGAAGTCATGCAGACAGACTTCACTCGTCCTTGGAAGATTCTAAGTGGGAAATGTCCAAATCATTGAACCTAAACCGCCTTCATAGCCTATGACAAGACCATCCCATCGCAATCCCACGCCCATTCCCATTCCCGAGGAGGCAAATCTATGCACTTCCCAAAACTCTGAACCTCGCATTTTCAGTCTAGTCAGTTCATTAATCGCCCGGACGCAGTCTTCTTTTCCAAGCAACCCATCCACGGTAAGGCTCAATCTCATGCGTCCAAATGGAGTTGGTGGCATTCCTCCGAACACATTAGTCACAAACTAGGCCGCTGATTGTGAAAAATAATGACCAAGAAATTAAAAGAAAAACGGGGAGATGTTTCCTAATTGTTTGCGGTTGGCGAAGAACCGAGACTGACAAGCAATCCCACCAAGAAGGGGCATCGTGTAACCTCCAGTCCGTGGCTGCGATAATGCAGTTCCCAACATCAGTCAAGTTGTTGAGAAATATCAGAGCGAGAAACGCGTCTATTTTTCCTGAATTATATTTGTCTCATTCCTCTGCCACCTCAATTTTGCATCGTCGAATAGGCTGGCCGCCCTTGGAGGCATATCGACCTGAGATTCAATCTTGATATTGAGAGGTTGATTTACTGAGCAGCCTAGCTTTTCAGAGGGGTGCTCTTCATCGAACAGACCTAAAATAAGATGACAGAGTTGGTAACGCTGAGAATGTTGAGGAATTTCGGCAAGAGAATGATGTTTATAACGCTTAACCTTTAATCCTGCTATTTTTGTGAAAAGGGACTTCGTAATAAGCTTGGACCGATTCGGTATACTCAGCCTGTGTTCAATCTAACATTACGTATGCTAAGGGAATGCAAGAAATTTTATTGAGGGCGTTGGTGCAGGTTTGCGCCAGCAGGCAACCGTGGACGGTGGCACTTTGCGGTGGGGAGTGGCAGTGAGTATTGAATGATGGCTGCGCTGCTAATAAGCGGGATTAAATATCGAAAGCGGCAATGGGGCCGTTTGATGATGATCCAGGTGGATACGGCCTCGATTATATTTATCAAGGGTTTTGTTTGGCTGTCAATCTTGCAGCCTATCCAATCCATAGATTTCAAACAGTGATGCGGTTATTTACCAAAATGGAAAATATACGGAAATATCTGAGAGCGAAAGCGAATTCACGAATTAGCCACCTCACGCTGTATGCCCGATCGAAGATCTGCAAGGCCTCAGCAAGTCGGCTCATAATTGGTTCAGTAACCAGATCAAGTAAACCCCCGATTCAAAAATTAGACCAAAGTCACATTCTTACAGGAACAGCTGAATATAATTTCCCAAGGAACAAATAGACCTTTTAATATCTTGATATACTTGTTTTGAAAGAAACAAAATTCCTTGCTGTCGATCGGCCGAGCTTAAACTCCAGGCGAGAACTCCATACAACGATCGACAGCCCCTCCTTCACAGAATGTAATACTTTAACAGGGCTAAGGACCATTAGCAAACCGTACGGACATGCAATCTCTCTCATGCAGTGAAGATGCTTACTTTACCCATCAGCTTGGTCATCTCATATGACTGTCATATCATCTAGTTTAGCGGTGATAGAATTAGAGCCCTAATTAAGCCACTTACACAAGGGCTCCAAGGTGTACGAGCCTCCAAGTTGGAAGTGTCCTGCTTTTCGACTGGGGCGGACAATGCGGTTCCAGTGACGGTAGAGAAGACGGTGAGAATGATTGCGAACTTCATTTTGGCGAAGTAGTTACGGTAAAGAGTGAGACAAAAAAGATTCTAAACCGGCAATGATCTAAGAAGGCAAAGATTGATGAGCGGTATGGTTCATTCTTTAACTAGAGAGATTTTTAGTCGTATTTATATTAATTCAGGTCTGGAATAAGTCTAAGACTCAGAGTGGCAGAGCGCACCGGAAGGGCGTAGCTGAAATGTTAATCTCCTCGAGCCCACTACCCCACAAACTCAAAATCCATATCCATGCACAAACTGGTAACGGAATATGTGCGTGATGCCTTGTGGTTCGCAACTAGAGATGCAGGGTCTCGGGCCGCTGATACAGCACTCAGCGTCTAAAAACTTAATCTAAGCGCAAAGGAGATTAGTCGAATGTTTTTACGCCGTAATTGTTACAGCTCGGGCCATTGTGTTCCCTGGATCACCGCCTGAGCCTGTATCAAAATGAAAGGCGGAGGAATGAGGTAGCGCAGCGGGGTTACGTTCTGTTATTGATTGCAAAGATTGGCAAAACATTTCACAAAGCAGTGGCTAGGTAGTCTTTGAGGTCTGGATACATAAGTTTCTTTATCCATCCCAAGTGCAGGGTGGGCCAGATGCTGGCTGATGGAGCTAGTCCAGTGTATGAGAAAGCCGTTTCAATTACCTCAGCTGGATCACACGCCTTCTTACGAGATTACCACCTGCCTAACGCACCCTAGAACAATTTTCTGCCGTTAATTAAGGATATCTGCAAATACAAGTATAATGAATGGGCTAGTGTTACACTGTTGTAGATCTCGCCTCGTTCTCGGTGCGAGAACGAGGCGGGACTTCTTCGCCTCACACTAGGAGCAATGTGGGTCTGGTATTCGAAATTGGATTCGTCGTTGTTAAACTACCCTTAGATCCGGTTGTGGTATAATATTTGCCCTATCGGTTGGAAGGTCGACCAGAAGTAAAGTAGTCTTTATGCTTTGCTTTGTTTTCCCTGTCATGATTACGGGGATATGCCTTGGGGTCTGGGCCTACTACTATTATAAGGAATATGCCAAAAATTACCTGCGCAATGAGGAATTGATCCTGGCTGGCATATCAATCAGCCAGGCAGAACAACACACAACGGATGCTTTGGAAGGCTATGTTGTATGATTGCTGTTTTAGTTCTTTATTCTTTTGTGGTGGATTGAATCAGGCCAAGTTGGTGGGGTAAGAATGGGCTCTTTTATTAAGTCTTTATGAGGTTTCGGAGATATTTAGGCATTGAAAATTTTACCTCAAAGTTCTTTTCTAACGAAGATTTCTACAAACCTGACTTGTATGGCACAATGGGTATTGGGCCATAAAATTTATTTATTTATTTGTTCATTTGTTTTATTTGCTCGCTGTATAGGGTGGAGCTGGATGTACATAGAATGAAAATCACAAATATTACACACCATGTTCACGAGGACGTTTTGGGTCTGGGAATACTTCGGTTACAATGAACACGGGTGCCATTATTAAGTGGAATGCCAATAAAATTGCCATCCACGGCTTGATTTGGATATTTCATCCATGATGGGCTTTCCAAACTACCGCTATCCCTGTAAATTGAGTGATGGCTGATCGTCCTGCAGAGTGGAAGAAGAGGGGTTTGACGATACACTTACCAATGACAGACAATTCATGAAAGTGTTTCATAATATTTAAAACCAGAATATCCTCAAGGAAAGAAACTATGGTGCTGACTGGAATTATGTACTGGGGGTCTTTGTCGCGGGTCGTACAAAAATAGATGTCGTATTCCGATACGCGTATAAAGCTAACTAGCAAGGTTTGGGGCGGGGATGGCGGAGCGAAATGGCCGCTTTTCCCTTCGTATCCGGCATAATACGCGTATTTATGAGATTTGCCACCATTGGAATCCATTTTCAGGTTTTTGCGGAATTAATGACCCATTCAGCTAGGAGTCTCACAAGGATGGCCCAGGCGTTACTACCACCGGTGGATTGAGAGAGAAGTATTAATACTGCTATGTTTCGTTTCAGACTCCCCTCCAATCTTGGGTCAGGGCTTGAATCTTACTCAAGTTTCGAATTTCTAAGCCTCTATCATCAGAAATGAGATTGAATCTTGCCTCAATCACGGCATTTGTGCTGAATCCTTCTCTTGAACCTACAGCATCTTTGTCTAGGGTTGATGTTCAACCACCACCGGAGCCGGAGCCCATCTCGCTTATAACTTTACCGCTTCCACCTGTGGTAAACAGTCCCGACGTGGGTGCTTGCACGTCTATCAACCCAAATGGGACGGGGTGTATGGCATTATCCTCTGGCTTGGACTTTCAGGCCGGCGCTTTCCTCCCTGATGGAAAACACGTTCTTGTGTTTCTCACATTTTCTGGAGCTCCCAGCTTCCCTAATTTGTCTAGCATGTACAACGGAAGCCAAATCGTTGCTGTGAAGACAAATGGTGAAGTTTTCTCTCACGGAGATGCTTGGAAATGTTTAACCTGCGGCGTTCCTGATGAAAATGCCTTGGGAATTACTCCGACATTCGACTACCCACAAGCATTTCATGATGGAAAGAGAATTCTTTTTGGGACAAACATCCTTGATTGTGGAGAGTATGATCTCGTTAGCGAAGATTGTACCCCAGAGCGCACACGCATCTACCCGATCAGATGGAACGTCAACTCTGACGGCTCAGGTAGCGGTGGGCCAATTCGAGAATTGAGACTGCACCCGGACAACGTGCACCTTGGGTATAGCTCTTTCACAAGTGCCAATGGAAAGCTGGGTCAGTTTTCATATTTTGGGAAACTAGAGTTCAACTTGCAACCAGCCACTGGCGAGCCGTTGGTTCCGCGTTATGATGTCGTCAAAGTCACGCGACTTTTCAATCCGGAACTGCAACAGCCCGTGGAGACCAACGGTAGCCACATTATCATCAATCGCAACGCCATCTCTGTTGGGGAATTTAGAGGGTTTAGCAGCCGAGGAGACGAAGCTGCGTACGTTGGCTACCCAGCTGAATCATCAAACATTGATGTTTTTGCCGTCCATCTCCAAACTGGCAATATTCGCAGGCTCACAAGTCACCCGGAATACTGTGACCCGATGGCATTCTCGCCCGACGACAACTGGATTGTTATTGATGACACGCGTGGAACTAATCGTCAAATGTGGGTCTCTGGGATGCGGGGCATTCCACCCATCACCGATCTCATTAGCACCTCGGTCACTTCTGCAACAAGAAACAACGGCCAACGACGGTTTTTTAGACCTTATCTCTTGGATCGCTTTGGAGATCGCGGAGAATACTATGGTCAAAAGCTCAGTCCTGAAGGCGATGGAATTCCTGGAAGTGGAGACTACAACGACCCTGAATGGAACGCCATGGCTGATCCTAGATGGTCGCCTGATGGCACGCAGATTGTATACTGGGAAGCCCAGACCAGTTTTCCAGCCTGCGGCGGGTCTAATACACTGCCCTGTTATCCTTCACGGGAACCAGGAGGCAGACGCACACGGGTTGTTCTCGCAACATTGACGAGCCGAAAACCTCTCAAGCCTGAAATGATTGAGCCAGTCTCGGACGAAATTCCATGGGGTGTTCCCTACAAGGCCGGAGACGCCGCACCTGCTAGACCTGAACCGTTACCTGGAAACTATACGCTGGATGGCCAGAGCGAGGGATATGCCGAGGTCGAGATTGTGGATGGAACTGGCGGTTTCGCCAATGAGGTCGGAGTCACGTATTATAACTACTCCGATGACGGGCTGACGTTTTTGAATGGATTTGAGCGAGTCAAGACCGCGACACGCTCCCAAACACTCACTCATATAGATTGGTATTCCGACATTTTGCAATCTGGGAAATTAACGGGAAGGAAAAATACGAGTGCAGATGGGTTTCATTTGGATATCGATGTCTTGACGAACATTTTCAACGCGAACGGGACTCTGAGTACTACCATCGATGGCCACCTGTACTTGCAACCAGCAAACGGAACTTGAGGGCGTTTCAAGATGCATAGCAATTCTTAGCTTGAGAGATGAATGGTGGATTGGTTCGGTTGTGTCCGCGTGCATTGCTCAGGTGCAGCGATTGATGCAATCTGAGTGGTCAGATTATGCGAAGTGTTTAAGATGAGCAAACCTGCCCCCCTTGATGTCCGCTGTGCCAAATTCATGGAGATGAACTCTAAAATAGATGTGCGTTTTGCACCAGACAAGCTCTTGGAAAAATGCTTAGCGATGTGTCAAACGCGACAAACCCCAAAGGCTAGAGTGTCGCGGGTTGCAGGGTACAGGGGTGTTTTCGGATGGTTCAGGATCCGAGACACTAGCCCGAATGACGATGCCGCGACACTCTGGCGCTGACAGCGACCCTTGCTACCCCTGCTCAAACTGCCAGAGCCAAGACCTGTTGCTCCAACTGTCTGATTGCCCGCCTCAGGTTCCCGAGGCCAGCTTCGAGTGCGCTTCAGCCCTTTTCGCTTGCACGGCAGCAGCCGCCATCGCGAGTTGCACTGTCCAATCAGGTTTGCGGTTCGGCGCAACGAGCCGATTTCAAGCATTCAACCGGGATTTTTGGGTAGCATTGACATCTGCTCTTGGGAATATCGACAATGACGCAGGTTGGACACGCGACTTGCCGCACTGTCTCATGCGGTGTCGAACGCCTAGATGTCTCGTCCTCAAGCGGCACGGCGCCTCCTGGACGGGCGGAATGTATATAATGTACGCAACTGGCTGCATGTTTTGGAACTTGAATATGATCTTCAGTTACTTAGTTCTTTCTTTTCCAGCATTTTCCTCTTGCGCCATTTGAGCCTTTCGTTTCTTTTTGTCACTAAAATTAGTAATTCCTTGTGCTGCTTGGTCGGCCCTTCATTTCTTCCTCCAATTTTTTGATACAGTGCAACTTGCATTTCATTTCGTCAACATGATGCTTACAGACCTCTTCCTCGCCAGCATCTTTCTAGGCCAGGCTTTTGCCTCACCTGTGCATCACTTCCGCTACAATTATGCCGTGCAAAAGAGATCGACTCACCTCCATAAGCGCGAGGTTCCGCAGGAGCACTCTCACGACTTTGTCCTCACAATCACTCGCGAGTTTCTGAACCTTGACAACCCAAAGAGCATCCAAGACCCCGTGTTTGGCCTCTTGGGCAACGCCGCCGCAGCAGCTGGCGCTGGAGACGTTACGAACCTGGACTGCCTGAAGCAGGAAACTGCCGACCAGGCATTTACCAATGCAAAGAGTGCTGGTGATCTCCGCGGCATGGCGGGTGCCCTGCTGTTCCAGGCTATCGAGCGAAACAGTGGAGGCGTTGGTGTCGCTAGCACTCTTTGCACTGAGACGCCTGTGAACGCTGAGATTGGCGCTCTGACGCAGCATCAAGACCCGGCATCTGATAATGCTGGTGCCCTGAACAAGGCCGTCACTTTGGAGTTGGCTAAGCAACTTGCTGCCATTGGAGCTGATCCTGAGCTGGCTCTTCTCAGCGGCACCTTTGCTGCTGGCGACGTACGTGCATTTTTGTATCCCCTTTTTGAAGTTTTGCTAACAGCTCTCAGCCTAATGATTCAACTGGTGCTGGAAACTCGTGTGATACGGAAGAGGCCAATCTTGGTTGCATCTTCTCGCAGAACCTGCTCGTGCTTGATGCTTCGCAGGACGAAATTTCTTCTGCTGTTGCCGGCGTCGCCCAAACATTCACCGGTACCGGTGGAATTTTCGCCAGTGACCTGGTGGACCTAGCGTCGTTTAATGTCGCGTCTGTGACGGGCACTGTTGATCTCGCAACCATTGTCAACGGTGGCGGTGGCGGTGCGACCAACGCCGCTTCGTCGGCCCTCATCACGGCCACTCCAGTGGCTACTCCCGCGGACTCTGCGGCAGGAAACACCCCTGTCGTCGGAACAGGTGCTGCAGCATCTACGCCTGCGGTTTCCGCAACCCTGACGAGCGCAGCCAGCCAGCAGACCGGATCTTCCGGCGCCAGCGGCCACAATATCCAAGCCTTCACTGGAGATCTCGGCGGAACGGCCCCGGCTGTCATCTCGTCTTCTGGCACTCGTCCATTCGAGGTCAACGGCAACACCTTTACAGGATCTGGTGCTGCCCTCGCAAGGTCTTGCGATATTCAGCACAATGCGTGCGCGAATGCTGCAAACTCTGGTCAGCTTTCGGGTGGTGTCTCGCAGTGCGAGACGCAGGTTTCCGACTGCAAGGCTGCCAATAATATTTAAAAATGTCAAATAGGCAACAAGAGGGCAAATATGGAAAGTAAATACATATGTACATGGGTTATTTGACATAATCCCGACAATAAAATAAATTTATAAAAGCTCCATCCCGACACAACTTGCTCATCCTCACTAGCTTGTGGTGGTGGCAACTGAGATAAATCAATTAGACTCCCAATCAGTCATTAATTCAATGTATAGACCAACTTCTGTGCTGATACCTTCTTGCACCGGATCTCCTCAAATCCACCCAACACACCTTCCAGACCCGTGTCTCGGACCAGCAATGGATGTGTCCTTATCAAACCCCGATCCAACAACGTCTGCAGTATGCGAACCCACTCTATAGCAGAAGCCTTCATATCGGGATTAGGCGGGCGGCTATGCGGCTCGGGCCATGCGATTTCCTCCCCGAACATCTCGACTCCCAGCATCCACTCAGGGCGCACTGCTCTACGCGTGGCGGCGACAGATGTGCTGAAAGGGTCAAGGCCAACGTAGCGACCGCCTGCGCGGCCGATGGCGGCGTAACAGAGACGCATGCTGTTTGCCGTGGTGATGCAGTCGAGCGCGTACCATAACGAGTTGCGGGTAAGCGCGCGGATGTCCTCGGCACATGTCGGGGAGCTGTAGTCAAAGACTTGATCTGCGCCAAAAGACCGCACCAGCTCAAAGTTCCGCGGCGAACATGTTGCCACAGTTGCATAGCCCGCTAGCTTGAGAAGCTGCAGGGCAGCTGTCCCCGTCGCAGTGGAGCCGCCGTTGACCAGGACTGTGGTTCTCGATACCTTTTCGCCAGGACTTCTACCGATGGGGTCCAGAGGTCCGCCGGTAAGGCCCAACACCCTGAAGAGAGCTATGCCGGCCGTCATCCAAGAGGTACTGAGACTGGATCCCTCTGCGAAGCTCCAGTCAGATGGAATTCGGAGACACAAACAGGCAGCTGCAGTTGTCTGTGCCGCAAAGGCACCGATATCTGGTCGAAGTGGGTTCAGCCCTGAGACGACGGTGGCTATGCGGTCTCCTACTTTGATGCCGGTGTCTGCGGCAGCAGAGCCCACAGCCGTGACTACACCAGCAAGATCACATCCTGAAATAGCACCAGGCGTGTGGTAATCACCAACCATCTTTGTGTCTGCGGGGTTGACTGCAACAGCCTTGACTTCGATGCCAATGCGGTCATCTTCCAGCCTAGGAACAGACGCCGTGTGAGAGAGGACTATATTGCCATATGTATCACCCACAAGGGCTGTTTGCATTTTGATTATAGAAACCATCGAATCAGCTTTTATCACTACCAGATGAGCTTTCAAATCAGGCGATGTCAGTTGCTATTTGTAACATTGAAATTGGGTGCAGCGGCTTTCAATGAAGAGTTCGGCGAGTGGGAGCGTCTTGAAATCTTTGTCTTAACATGCCGTATCTTATCTTCTGTTGATAGCAGAGTTTGAGAAGCCGCCTGGCAAGGCGAGGGAGAAAGAAATGCTGTAGAGTCCAGGGTTGTGTCAAAATAAAAAGGCGCCATTTATGCTTGTTAAGCCAAAAGTAGTCATTGCCACCCACGTATAGGACACGACTAGCGGCATCTACCACCTCTGAATCCCCACAAAATGATGAAGCTGACATAGGGGTTGGAAAAAGAAACTAGCAATTATTTATTACTTGTTATTTATTTTTTATTATTTTGCATCCCCTAGCTAACGACCTGAGTTTGTAGCTTGCTTGCTGCACTGCTCAACAAAAGAAAGAAAAAAACTGGGGATGACAACAACGAATACGGATTTTCTTTTCTTTTTTGGAATCCGCGGGGCAGGCCCATTGGCTAGCAAGGGTAGCGTATGTGAGCATCGACAATTTGTCTTCTTTCTGCGCTGCACAGAGCCCGAATTGAACACCATGGTCCCTCTAGGCCATTTTTCTTGACATAGCAGACCCGCAAGCTCGCGGTGACAAGCCCCTAAGCAGGCGAATGCAGGCTCATATTTTGCTACTATTTCCCAATCACGTCTTGCCACGTCTCGCTCAACAATGTTCCCCGCCTTCGGCGCAAAATGACTCGTGCACGCGCAGGTGATGGGCTGAGGCTTGGTCCTAATAGGAAGCTCATGTATGCATAAGCCGCCTCGCCAACAAACTAGTCTGTAACAGCGCAGCGGCAGATGGCCTGGCATTATCTGCAGCTTTGACAGGGTTTCGAATGCACTAGTTTCTACTTGAGCACCATCGTAGCATTATTATCACCGATTAACTTTCTGACCCACAAGGATTGAAGCGCAGCCTCACGGGCAAAGTCCGACTCTATTCCATTCGTGAGAACATGTACCTGGCGTTAATCGCCTTCTGCTCAACTATGAGCGTTTCCCGTCATTGCCAGTCATTTGTTCAGATTTGATAACAGATCTACTTCCGAACCCATAGCGACTAATTTATTTGGTCATAGTCCCCGCTTAGATGATACCGATTTTTGCTCATGATTTGGCTTGACAGTCTTTGCAAGTGCTGACGTCACGTTTCGCTGCGTACCTATTCAGTGAGGTTTAGCTTGTCACCTCATCGGGCACCCAGCATATCACACTACGCCGGATGTGGCTACGACTTGAATCGAGGGTCAGAGGTCATGAAAATCCGTGTCTTTTGAGGCGACCGACCGTTCTACCAACGAGGATTAGCTCTGCGTTTTCCTGCTACGTGAAATAGAATCTCGAGCCTCCATCTTTCGAACGAGTTTCCCATGAATGGGATCAAATACAAGAGGTGACCTGCGCTGATCCCCCATTTTGTTTTCCAAGGCTGCAAGACAGTGAATGCCCAAGATGGAATCAATTCAGCATGACCCAATTGCCATTATTGGCAGCGCCTGTCGGTTTCCAGGAAGTTTGAATACTCCCTCGAAGCTCTGGGAGCTTCTCCAATCCCCGCGCGACCTTTCAAGGTGCGTACCAACCGATCGCTTTGATATTTCACCATACTTCCATCCCGACTCTGGCCATCAGGGAACCACCAACTGCCAGCGGTCCTATTTTCTCGACGACGACGTCTCCAAATTTGACAATTCCTTTTTCAATATTCAGCCCAGCGAGGCCGAAGCTATTGACCCTCAACAACGCATCCTCATGGAAACGGTATACGACTCTCTGTAAGTGCCTCTGTGGCGATGCGCTGATATAGTTTGCGTCGGGTTTCCATACTTATTTTCCATTTGATAGGTGCTCTGCTGGCCAGACTATCGAGGGTCTGAAAGGGTCCTCCACTGGCGTATATGTTGGCGTCATGTGTGATGACTGGTCTCAGATGCAACATCGCGACTGGGACCTAATGCACATTCACACAGCCACCGGTGCAGGCCGTAGTATCGTCTCAAATAGGATATCCTACTTCTTTGACTGGCGCGGCCCAAGCATGACGATAGACACGGCCTGTTCTTCATCGCTTGTATGTGTCCATCAAGCCGTGCAAGCCCTTCGCAGCGGCGAATCTCGGGTTGCCATTGCTGCAGGTGCCAACCTGATCCTGAGTCCCGGTGAGTTTGGAATGGCCATACAGGAGCCTATGGCACTGACAGCGCGTCTTTTAAGGCATGTACATAATCGGAACCAGGATGAATATGCTGTCTCCTACAGGAAAGAGTCGCATGTGGGATGCCGACGCCGACGGCTATGCCAGAGGCGAAGGTATTGCAGCAGTTGTACTAAAGCCATTGAGTGCAGCATTAGAGGATGGTGATCACATTGAGTGTGTCATTCGTAATTCCGGTGTCAATCAAGACGGTCGCACCACCGGCCTCACCATGCCAAGTAATACTGCACAGGCGGACCTTATTCGAAACACCTACGCTCGCGCGGGCCTTGACATCAATGATCCAAAAGATCGCCCTCAATTCTTCCACGCCCATGGCACTGGAACTCAGGCGGGTGATCCGCAGGAAGCCGAAGCGATCTCGCGGACCTTTTTTCAGCATGGCCAGGTGGCAGATACTCTATATGTTGGATCTGTCAAAACTGTCATTGGGTGCGTACACGCCATCGCGCGAGGAATTGAGCTTACTAAAAACGATGCGATGTAGACACACAGAAGGTACGGCAGGCATTGCCAGCTTAATCAGTACATCAAAGGCTTTGCAGCATGGCATGATCCCACCAAACATGCACCTGAAGCAGCTGAGCCCTCGCGTTGCGCCATTTTGTACGAATCTCGAGGTCCCCACGGAAGCCAAACCATGGCCGAGTCCAGTCTCTGGCCAGCCCCGTCGCGCCAGTATAAATAGTTTTGGTATGCCCATCGACCTTTCATCTATTGAGCAACAATCTTCCACTAACATGCAAATAGGTTTTGGCGGCACAAATGCACATGTCATTGTTGAAAGCTTCGAGCCTAAGCCATCTGATAAGACAGTTGTATCCGTGTTTACTCCACTGACTATATCTGCGGCGTCCAAGGCGTCCCTCAAAGCCGCGCTGTTGGAGTTGTGTGAATTTCTCAAGGCAAAACCCCAGACCAACTTGCGCGATCTGGCATACAGTCTCACTACACGGCGCTCCACTCTGCCATTTAGGACAGTCATTTCGGCGGCAAATATCGCGGAGGCTATTACCAAAATTGAAGGTGTCCTTGCCGAGGATGACTCCAGCCTCAGTAGTCGCCATTTTAACGTACCTGCTGCGAAAATTCTGGGTGTATTCACGGGCCAGGGTGCACAGTGGCCGCGCATGGGGGCCCGGTTGATTGAGAAATCACCATTTGCGTCTGGGCGCCTTGCAGAGCTCGATGATGCTCTTTCCAGCCTTCCTGAAAAGGACCGGCCACAATGGTCAATCCGAGAACATCTACTGGCCAGCTCGACTACATCTCGGATCTCGGAAGCAGCAATCTCGCAGCCCCTGTGCACGGCAATTCAAATCCTTCTTGTGGATATGCTCAGACAGGCTGGCATCCAACTCTCCGCTGTTGTTGGCCATTCATCTGGCGAAATCGGCGCTGCGTACGCTGCCGGCTTTCTCTCTTCTACGGACGCGATTCGGATCGCCTATTATCGTGGCCTCTATGCCAAGCTTGCCGAGTCGCCGAGCGGCGTGAAAGGCGCAATGGTGGCTGTTGGAACCTCAATCGAGGATGCCCAGGAGCTTTGTGAGCTTGAGCACTTTGAAGGTAGGCTGCAGGTGGCAGCTCACAACTCTTTAGCCAGCACTACTCTCTCGGGCGATGAAGATGCGATTGCAGAGGCCACAGTAGTTTTCAAGGACGAGGGAAAATTTGCTCGTCGGCTTAAAGTTGACACTGCGTACCACTCCCAACACATGAAGCCCTGCGCTGTGCCCTACCTCGAAGCAATTACTGGATGCAAAATATCCACGGGTGATGGGAATGGTGCGACCTGGTATTCGAGTGTTTTGGGGGGGAGGGCTATGACCAAAGAAGCCCTCAGGCCTGAATATTGGATCGAGAACATGACACAGACCGTCTTATTCTCCTCTGCAGTCACATCTGCAGTTCAACTGGACAGTCAATTCGATCTCGCTCTTGAGATTGGTCCCCATCCAGCTCTGAAGGGTCCGGCGCTCGACGTGATACAAGAGATTGCGGGCAAAAAGGTGCCATATTCTGGCGTCCTATCTAGAAATAAGGACGATATCACTGAGTTTTCCTCGGCACTTGGATACATCTGGCTACATTTGGGTGTTGGTTCCGTGGATTTTGACGCATTTGAGACGAAAGTCTCCAGCACTGAGCATTCCAAGTCCCTCATTGCTGATTTACCCAAGTATCCGTTTGACCACTCGCGCTCTTTCATGAAGCTCACCCGTATTTCCGGCGCGCACACCAGCAACCACGCGCCACGGCACCCACTGCTCGGCCGTAGGTGCTTTGAGCATGAAACTAGCCAAGAGGTTCAATGGCGCAACTTCTTGGTTCTGAAAGAGATCGGCTGGCTCAGCGGTCATAAACTAGAGGGGCAAATTGTGTTCCCGGCCACGGGATATATCGCAATGGCCATTGAAGCTATGGCTATCCTTGCCGCTGATAAGCCTATAGGTCTCATTCGTTTGGAGGACTTTGTCATTGCTCGCGCCATGACCTTCAATGAAAACGAGATTGCTATGGAATCTTTGGTGACGTTGAAAATTCTTCATTCTTCCGATGATGAACTCAGCGCAGAATATACTTGCTGCAGTGGGCTGTCATTTGATGGTTCCTCCTCCATGGCCTTGAACTCTAAGGGCAAAATCACCGTGTATCTCCATGAACCAGCCCCTGACACCCTTCCAAGTGTACGAAATGAAGATCTCAGCCTAGCAGACGTCGAGGTGGATGTTGAGCGCTTTTATACGCAAGTAACACAGCTTGGCTATGGATACAGTGGCCCATTCCGGGCGCTCAAAAGCATCCGTCGCCGGAGAGATTTTGCCACTGGCACCATCGAGGACAAATCAGAGGATCGGTGGGAGGACCAGCTTATTGTTCATCCCTGCTGGCTCGACACGGCCCTTCAAACTGGGTTGGCTGCTTACCACTATCCTCAGGATGAGCGCATTTGGACGCTTCATGTCCCAACTGGCAGCCGCTCAATTCTCATCAACCCATACTTTACAAAACTTGGCGCGGGCAAGCAGCGTACTCTCCCTTACCAATCTGTCGTCTACGATTCTCGAAGTGCTTATATAGGGTGCGACATTGAGTTGTTTGCTGGAGAAGATGGGTTGCACACTTTTGTGCAAATCGAATCACTTGAGCTAAAACCCTTTTCCCCGGCTACAGCTAGTTCAGATGCCGCCCTCTTCTCCAGCCTTGAATACAGGCTTGCTGAGCCTAGTGGAAAAGCGGCCGTGGGAGACGATGAGATTGCATCACCCGCAAAAGCGGCTATGATGCTCGATATTGAACGTGTCAGCTTCTTCTACATCAGACGCCTGGTAGAGCAAATCACGCCGCGCGACAAGGCCGATGCGCTTCCGCATTATCAGCTGTTTCTGGACTGGGCGGAAAATGTTGTCAACGTGGTTGCCGAAGGTAAAGATCACAGGGTTCCTCAAGAGGCGCTAGGTGATTCGCTTGAATTCATCCAGGACCTTATCAGCAAGCACCATTTCAATTCCCAAGCCATTATTAATCGACTCGTCCAAGCCGTTGGTGATAATGTTGTGAACGAGATTCGAAGGAATGGCAGTGTACTTGAACACATGATGAAGGATGGAATGCTTGGTCTGGTTTACAAGGATTCCATAGGAATTGACCAATGCAACACCTGGATTGGCCGCATGGTTGCTCAAATTGCGCATCGCTATCCACGCATGAGCATCCTAGAGATAGGTGCCGGCACTGGAGGATCTACAGGTTCCATTCTTCGGGAACTGGGGCAAGCCTTCTCCCGCTACACATACACGGATGTATCCGCTGGCTTCTTTCAGCGCGCAGAAGACCGATTCAAAGACTTTAGCGACCGCATGGTTTTCAAGACTTTCGATATGGAGAAGTCCCCTCTCGATCAGGGCTTTGCAAAAGGCTCTTATGACCTGGTGATTGCCTCCAATGTCCTTCACGCCACGGAAAAGCTCGACCAGATGATGGCCAACGTCAGGCAGCTTCTCAAGCCCGGAGGCTACCTTGTTCTGCTGGAGCTTGCAAACAACGAGTCTCTTCACATGGGCATGTCAATGGGAGGCCTTCCAGGCTGGTGGGCTGGCGCCGCGCACGACGAATGGCGTCGTTCAGGACCGGCGCTGACCCTGCCGCAATGGGACAGGCTGACACGTGCTCATGGGTTTGGTGGCATCGAAAGAGCCACACCTTTTACACACGAGCTTCACCCTTATACGGTCTTTGCCTGCCGAGCTACCAATGATCGCCTGGACCTGCTCCGAAGCCCACTTTCTACGTCTCTGCCTAGATTTGTGCAAAACCTTGTGGTGGTTGGCATCAAAGCCACAGCTGGGTCTCACCAACTCGCTAAACAGGTCTGTGCACTTCTTCAACCGAGGTATTCCAGTGTGACCAGCCTTGATTCCCTTGAAGAGTTGAGCGAAGATAATTTGCCTGTCTTGAGTTCCGTCCTGTGCCTCGCGGACCTCGACGAGCCATTTTTGAAGGGGAGATCTAGTTGTAAGCTTGAGGCGCTTCGAACTCTTTGGCGGCGTAGCGGTAGCATCTTATGGGTCACTCGAGGCTCCCAAGATGAAGACGCACACTCTGCAATGATTCTGGGTCTCTCGCGGACCGTGCGCTTCGAGTACCCTAATCTTACACTTCAAGTGCTTGATCTCGACGCTTGTACCGCACAGACGGCTCAAATGCTAGCAGAGTCGCTTATTCGGCTAGAGCTCCTGAGCAAGTGGGATAAGGAGAGCAACGCGGCGGGCAATGACCTCCTGTGGTCACTTGAGCCAGAGCTGGTTTGCAAGAGCGGCCAGTTGCTTATCCCGCGAATGTATCCTCATCGTGCAGCTAACAAACGATACAACACTCGTCGCCGCGTCGTACAACAAGCTGTCGATCCTAAGAACGATGCCATCACCCTTGAGCCAAAGGGTGCATCATATGAGCTGATCAGCAGTTTCCCTCTTCGTCGGCCTACCTGGAACGTATCCGACGGGCGCAGGATGATCCGAGTGTCACATTCCATCCTCCAGATGATCAACGTGAACGACATGGGTCACTTGATGCTTTGTTCAGGAGTGGACATTGCCAACGGTGAAAACGTTTTGGCGTTGTCAGATGCGTCTGAAAGCCCCGCGCCGATAATAGCAGAGTGGATAATTCCTCTATCGTCAACACCTTCGACTGAGATGCTCATTTCTGTGGCGGCTCATATTTTAGCCAAGGGTATCATGGCTGTTGCACCCAAGGCTGGCCGTGTCTTGATTCACGAGGCCGATCCCATCCTGGGGGGTGCCATAAGCAAAGAAGCCGCCCGGTCAAGGGTTAAAGTCACATTTTCCTCATCAATCATGGACGAAAAGAGAAACGACACCATGTTTGTTCACCGAAACCTCCCAGTACGTATTATCAAGAAACTTTTGCCTCGCGACATCTCTCTCTTTATCAACTTGGCTCAGTTTCCTGGTGCCAATGAAGTTGGAGACATGATTGCCAAATGTCTGCCGCCGCAGACACGAATCATCGGTTCTTCCGAGTTTTTGAGCACTACTCCGATTGTGTTGCCCGATGCTGCAACCGACAAAGTATGTGGCTTGATGACCGCTGTTTGGGAATCTATTCAAACTCTCGGGTGCGAATCAACATCCCAACCTCCCACAGTTTTGTTGTCTGACGTTAGCAAATGTCCCATTGTTGGCAAGCCATTAACTGTTGTTGATTGGAATGTTTCTTGTGTTGAAATTTCACTTCAGCCAATTGACGCAGGTGATATCTTCCGAACTGACGGTACATATCTCCTTGTTGGTCTCTCTGGTCAACTCGGCCAGTCTCTATGCCATTGGATGGTGACCCACGGGGCTCGCAATGTCGTTCTCACCAGCCGCAATCCCAAGAAGAGACCAGCCTTTATTAAGTGGATGGAAGAATTAGGCGCCACAGTCAAATTCATGTCCTTGTAAGTTGCAACTGACAAACCGTAAAGCAGTAAAATTGTACAAATCCTGACACTCGTTTCTTTCTTCTTATTTTTAGGGACATTAGAAGCCGCGATTCGCTTCATGCATGCTACAAGGAAATCTGCAACCAGATGCCGCCCGTGGCTGGCGTGGCCAACGGCGCTATGATTCTTGAGGATCAACTCTTCGACAACCTCACGTGGGAATCCTTCGACCGGCAATTAGCGCCAAAGGTCGACGGCAGTGCCCTTCTCGATGAACTATTCTACACGGCTGATCTTGAATTCTTTATTCTCTTCTCGTCTTTTGGCAGCATAATAGGAAACGCTGGCCAGGCGGCATATGCCGTCGCCAACCAGTACATGGTCGCCCTCGCTGCGCAGCGAAAGAAGCGCGGCGTCGCCGGTTCGGCCATTTCCATCAGCGCTCTGGCCGGACTCGGATACATAGAGCGCACCAGCGCCTTGGATTTCGACCACTTCACCAAGCGCGGGTACCGCAGCATTTCGGAGCAGGACTACCTCCAACTGTTCGCGGAAGGAATTCTCGCGGGCAGGCCAGACAATAAAGATGGCTCGGAAATTGTTACCGGAATGATGCCCATACACGAGGACCAGAGCGCCGATGCGCAGTTCCGCAACGATCCCAAGTTCTCTCACTTCATTATGGAGAAGCCAGATTCGCTAGTCAGGGCGGGCAGTACCGCGACTGTTTCCGCGAACACTCGCCTTGCGGATGCGAAGAGCATGGAAGAAGCCAAGGAGATAATTACAGGTAACTTATTGTTGACCCTTTCACGAATCCATGACATATTTTGCCTAACTTGTGCTCAAACAGCATCTTTCGTCTCTCGTTTAAAGTCGATTCTTCACATACCGCAGGACGAAGTGGTAAACGAGGCCGTGACTTTGGTTGAACAAGGCATCGACTCCATCATGGCCGTAGACGTCCGCACTTGGTTCGTCAAAGAGTTGCACATTGATATGCCTGTGGTCAAGATTCTGGGTCCTAGCGCTACTATACCAGAGCTTGTTAACGAGTCCATAACCAAACTTCCTCCCTCAATTCTTGACTTCAGAAAGCTTTAGCATGACAGTCTTGCTCAAACCACTTTGGCCCCTTGAATTCAGGGGCCCCTAAAGGTCAGATAGACTAAGACTAGGTGGAGATGTGGGGGTTTGTGAACGCGGTGTCATTTTCTCGTAAGCTGCCTCTAAAATCGATATTTGCGTTGCCTAAAGATAATGACTAAAAATTTAATCGCTGCGATCCGGCTTCGGGATCTTGAGAGTTGCGTCGGGGTTCTCTTGTTAGTTCCGCTTCGTAATCATGGGTTTGATAAGAGCAGAAGGGTCTGCAAGCGCACGGACTAAATGCTTGCGAATAAAAATCAAAGAATAAAATAAAACCAATTTTATTCATGTAAACCTCATGATAAATAACTATCTTAGAGCTTTTACTTCAACCTTGAGTCATATCTTGATCATGGCTTAGGTTGATGCTGCATAGTTTACTGTGCTGGCTACAACCGACTACGACGCTGCGCTATGACCCCTCTAAACCTATTCAATGCGCTATAGCACCCTCATTTCAGGTCTTGGCCTGCCCATTATCGGTACGGGCGTCATCCCACATCCCGCCCCCCTTCGGCTTTCTCGTCTAAAATTGAATTTTCATGGATGCTGTATCATATAGAAGCTTTTACGTGTATTCATTTTTCTCTGTGGGTCTTTGTTGGTATAGCTAAATTACGTCACTAGGGGCTCAACCCAAACTCTAGTTACCTTAATGAGCTGCGGGCACTTGCAACGGTCAATGGCCCCGAGTCGCTACAGAAGAATATGCACTGTGGTTTAGTGGAAGACAGGCCTGTATTATCAAGGGGCGAAGAAACACTGTGGTTGAATTCAGATGACGGAATTCGCATACCACTGTAATAGAGTCAAGAAAACTGGCCGACTGCAAGGATGTGTAACAAAAGCTGGCCCATTGACGAAAGCTGAGACACTCCCACCATAAATTTGCAATACAGAGTTTTCATTTTGATCAACACTTGACCAACACACCACCCGATGAGTGGGGTGATTCAAGCGGCTGCCCCAAGCTCAGTCGGGCGTGAAGCTGGTGACTTGACCCCACTAAAGTGATATGTCTTGTCGATCCGTCTTACCTAGTTCATGATCTCGTGTTTTATCATACCATCAACTAGCAACTGGAGGTACACTCCCTAATGGCTTGTCTAGTTCGTAGTCTTATTGTACCTGGATCGCGGTCAGTGACAGGGCCTGCTGCCTCTCCGCTTGGAGTCTCAAGCGGCAGCAGTTGTCATCGTAACCTCTGCAGTCTCTAATCTACATTCATTGTAAATTGTACATGAAAGCCTTACTTTTTGACCACAAACCTCCAAAGAACTGCCACAAGACCACCGAGTACACACGAATAACCGCCTAGCCGCTTTAAGGCTCTCTGGAAATTGACTTTATACAAGGCGTTAACTTTGGCAGCCAGTATTTCTGCCTCGTTGACCCGTGGAAATGGCACATCCGGCACATCCTTGCCGAAAAATTCACACAAAGGTTCCCAACCTTGATCGAAGCTGTATTCCAGGAGTCGATCAGCAGGAACCTTGGCACGAATTTCTGCGTAGTATCGATGATATGTCTCCTCCATGTTCGAGAGAATTCCTTGGCGAGTGTTGGCGCCGAAGAAACCCGTGGTCAGATATCGGATCGACCACGAATGCCAGCTACCAAGAAGGGGTTCGAGAAAACGCATGACAAAGTAGCCGAAAGGAGACCACATCGGTGTCAGCAAAGCTTCGTCCCATGAAGCGATCCATCGATCAACGTCTCGTCGCTCCATAAGAACCACCTTTGTATCTGGATACACGTCGACAAGCTGTGGCCCAAAGAAAGACATGGCATCCGTGACCACATCCCATTCACCAAGCCACTCATCCCATTGTTCTCTGCTCAAGTTTTGTGGGGGGTTCAGAGAAGAAAGTGGCAGTCGCAGCGCGCAAGACATAGTGCTCTTGGTTTTCTTGATACACGGTGCCTTCTATGGCAGCGTCTATCCATTCCACGCCATGGTACACACGAGGATATCCCAACGTGCGGTAAGCTAAGGCCATAGAGTAAGTGCCAGTTCGAGGAAGGCCAAGATGTAAGACGCAGGGCCCGGACTTTGGATTCGGCATGGTTGTTTTGGCTGGAGTGTCGGACATTTGGAAAGTAGACAGCAAGGCAGACCAAGCACAATAACAAAAGCTAAATGAACGCGAAGATTCTGGTACATGAAGAGGTGAGATAGTACAAGCTTTTTAATGGGGTTTTTATTCTGCGTTGTGAGTCGTAGGCTCAACAAGGGCTTCTACAACATGCTCGTGTTCATACTCTAATTTTAGCGCACAAGGCTTTTCTACAAACCTGATTCATCGACAAACATGATGATTAGCGAGAATAGGGAACTCGGCGGTTCGGCAGAATCAGAGACGCCGTGAGGATTGGGTAAGAGGATTGTGTGCGCGGATTGTGGGCGGGCTCTGCATGCAAGGCCCAAACTACAAGGTTTTGTAGATAATCTAGAGCAACGCCCACTTCCCGGTAGGGCGACGAAAAAATGGGCCTCGAAAGGGCACATTGCTCCCCTAATTGTACACCGACGAGCAATCATTGCCCCGGGTCTCGGGATCTTCCGAGTGCCAGGGGTGCAGCGACTGCCGGAGGCGGCAGTTTGGGATCCCCTCATAACCGGACACTGGAAGGACGAGCAAACATGTCGTTGAACTGGCTATTTGCATCAGCCCACACATTAGCATCATCGTTCGAACCAGGTCCGTGACAGCAATCAATCAATACTGATCTCTGCCAAGTCCGACCGCTTCTAGTCTAATCAAGCATCTGCTTATCACTGCCGATGGCACTAACCTAAAAATTGAAATAGAGAAGCGGGCGGTCGGCAGTTTCGGACAATGGCATGTTCCAAAGATTTGGACCTGGACCCACCGATGATTTTTTAATTCGAATTAGCTGCATTGTAACTCCATCATAGATGGTTCAAACATGTGATTGTGTGGCTTAAAGACTGGGGCTGGAATGACATGCCACGCACGCGTCGTAGACGAGGGATTGGCAGGTGGAGTCGCGTTGGTTGAGAATTTCTCAGTCTACTACGCGACTCTCGCTGCCTATATTGGCGTTTTCGTCGTCTTTTTTGGATGCTTCTTGAAGGCTGCTGGTTGTGCCGCTCGAATGGTATTCCGGGCTTGTCAGGCTGAAAACCGTCATTTACTTGACGCTGGCGCGAACGAACCGAGCGATGACATCAAATTTCTGGGCATGAACCTCGTGGCGCTTGGGCAACAGTGCTCGGGGATGGATGGAACATGGTCTAAATCTTAAATTTGCAGAAGGCTTCTAGCTTGATATACTTTTACCGTGAGTAGTAAGCAAGGGCCACAGGTCGGCTAGCGACCGTTTCTAATTTAGCACGAGCCGTCTTAGCCGACTGAGCCATGAGTTGAGTCGCATGGACACATTGCACATATAAATACCGTATTGAATACGGATAGGATGAAAAAAAAAAAAAAGAACTTTTGATTCTCCACGCTCATTCATCGTCGCTCATTTCATTCATTTGACTCGGGGAGCATCTTGTTCCCATCCACTCCTTCGGACAATTGTCAAGATCCATTATTCGTTCATTTCACAATGCTACAACGTAGCGTGACGCTCATTTCTCTGCTGGCTTTGCCTCTGGCAAATGCCCTTCTCAAGCCGTTGGACATAGACCTAGATCTCTCCCTCTCCACTGAGACTTGTACTACGCTCTTTTACGATGACTTCTCCGACCGACCGGCCGGTTCGCTGCCGTCATCAGACCGGTGGACCTTTGACCTGGGCACCTCGTACCCCGGCGGTGCTGCGAACTGGGGCAACGGAGAAGCCGAGTTTTACACGGCTGATACGGACAACATCCACATCACCGAGGACGGCACGCTCAAGATCACTCCCATTCTGAAAGCAAACGGAAACTGGACGTCTTCGCGCATCGAGACAACCAAGGATTGGGATTTTGGCTGCAAGGCCGGACAGCGCGTGCGCATCGAGGCCAAGATCAAGACGGGCGACAATGCCAAGGAGAAGTCCATGGGCATCTGGCCGGCGTTCTGGTCGCTCGGCTCCGACTTTCGCGGCAACTACACCAACTGGCCCGCCATTGGCGAGATCGACGTCATGGAGACGCTGAACGGCGAGACCAAGGTCTGGCAGACTGTGCACTGCGGAGTCGCCCCCGGCGGCCCCTGCGACGAGTACAACGGCATCGGCAACAACACGGCCGGAATCGAGCGCGGCGCCTGGCACGTGTTCGCGTGGGAGGTCGACCGCAGCCAGGGATCCGGCGAAGAGTCGATGAGCTGGTTCATTGACGGGAACCGACGATGGACCCTGACGGAGAGCCGCGTCAACGACACGGATGCCTGGCAGGCGCTGGCTGCCAAGGAAAAGTTCCTGCTGCTCAACGTCGCGGTGGGAGGCAGCTTTCCGGATGCCGTGGCGGGATCCAAAACGCCCAACAATGCCACCATGGGCGGAGAGGGGGCGAGCATGGAGGTGGACTATGTGGCCGTGTACGGCTGGCTCTGATTCGTTGCTACCGCAGCCCAAAACTGGAGGTGCCCAAAGTGGGTTCGCAGGGGAGTCCCTGGCGGGCCATGATTGGTGCAATTCGTCGAGTGAACTGCTCCTATTCGTGATATTTTTAGCTTCTTAGCGTGAGGGGAAGTTGGCAAGGATTCCAGCTCATAGGGGTTCACGCACGCGCTCCCTTATTCTACTGTATTTACCCGTTGTAGTTCCGAATAGACAAAAAAGAAATAGAACAAGGTCTTGAGTAATATTAAGATGATCATTGTTATTTTTAGGTTCTATGTTAATCGATTATTTTATTGCAGTCTGTTGGCCGCACAAGACTTTACTGTTACCAGTTGAGTGTAGGGTAGACTGGGATGAAATGGGCGATTTTGAGCTCATATTGCTCAAATCAGTGTAAAGAATCACAAATAGGCAAAAGAAGCTTGTGATGAGCATCTTGCGTCAAGGGGACAGTTAAAATTCTCGTGGGACTCATGAATATGCAAGAAACAATGTTTTTGTTTGTTATTAATGTTTAAGTGAACAATAACACTGCATCCTCCAGTCTGGTGTGTTGCGAGCAGGTGAAACAATCATCAGCCTCAATCGAGGCCGCCAGCAAAAAGAAAACTCATCAGATATCATCATCGAAACATAAGACTGTGCTCAAAAACATCCACACCACAAAAGACTCCGCTGCTTAGCACTGAGAGATGGTAATCTTGTTACCAAAGTGCTTCCTGAGGCCCTCGATGTTGCGCACATCAGTTCTAGAAATAGGACCCGTGTTAGAAAAAGAGCGGCTTGTATTTCAGCGCCGAGGCTGAAGGAAAGGAATCAGAAAAAGACATACCGGAACATGAAGGTGGGGCAGGCACTGGGAGTAGTGCGGGGGAAGAAGGGGTGGCAGAGCTGGTTGATGGCGCTATTGAGAGACGACTTGGTTAGCGATGGAAAGCGATGTTTTTTATTGTGAGTTGAACTTACTCCTCAACCTCATCGGCGTGGTGGGGCTCAGCAGGGCGAACTTGGACGTTGACGATAGCCATTGTGAAAGTGGTTGAAGGTGGAAAGAGAAGGTGTTTTTGTGGTTGTTGTTGTTGGTGGTGTTGTAGGTAGGAGTGGTTGTGTGGTTGTGATTGTGATGCTGATGATGAAAAAAGTCGAACCTTGAGCGAACCATCAGACAGTTTATATACTAGAATTTGCCTTGATCAAACTGCCCTCATTCAGATCTGACTCAATACTTTGTCGTGATGCATCCGATCGAACACGCACAGGGGTTAGGCCGTGATGGAGCCCAGGCGGCCCATCTCATTGGTGCAGACCCGGCGACTTGGTACGTGGATCGAGAGACAGCCAAACACCTCAGCGCGACCCCTGTACACGTCACACAGGGTCAGGCCTTCAAAATGCACGTGGAACGAGCGGTCAACTGCAGGCTAAGCATCTCGGCCCAACGCTCGCCTGGTCCGCTCCAATCACTGTGACGTGTCTCCTGGACGCCTTCGACACCTCATCAGTCACTAAGCCTATGGCGGAGGGTTGAAACACCGCCTTCACCACTCGGGTGGCTTACCCGATCCACTAATGCGCGCCCGCAGCCAACGAACCGCACCCAAGAGCGACAACGAAACAGCGGGTCGTCCGAATGTGAGGCTGTTCGCGCCAAGCTGTCAATGGCATGTTCATCCACGTGGAGCGTCTGCCCCCTTAGGCATCTTTGGCATAATTGGGTTGGAAGCTGCTGAATCAGCATCGTGGTCACCTGGCTGAGCTCTTTGCTACAGCTCATTCTGACTGATCAGGAGTGGATTATGTAACTCGAGTCAGTCAGTCGCCCGACGGATATCCAATTACTTTCTGAGGCGGTGTTGGTATTCTAAAATATAGGACGATACTATTTTCGTACTGAGGCGAGTCCAAAAAGCGACACGATTGGTTTTTACTGCTGCTTTCGCAGTGCATGCGCCTTACTGAGGAGGAGGAAACAAGCCATCTTCAACCTCAACCACGACCCACTGCCCTTGTGGCGTTATGCTCCAGCCACTCCCGCACGTCTTTGCAGAGCTGCGCGCCAATCTCGTCTATGGGCTTGCCCAAGTGCGTTAGCCACGTCATTTAGAGACGTATTTCGCCGCCCTTGACCGTGACTGCCGCGACGCTGAAGAGGGCCTGCGCGGCTTCGGCGCTGAGGGATAATGCCGCCCGATGGATCTGCCCACTGCATGTCTCAGAGCTGCCGGCCGAAGACAAGACACACCTCCGTCCAACACGCCGAGGTTAGTCACATGCCACGCTTCTCGCTGAGGCCTCAACTCGGCCGTCTGCCGCTCGGTCCGCCACTTGCCCACCAGCCTCAGGAGACTCGTCGGGCTATTCGTGAGGCCCAACTCCAGCCTTTGGCCTAGATCGGCCTGCGTAGACTTTGCCACAGTGCACACCATGTCCTCGAGGTGACTCATCACTTGGCCGTCTGAGGGTGGGTTGATGAGATGTTTGAGCTTTCCCAACGTTTTCTCGTCCATGTTGGGCTCTGTAACGGACACGATGTTGGCCATGACCTTTGCAGGATCCATCTCAACATGAGGCATGGATACCGGCCTCGACGGCATGAAGCGAGGCATGTCCATGACGGTGCCGGAGATGAAGGAGTGGGTTCCGGTAGCTTCAAGCGTACTCCAAAGCAGCGAAACAAGAATAATGCCGTGGAGGAGTCGCGTGCCCAACGTGCTTGGATGGGTTTTCCTTGTTCTTTCGGCATCCATAGGAATGGTGTGGCGCTTGGCCTTGCCTTGACTGGGTTTGTGCGGCCCCCAGTACTTCTGGATGGGCGTAGGCTCCTTTAGCTAGATTAAACACCATAGTTGCGTCCATATGTGGGAAAAGATGGAGTCAAAATTAAAGAGCATGCCATACCCTCGGGAGGTGGCGGGTAGATTATTCCCGTAGATGGCAAGGTGAGAACAGAATCATGTCTGAGTTGCAGATGAGATGCATCCTGGTTTGGATCATTCAGCGAATCTAGAATGATGCGGTGATATATTTTGGAGCTTGTTCCATCAAACATTGTATGCTTAAAAATAAACATGGCATCAAGGAATGCAGATCCTCTTGGCCTCGGGATGATCATCCTTGAGTGGCGACATTGACAAATTTTGTCTCCAGCCCGTGTTCCGGAATTTTCGAGCAACAGCAGAGTATTCCGCCGACGGTTATACAGTGAGCCATTGGACAATCATTCAGATCGATGCTGTCGAGTTCCACAAAGGCCGGATGCTTTACCGTCTCTCTAGTCAGCCCCACTTGCAGGAGGGGATGCTGTTGGATGGTTTGCACGATAGCATGAGTGAAGCGCTGCTGGACCTCGCTATATGAGGATACATCAGCCGATTTCTCTGACAGCTTATATCGACACGAGAGGGCAGTACCGCAATACTGGTTGTCAAGGTAGACAGCCTATTCGGTGATGTAAAAACAAGATGGAAGTCGTAGTCAAGCCCCAGTTCAAGAACACCCAGTTGCGGATCAAGGTGTATGTAACACTAATGTGGGTCTTGGATTGTTTCTAGAGATGATTGTGCACTGCAATATTGGGCTGGTAGATGGGCAGTGTGGTAGACTTGGGATTGCCAAGTCCCCTGATGCCTGTAGAAATGGCCAAGTTTGAGAGAGATTGTGGGGATGATGTATTCCCGCAATGGCAACGTTCTTGCTGGTAGGTATTCTGTCAGGCATGCTTTTTTGATGAAAGGCGTAGACAATTGATGAAATCTCTTGGATCTTTGTTCGCGTTTATTTTTTTTTATCTTGATCAAATTCTGCTATGCTGCGTATACGACTGCTTGGTCGTGCAATGGATGATGCACAGCAGAGTGGCTCGCCTTGGCGCTACGCTAACAACGTGGGTGCAGACGCAGGTGCGGCAGCAGGAGCAGATACGGGGTCGGCTAGCCCGCACGTGCAGGGTTGATCTGGATTCAAGCTGCAACCTTGGCCGTAAGCTTATTATTGCTTTTTCAAGCCTGGGAGTGCAGGCGTTTGTCGATCAGGGCATACAATACAACCCTTGAATGATTGTTAGTTTGACACTGTGCTGCATGGTGCCCCTGCAAACAGATAATACATTTTATCATTTTCAGCTAAAATAAATAAGTATAATACCTAAATAAATCTCCTTAGCTAAAAATAATCCCTTAGGATTATTTTGGCCAGGATTGATGTTGTCCAGCAGGTGTAGTGGAGAGGTACTTTCGTTATAATCATTTAACGGTTGGATTGTATGCGTATGCATAGATCAACGCCTTGCCTTCCACGCCCTTCCCTGTAACACATCCGAGGGCATCGTTGTCGACGGACTTTCATAGGGTTTTGATAATGACTTAGCGGGAACAGGCCTGCACTTACAGCCGCAAATTCATTCACATCAACATGCGTATGAATGCCCGCATTCACCTGCTCAACTAAGCTATGCCCCCGCCAACTACTATGTCCACTACAACAAATATCGCTTGCCTCCGATGCAAGAAACACAAAGGAAAATGCGACAAAGCACTGTCTACTTGTTCATTGTGCAGAAGGTCCCATTCTCACTGGAAGAGTGTGATGGAGCTGGTTAATACGGATATAGACTGCGTTGAACCTGCGACTACCCACTCAGAGATGCAAGTTCAGGCAACTATTAGATCACCATCAATGACACCATCCGTGAACAGATTACTGCCGTCATTGGCCATAAACTTCGTCTTAGAGAGTCCGCAGCTACGTATTCCGCAGCTGTGAATTCTTGGCTGCCCATCATCTCTGAAATATACTACTATGCCCGCTTACTGTCTACCGCTCAGGTCGAATGTTAATGAATAATATACGTCTGTAGAGGAATGCAGATCGATCGCCCATCAATTGGGCAGCGATATGGTTGAAATTTCCCAGAAAAACTAACAAGATCTGCAGAAAACGGTTGTTCAAGACTGCGGGGATTTTCTGCAAGGGTCTGTGGTCCAGTGATGAAGATGAACGACTCCTCGATGCGACAAAAATATGCGGTGTCAGGTGCAATCAAAACCCTCATTTATTTAACTCAAATGCCAAAAATTCTCTGCCCGAGATTGCCCATGCGTCCTGTGTTGACAGGTGGAACCAGGTCGCCGAACAGGCTCACCGACAGTGGAAATATGGATTAGAGTGCGCAAAGTATTGGCATTACTACCTGGACCCGAATCTAGACCGTAGTTCCTGGAATCCACTGCAGCACCTAGAATTGCTGAGTGCCGTTTTGGAGTTGGGTCGAGCCTGGCGACTGATTGTCTCGACAAACTTCCCGTCCCGCTTGCCCACTGACTTGAAGAATTGGCAAGTCATAATTTTTACGGGTTAAGGACCCATCTTTTCTGTCAGGCGCATCAACTGTGATACTAACGGAGGTGTGGCCCAAAAGCTACAAGCTAATATGCAGATGCAGGCGCAACGAGATGCAGAGCATGGCCCACAGGTTGAGCTTCCAACAAATATGAATCACCTACAAGATGAACCCCCGCTGAATGGACCATTTTAATTGTTGCCGATTTGAGGGCGAAGCGGTCGTCAATGCGGATAGTGGCTGGTTCAAGTCCACACAAAAGAATCATGGAACCGCTACCCGCAGCAGGTCCAAACTTATTCGTAACCAAGGGGCAATTTGGCGAGGCGCCACTCTGTTTTCTCGCAAACGGTAATGTTGCCTCCAATCAACCTGTTTCCATCGAAGAAATCGCAGCATTTCCCACCCGCGGCTCCCGTGCCAATTGGGAGACACCCCGCTGCCGGTAACAAGTCCTTGCACAATACCGCATCAATCGCATAAGCAACTAGTCAGATCTTGTGTTGAGAATACCGTCATAGTGGAAAAGGTGCGCCCAATTGATATAAATCACGTTTTCAGCTCATTATTAGAGAGAGGACGGTACCTGAATGCTGGACTACACCGCCAAATGTCGTGAACTGGTCACTTGGCTGTGTCTGATGTGCCAAACAGAGTAGAAATGGGAATGAATAAGCACTACACGACGGATGCGGGATATAAATCGCGTGAATATTATGGAAAATACACTCCGATAATGAGAAGAAAGTCGCCGGTTGCTACCAAACCTCTACAATCATGTTCGTATGCAGTACTGAAGCATGTGCTCGTCGCAAGACCAGATGGTCCACGATGAGACTTATATGAGTCAGAATTAAGCAGAAACATTTTGCTGACCCATTGACAGGTAAGGTCTCGCATCTCATTGGAATAGCATACTCCAAGGGAGAATGTGCAAACTCAAACCGCAGCAAAAATTCCGTCATATTGAGGGCTGGATGGCGTGGAATCCGAGATAGCGCCAAGCTGCTTACCATGCTGACATCATCTCACCCATCTCTGCGTGCGCATCCCCCCCAGGCGTAGTGAAATGTCTCACAAGGCAACACATAGACGAGCCAATGTTACAGAATATGGCAAAGTGAGAGCCGCTTCTCAGCCAAGAGCGTTCGCAATAATCCGGAATACCCAGGTCCGGGCCCTTATCTAACATGAGTCCAACATGTGAGGCATTCCGCCCAAGCCAGTGGACTAGAAGCCACAAAACGTTGTGCTAAAACCTCCCCACAGTGAAATTAGTGTTTCTCTGTGCATCATGCAGCGCTAGCTCGGGCTCCAACGTCATACGTGAGATGAATCGCAATGCATTCGGGCTGGCCATATTTCAAGGACAGAGAAGTTGTTATCAATGTCCCTCTGGCCAGGAAATATCTTGATTCCAAGCCAACTCTCACTCAACCAATCACACCCTCTCCACTCGCATCCCGCTCTCCAAGCATTCAGCCTGCAGATTATTCCAACGATGGAGCGCATTCCTCATAGCTCTGAAGATAGCGCCAAGTTGATCCAACTAGGGAAGCTATTGAATGACAGCATCCAAGTCGTTACCGACGAATGGTCCAAGGAGCAATACTCCGACCAGGCCGACGACCACGTGGTCGAAAATGCAAAGATATTGCCGAGCCGCCGGCTCCACCAGGCTCAACGTACCATTCTTGCCGTCTCGGGCGCCCTCAACGAGCTGCTTATTGAACCTTTCAACAGGCTGCAGGAAGTCACTGGCCAGTTCTGGGAAGCTCGTGCGCTGGCCGTGGCCGCGGAGAGACGCATTCCCGATCTATGCCATGAGGCAGGCGACGAAGGCGTAGATATCAAGACGCTTGCAGAGAAGACGGGTGTTGAGCCTCACAAATTATGTAAGATGCCACCAAACAACGATGAATTCGTGGCCAGGGGCAACAGGACTCATGTATCACCGTGCTAGCCCGCATCATGAGATGTCTCTGCACCAACCACATCTTCCGTCAAACTGGAAATGACCGCTTTGCCAACAATCGCATCACTGCCCCGCTGGTTCACAATGAAGAATTTCGAGCCTACATGATGGCTTTGTACGATCCCCCCCTACCCGATCCCCACTTTGGCCAGGTCGCTGGGCTTCTCAAAATTCCACACTGACAACAGCAACAGTGCTATGGATATCTACAGCGCTGCTGAAAGATTCCCCAAGTATCTGCTGGGGCCCAAGGGAGCGTCTTACGACGTGACCGAAACCCCCTTTCAAGAGGCCGTGGGCACCAACAAGTCCCGGTGGGACTGGCTTGCCGAGAGGGTGAGGCCCGATCAGATCAGCAACGATGGCGTCGGCTACCCCGGTGTGGCCGACCCCAAGAGCTGGTCCCATCTGAAGCCCGATGCCGACGGCCTCATTGCTCGCCCGGAGCTGGAAAACTTTAGTCTTGCCATGGTTGGTGGAGGCAAAGTCAGCGGGTCCGCTCTTCCATTTGGTAAGTGATTTTTTCGTGAAAATATTTAGAAAACACATATTCATGGCACATCTGTGTTATAGATTATCCTTGGCATGAGCTTCCTCAAAGCGCAACAATTGTCGATGTTGGTGGCGGCGTTGGTAAGAAACACAGTCCTCCAAAAATGCCGGCATGATTGCTAATCCAAAGGAAACAAGGCGGCTTTGTTCTTCAGCTACTCTCTTCGTTTCCGCACTTTAACTGCATCGTGCAGGACCGTCCTGAGGTCATTGAACAGGCAGAAAAGACTTTCTGGCCGCAGAATGGACCGAAAATGCTCGAGTCTGGGCACGTCACCTTGCAAATCCATGACTTTTTTACACCAAATCCGATCAAGGGTGCCGACGTCTACTGGCTGCGCGGGGTTTTGTATGTTTTTTTCTCAAGTCTCATTTGCAATTTGCGCCTGATTTGATGCAATTCTAACGAAAAACACAGCCACGACTGGTCCGATGAATACTGCGTCAAGATGCTGGCTTCTCTCAAAGACGCGCTCTCTGAAAACTCGCGAGTGCTCATATGCGACCAAGTCATGAACACGACACTGGGCTGCGACGAAATGGGAAATGCCCCAGAGCCGCTGCCCGCTAATTATGGATACTACAATCGCTACCATCATCAGAGGGACCTGACTATGATGGGGACCATCAACGGCATAGAGCGAACGCCACAAGAACTCAAAGCGCTGGTGGAGCAAGCGGGTCTACGTTTGGCCAAGATTTATGAGACACGGTGCGCCTTTGCTATCACAGAGATCCGTAAATAGTAGTAATTCTATATACTTTGCTTCAAAATGCAGTTTTCTGGAGCTCCAGTTGTCAATTCCACGAATAGCTGAGCTGTCTGAGGCGCACTGCCCAGGACATAGAGCACTCTCAAGTGAACGAAGGGGATTTCTTTCCGTACGATCGTCCCTATCGCCCTAGAAGGCGTCTAATTTTAAGTATTTGTCTTAGTGGAGTTTTAGTGTGAAAGTACCCCACCCATTTATGCAGCGGCGGCCGCCGTGACAACCTTTAGGTCCTCAACCATGTCTCGCATTGACTCTTCCAAAGTCGTCCAGCCAGGGCGCCCCAGCGCGCGCAGGAGCTCCTCTGCTTTATCGCGAGGCTCAATCTCATTTGGATCCTCTCCGCCCGAGAAGTTTTCGGGGAATGTCCTCTCAGGCTGAATTTTTCGCAGCGTCTCGAGGATCGAGTCCCAGCTGAATCGGTGCCCAAATCCAAAGACGCGCTGGCCCTTGACACTCTCGAAAATACCGGCGGCAACGTGCAGTCGGCCGGCATCTTGGGTATCAATGTAGTATTCTATGGCGCTAATCAGCATGTGTTCTCCCGAGCTGTCTGTGCTTGAAACTTACGCCGAGGCAAAACGCGGTGGATATGGCCCACCTCTCCCTTCCACAGCGCAGCAGTCATGCCGGAGCTGCTGGGGAATCCTTGGTGGATCGGATCGACAGTCTTGCCAAAGTTCATATTAGGTAGCACTATTGTTTTGTTAGTTGCGAGAAGTGACAAGCCTCATGCAATGCAACTTACCAGTGTTCACCACAAGATCGGGACGCTCGCTCTGATGTTCCTTGTGGTACTTCCAAACCTCCTGCTCAGCCTGGGTCTTGCTCGCAGCATAAACGGCACCAGCCCGCTCACGGGTGTACGGTGGCTCTGCCCAGGCTTGCGTAACTGCGCCCTCGTTCCAAGTTTCTTCCGTCACTTTGACGCCAGGGACATCCAAGGCAGACAAAACTGCGGCGGATGAGGATGAAGTGTAGACGAAACGCTTCACGCTTGGCTCGGCGTACGCTGCCTTCAGAGCGTTGACAGCGCCCGCGATAACAACCGGGATGACGTTGTTAGGGTTGAAATCAAGAGACATGACGGAAGCGGAGTGCGCGACGATTGAGACATCTTGATTCATCTGGTCAGCATAAAAGTCGGCTTTGCGGGACATTCAGCCACATACCCTTGACCGCCTCGCTGAAGGCGCCCTCGGCAACCATGTCAGAAACCTCGACCAACTCGAAATTTCCCTTTCCATGCTTCTTCTCGAAGAGATCGACGAGCCATGCATTCTTCTCTGGGCTCCGGACACTTCCGCGGACCTTGTAACCGTAAGTAAGGTACTGATCGGCGATATGAGACCCCAAGAGGCCGTTGGCTCCTGTGACAAGGACAGTAGAGCCCTTGGGGACAGCCAGATTGTCAAGAGATGCCATTGTGAACGAGTAGTGCGGGTGATGCGTCGGATAACGTAGGTTAAGTTTGCGGGAGGAGCGAAACAAAGTCTATAAATACGAAATTCCGACATAAGATATCGCTTAAGTCTGATGATCAATCAATCAATCGGGCACTAGGGCCATTGCGTAGCGAGATGAGTGGGCCTGCAGACTTCACCAAGTCCGCGGGTCCGCGGGTCTGCCGCCGAATTTGTGGGGATGGGTGGCAAGAACAAAAGGTGTATTTCTCAGCATCTATCAAACTGCATTGGAGTTGCAGTCCGCTCAAATAGACATGTCACTTTGTCACACACAAGCTGGTCCCACAGCCGGTCTCACAGTCGGTCTCACAGTCGGGTTGATGCTGCGGTCGCCCGAGGCCTCACCGGCCTTGACGACAGAGGCCTGATGACTCTAGCAGCTGTGTCCGTTCTTACAGGTGAGGACTAGTACTGTGTGATTCAAATGTGTGACGTAAGAAAGGAACTAGTGGTATAGACTTTTTTGGGGGAAACCTAATGCCAATCTAAACCAATAATGCTGAACCGAACCAACCGACTCTCCAACTTTTCACGATTCCCCTCCCTCTTTGAACCGAGGTTCACGGTAGAGGGAAGAAGCTAGGCTTGTCTTTACAGGCATTTTACATCGGTATCACATGCAAGATCTTTTCCGGAAGGTTATCTCCGCTGCGTTGTGTGGGGCTATGGGAGATACTTGTAGTTTAAAAGGCGATAGGGTATTATTGCTTAGCTATTTAACCTTACTATGTAAAGCTTATTGTGTTGACTTGGGCGGTGAGGACTATATGAGGTTCGCTGCAACCGGCCTCGAAACACTATACAAAATGAGGATAAGACCCTAGTTAGACTATCTGGCCGTCACAGACCTAGCCCGAGGTGGCTGCTCACACCATCCGTGCGCGGTAACTAGCTTTGAATAGCCTCAACCTTCCTCAGGTGGCCCTCAGCCACCCGGCACAGCCTACTAACTGCAACAGCAGCTATAAGAGACCTAGATAAGCCCCTCAATTGACAAGACAAGAGCTTCTATGCATCCAAGGGTCCTCGTGGCTGTGATAGACTTTGGAATTACATCCGCAGGGGCACAGACAGCCGAGGTTATTAGACAAGTGGATAAAACAAGTGCTAGCCCGGTGGGGTTGTGTCAGCTTCGCCACGAATAGAAATATCAACCTGTCGCAATGACAACTTCAGGACCTGGCCTTGGCGCACAAGTTAGTAAGCAAATACGAGAATGCCCTTGAGCTTCATTTACTGCAAAAGTATTCGCTCTGGATGTCGCTCTAATTGGTACCAGGCCCGAACCCTGCCATCAGGGGGTGGCTAGTCAACGAACATCCCAATGACAATGCACTAGTCCCTTCAAGAGGAGAGGAATTATAAATTTTAACCCTAGGTTTAGTGGGCATCACTACTCCAACAAAATAAACCTAAAAATAAAGATAGAGATAAGAATAAAAATAAAAGCTTTAAGAACTTAAATAGACCGGATGACTTTTGATACTAAAGATGAAACCGCCAAATCCTCCTTCAGCCAAGCTTCAACATTTTTAAGCTTAATCCCTCGCTTATAGTTCAGTGTTTCCTCCAAGGGCCATGCCATTCCGATACCTGGCGCCGTAACAGCCCGGTATTTCTTGATCATATTATCCGGATCCTCTTCCAAGTCAGCATCCAATTTTTCCTTGCTCCATTCCTCCCGGACAAATTTTTCATTGGGGAACCTTGCCTCTACCAGATCGGCCAGGCGGCGAAACGAGACGGTGTACCCGGCAATGAATGTGGCTTTGTTGTAGAAACTCTCCACCTCTGGATCAAAGACAATCTCGGCGGTCATGCGCGCAATATCCTCCGGTGCCGTGACCGTGGCGGAATTGTCCCAGGATCCGAGTGATCGGAGCTTGCGATTGGACATGTCCACAACGCCAAAATCCGGGAGTGTAATCATGCTGATAAAGATGCCCGTCGTAATGATTACCCAGTTGCTCTTGTCTTGTTGCCTCAGCAGGGATCGAACCTCGAGCTGTTCATCAAAACGATCCTGCGGGCTTCCGAACCCAATGGCATCGTAGTCAGCGCCAAACTGCCAGGGGAAGAAGAGCGGAATTTGAGCCTCTAGGACGGCTTCGGCGAGCTTGACAAGGTTGCCGTGTGGCAGCGAAAAGCCCAGGCAGGAGATGACAGTCTGGTAGTTTTGTAAGGTTCCAGCAAGGTCTCGTACCGAGTCATTCAGTATGTCACCAGTGACTACATTGATGCCCAAGGCTTTGAGACGGGACAACAGTGCTTTCTTGGTCGGGTCCTCGGAATTTGCGGTGCTTGGTCGAAGGAGGACCGAGATGCTAGACTGGCCTCTCGAAGGATGGGTAGCCAGGGAGTGTAGCATCAGCTCGCCGAGCTCAGCGGCACCGAGGACGAGAATTCCGCTGGGCGGTGTCATGATTAAGAGTCGATGCGATGCCTGTACGAGGAGTGACAACTACGACGAGGCTCTCTTGGGGATAAGATTATATAGCAATGTATCTCCGTCCTTACGGACCACGACGAATTCCACAAACACACCAACTATTCCTCTTATATGTATTATTACCCACATCTCGGATCCGGTCTCGAACGACGCTGACCAATTCACTTAACATTATATCTATGTCGATCGAGTTGCTTCTTGGCTGCCATGGTTTGGATAGCAATGTCAAGTTTAGCACGGCGGATGTTCTTACTTATCCCCTAAGACAATTTCGATTTATCGATGTTGATTGGGGTTTTTTCACTTTCCGAGTTATCGTCGTATCCTGGTCAATAGCTCAATTTGAACAGTTCCTCCTAGTTAGTCTGTAACTCAATATCCCTTCAGTATTTACCGTATTTGTGTGTGGTCTCGCGGCATGTGATGATTCGTGTTCTAGGCATTGATAAGAAGCTCGGATTTTCCACTTTGAATCTTTGATGGCTTTTTCCCTTGAAAAGACGACTGTCGGTCCCAATAACAGACATCCAGGAGCAGCTCTTGCCCGTGCAGATAGAAATTGCTTTACTTCTTGTCCTAACCTCTGGATTGACAGATCATCATGTCGCATTCTCATTGCATATCGTGCCTTCCAAGACCCTAACTTTAAAGTTTTCGGATTCGTTGTCGGAAAGACTGACCGAATTTTCAGGGTTGGTCGCATTCGCGCTCCGCATCCTTGGCGTATTCACTACTCCACATCAGGTTATCTATAGCCAATAATATGCCCTCGATAACGCGTGACGCCTTTGCAGATTTATTTGTTTGGAGCAGCACCACAGTCGCGTTCCGCGCGTAACCTTGCAACGGATTCCCAAGTCCACGGACAAAATCAACCCATACGATAAGGCTCTCATTAGGGTTTTTGACCCGCATTGTCAATACGTAGATCAATTCTCGCTCAGCGGGTGTGATTTGTGGGTCCCTTGGCAAAAGGCAGCATCGAAAAAACAGTGAGTGGGCGCGCAATAATGTCGGTATGGGCAGCTGCTTGTTCCAAAGATGTTGAGTCGCTCGTACATAGCAGCTGGATGACCCTATTAGGGGAATTCCAGCTGGACATAACATTGACGCAGAAGTGATAATGAAACCCAATGGATTTTGCGGACAACTTCCCACAACAGCCAGTCGTTGCTACTACCCTAGACCTTCCTACCACCAAGCATAGGTGTGCATCCGGCACCACTCGCTGTAGTCCAGCATCACTATGCATTGTAGATATGTAAGACCCTGTGCAGATTTGGAGGGGAAAGAATTGTGACTGGTTAGAATATCATCACGTGTCTCACAATAAGCATCTGGTCCGGTTGGGTGCTATCAAATCGCTAGTCGTTGGGGATCGCTTATTCTTGCGAGATTGGAACGCGCGAAAACGGGCGCCTCTGATATTTCTATTCCAGGGCCTCGAGACGTTCAAAATTAAGGCACCAACCTGGAAAACGGCACCCGCGTACTACTCGATCCTAAGCTAACGCAAACCGGCCTCGCAAGCGGCGATCTTGGCATGGCATGCAGGCACCTGGGGATATGGAGGATGATGACCCAAGTTAGCACCAATTCTCGGAATCGCGGAATCGGAATTGGCCCCCAATTCCAGATGATGTAGCATTTAGATCAGTGCAACCATACTTTATAGCGTGGAGGAATCGGAAACTCGAGGATTCCGATGACCAACACAGTGATTCTCGGTAATTTGGCGACATTTCCAGCATCGTGGTTGCGTACAGCTGCCAATCGGCTTCGCAGCCCAATCCCAACCTTGTTGATAGCCGCACCTAGTCATGGCATGCATGTGATGGCGCTGACATCGCTTTGACTAAGATAGATGATGGCGGTAGAGGCGAGTGAAGGGGCTTGCTGGGAGGCGGTAGATGCCAAAGGGAACACTCTTACAAACGTGCCACGGGTGATTTGGGTTCAACGCAAAGGCTTCAGTGGGAGACCTTGGGGTTAAATGATGCCCAGAAGACTCCCGCAGGGTCACAAGATAGCGGTTAATTGACTCAAAAAAAAGGATGGGGGAGTGCAGCTGCAATAAAGGTTGTGGAGAAGACCCTGTTACCCCGGATTTTGCCATGCAGTCGTCACTGGGGTCAATCCCCACTGAGCGCTGTGATGTGCGGGGTATCTTGGATGGCTGGTCTGGGTTACAGCCAAGCGGTTGGGATCTAACTGCACGGTTAAACGAAGTCAGGCGTGATTGGCAAAGGGATATCATTTGGCGAAGCTGAGGGGGGGCTGATCAATCTCTGTCGAGTATTTATAAAGCAACTGCCCCTGCTGGTGACAGTTGTTGGGATGTCCTTGTCTGATCCAACCCTCCATCCCTCCCAACATAGCAGCAATATGTCTGCTCCGGCTTCCGTGAAGCTCGATCTTGACCCCGAGTCGAAGCATGTTGAGGTCTCGACCGAGAAGGCCGAGTCTCATCTCGTGCTAGACCCGGCTACGGAAAAGAAGTTGTTGTGGAAGTGTGATATTTACCTACTGCCTCCTCTGACAGCCATCTTTTTTCTCTCGTTCATGGATCGAACCAATATCGGTATGCGATTACATTTACCTTTATGGCTATTGGTAGATCTCATTACTGACTGCATAGGCAATGCAAAAATCCAAGGCATGACCGCTGACTTGCAAATGACGGGGTCCGACTACAACAAGGCCTTATTCGTCTTTTTCATCCCAGTAGGAAGGCTAGAAAATGAATTGAGAGATTTATTACTAATATTTCATATCACAGTACGTGTTGTTTGAGGTTCCGTCAAACATCATTATCCGACGCCTGTCCCCCTCGGTGTGGCTCAGCACGATCACTATCCTCTGGGGTATGTGGCCTGAAAAATAGCAATCACATATGCTCTAATACTGATTTGGTCTAAATATTAGGTATCTCCACCATCGGCATGGGACTTGTGAAGAACAACGCGGGCCTGATTGGATGCAGAGTTCTACTTGGGTTTTTCGAGGCAGGAATCGTGCCAGGTAAGTCACCTGCGGACCTGTTCACCTCAACAGGTGTCTTTTGTGGAGGCATGTACTAACTGTTGGAACAGGCTGCATTTACTTGATCAGCATGTACTACAAACGCTACGAAGTACAATTGCGCATGTCGCTGTTCTTTTGCGCGAGCATTCTCGCGGGTGCATTTTCCGGTCTGCTCGCGTTTGCCATCGCAAACATGTCGGGTGTGGGTGGATATGAAGCGTGGCGATGGTTAGTCTCTTCCTCTCTCTTTTTATTTTGCCAAGGCAAGCTGTTTCTAATTTGCTTGTTTCATATTTTAGGATTTTTATCCTCGAGGGCTTGTTGACGGTTGTGGTGGGCGTCATCGCCAAGTGGTGGATCCCTGATTTCCCTGAGACGGCGCGGTTTCTGACCGAGAACGAGAGGTCGATGCTCGTCAGTCGTCTGTCAGAAGATGTCGGAGATGCGACAATGAATCATCTCAACAAAAACGCTGCAAGACGTATACTCACGGACTGGAAGATCTACTTTGGTACCTTTGCGTACATGGGCGTCTTGAACACTGGCTATGCCGGATCGGTAAGACCTCGACGCGTTTTATACATGTTGTGCGTCACACTGACTAGTTTACGATAGTTCTTTATCCCCACGATCCTGAATCAAATGGGATTCAAGGCGACGGATGCCCAAGTCCGGACGATACCCGTTTACGTTGTGGCCACCATCACTTGCATCATCGCCGCGTATTTTTCAGATCGCGTGCGGCACCGTTATGCCTTCACCATATTCGGCATCAGCCTAGCTACCGTCGGTTACATCCTTCTGCTCTGCCAGAACCACGTCCCCGTCGGAGCACGGTACTTTGCGCTATTCCTCATCGTATCTGGAGGCTACATCACCCAGCCAATTGTGCTTGCTTGGTTGTCCAACTCTGTGAGCGGCCACTACAAGCGCTCGATTTCGTCTGCTGTGCAGATTGGCTTTGGCAACCTGGGAGGAATTGTGGCGTCAAACGTGTTTTTTGAAGCAGAGGCGCCGCAGTACTGGACCGGGCTGGGCGTCAGCGTCGGCATGCTGTGGGTGTGCGGCGCGAGCTGCACCTTGCTCTATTTCTTTGCCATTCGGGAAAATCGAAAGAGAGATAGAGGCGAGAGGGATTGGAGGCTGCAGGAACCGGATGCGGATAACTTGGGGGATGACCATCCTCATTGGCGATATGTCACTTAATGACAATCGCGAGCAGACAAGTTTCTAGAAAGATCAATCGAAGCCGTGATTAATTGGCGTTTCTTTAGTCATTTGTTCCGAATTTCGATCCCAAGTAGGGATCCACTGCAGCGATTACCTATGCAAAGTGGTGCTATATTTATCTCATGCCTTGGCCCGCGATACTTGAGATCCGAGAGTCATCGGAACAATTGAGGTATAAAAAGAAAGGGGTCCTCGCAATTTGAACAAAGGCCAAAGACTCCACTTTGCGAAGATCTGTCCAGCTTGTACGGAATTTCCGATTTTATTTTTGTTAGGAATATTCCGTTCGGGTCGATGGTGGCAAGTTAAATTGGACAGACGCTACGCATTGCTTGCATTTTTTGGGCCCAGGGAAAGCTGCGCACTCTCATGTATTCCAGAAACTGAACCATTCGCATGCGCTGCTGAGCGCTCCTCCAGCTGGCAAATCTCCCACTTCACACTTCATGCAGCCAGATAGCCTCCGCATTTCCTCCTCGGCAAACTGATTAGCTTCGGCAAGTACCTCGGGGAAGTGGTCACACAATCCGTTGTCCGCGTCACGGCCCCCACTCATACAAATTCTGCGGGGGAGACAAAATAACTGCTTCACCGGCGGGGCCCCGTTGAGTTGCGGGGACAGATGACCGGGGAGCTGATTGGCGCAGCGCTTCCGTCTGGCAATTTCACAAACGCGTTGAACCTGGTCAACAACATTTCGGCTTGCGCGCCCACCTTTTTCCCGAGGCGAAGGGGCCGGTGCTACCGATCTGCTAATTAGGGGATCTACCCACCAACAAAAACCTGGAGAATTAACACATACACACCACGACTGCTCACCACTCCGAGTATCCACCCCTCCCAAAAAAGACATCACAATGGCTGCAGACGACAAGAAGTTACGGGTTTCGGCCCTCCTCAATGTATGTTGTATCGGCATGAGCGACCCATGCATTGGCGCGTCGAGACAGGCACTGACAAGACATGGCAGATGTACCTCAAGGAGCTGGAGAAGAACCCCATGCGCACCAAGATGATCACTGCAGGCAGTCTGTCTGGTGCGCAAGAGTTGCTGGCCTCGTACCTCGCCGGGGCCCGCAACAAGAATGGCGGCTACTTTACTCCCCGCGTGTACAAGATGATGTGCTTTGGTGGCTTCATCAGCGCGCCCCTTGGCCACTTCCTGTTCTGGGCCCTGCAGAAGACATTCCCGGGTACGACCGTGTGGGACAAGATCCTGCAGCTTGTTGCCAGCAATATTTTTGTACGTCCCCCATCGAGATGCCTCGTCGCGCACACCGACAAGCACCTAGAATCTCTCGCTAATGCTTACATTTCTAGGTCACACCCGTTCAAAATGTCGTCGCGCTCTCTGCCATGGCTATCATCGCTGGCGCCACAACATTCGAGCAGGTCAGCGCAGCCGTCAAGGCTAGCTTCTGGGGTGTCACGAAAATGGTCTGGTTGACCTCTCCCGTTGTCATGGGCTTCGCCCAAAAGTTCCTGCCCCCGCAGCTGTGGGTTCCGTACTTCAACTTGGTGGGCTTCGTTGTCGGCACCTTTATCAACACGGCTGCCAAGAAGCAGCGACTAGCTTCCCTGCGCAAGGAAGCAGATGAAGCTGCTCAAAGCAATGGGGACTCGATTGGCCCAAGGGCCCCTGAACCATCTTACTAGAGATTCTTGCTTTGAGAAAGACGCCAGCGATTGTGGCGCTTATATATGTAGAATGGGCGGTGATTATTTTGTCGCAGTTAATTTAGATTTAGAATTTCTGTCTTTGAGGCATAGAAATCAAGAAGAGCCATTGAAACAATACATATTGTCTGACTGGGACGAGTCAAGCTCACACCCTGAGGTAGCCGTTGCCCTGGATCTGTAGTTGACTTTGAAACGAGAGAAATAAACTGCCATTCAGCAGTAACTGAACAAGCGGCCTGTATAACGATAACCTACGCATCAACCTAGACCGTAGTTGTGTAGATTCAGCAGATGCATTAATTTGAACTAGCGAATTTTTGAAAACAAACATTCTGAGGTGGGTGTGCCTGCCATACGACCGTCTTTAGATAGATTGGTTATTAATAATAAAGTTTATATTATTTGTTTCTAAACTAAGGCTTATCTATTAGGTTAGGATTATATTAGCATATTGGTTTATATATAAGAAAGCTTACTTACTGACTTAGGCACGGGTGCGGGGGCGCGGGGCGTCCTCCTCAGCGGCGGCAGCGGCCTTGGCCCAGCTCTTCATTTCGCATCATGTCAGATGGCCGTCTCGAAAAGCGACAGAATATCGGCGTATGTACTCGGGCGTTGGTGCCGGCAATCTGTTGTATAAGAAGCGATGACTTCTTCAGTTCCGGCCTAGGCATGACCTGTCAGCCAAAATATCTGCTTGTGTATACCGATCAGCATACCATTGCTCGTTTCTATCAGGCGTTAGTATACTTTCATGAAACGAAATGGCTAGGTGATGAGAGACTTGCTTTGATGGGTGGTGCGGCGGAGCCGCTGTCATCGGTCTTCTTTTCTCTGTCAGCAAGTGTCCCCAAAAGCTACATCAAATTTGAGCTGTCTTACGGTGGTTGGCTGGGCGCCAATGGGACCAGAGGGCGCAGCAGGGGGGTTGGAGATCTAAACCATGTTAGGGCTATGGCAGTAAAGCAGATCGTGCAGATAGTACTTGTGAGGCGCTCCTCTGTACGAAACGGACGTTAGCGAATAGCAATAAACATTGATGAATGCTGGAGGTAAATACCTTGCCACTAGGGCGACTGGGCAGGGGGCAGGCCGGTGGGAGATTCTGGCAGTTGAGTTAGCCATCCATCCTTGTAAACGAACCACCATCCCGATCAATGTGACATTCCGCTGCAGGGGATGGGGTAGGATGCTTGGTAAGGATTTCATGAAGTAACGAGTATAGGTTTGGCCTGTCGGCTGGTGGGATAGGGTCGAGAGGTAGTGGATGGAGTCAGGAGGGAGAGATAGTAGATGGAGTCCAGAGGCGGTGCTTCGAGTCGAGAGGGAAAGGTGATGTGTGGAGTCGAGAGGGAGGGGTGATCGTGGAGTCGGGGCGTGGTGCGTGGACTCCAGAGGCAATGGGAGTAGATGGAGTCGGGACGTGGTGTGTGGAATCGGGAGGTAGTGGTAGTGGATGGACTCGAGAGGCAATCGTAGGAGATGGACTCGAGAGATGGTGCGTGCAGTCAAGAGGGACTGGTGATGGATGTAAGGGGATCGCTTACGGTTGGTTGGTACTGCTGCACATAGTGTCAATTGGATGAAATACCATGAAATGGGGAAGTGTCAACATACCTTTGGCATTTTGGAATCTACGGGTGGAACAGAGAGAGTCAGCATTGTCCTAATCGCCAAACACGTAAATGGTGGACGTTGCTTACCGCAAGACGGCAGTGGAGATGGTGCTGCTACTGGATAAGCCATGCGTCAGTATCAATGCCAAAAACATCCAAAACGTAGGCTCATGGGATTGCATACCAAACGGCGGGAAAATGAGTGCGAAGAAGAAGAAGAAGTCGGAAACAAGTTTTTGCAAAGTGTTGTGGTAATGGAAACTGTGGCGGAAGGTGCGCCCACTTCTTCACGTACTTGGGTGCTCGAGGTGATGCTTGGACTGTCCATCATGACCAAACGTTGCTGCATTGTATCGAAAACGCGAGATATGACCAAATCAACGCTGCCACTATCGAATAAATCTCCAAACCACACGCGCGCACACATGCACATATACGCGGAGGAGCTCCCCGAGGGGGCCCCATCGGCAGCGGCAGCGACAGACATCTGCGCAGCGTCAGCAAAGCGCCCACGACGTGCTCACGGCAACTTGAAGGGATACGAACAGTGTTGTTGTTTATGTTGTTGTTGCTTGAAGAAGAGAAAATGACGAAGAGGAACGGCGATAGGAAGAGGCTGAATTAAGGTGTGCAAAGGGGCCGGGCTGGCGAGAAGTGCCAGCCAGCCGGCAGCAGCCCGCCACTGTACAGCGGAAGAGCCGGCGCCAGCGACGCGCAGCGTCGATAGCACAATATAATATCATCCCTGGTGGAACTATAATGCTAATATGATCGGTTACGTCAAACAATTCAACATCGCTATCCTCATCATCATCCGATGAGTCTAGTTCCTTCCATGACTCTAGCTGCTCGTGTGTATCGGAAAGGTCAAGGGCCAAATCATCGATCTTTTGAATAAAAGAAACTGTAGGGTTCTCATCGTCAGGAAGACAAGGGTAAAGTAAAATTCAACGTATTATCGTTGCAGTCATTGAATATGCGAGTTCGAGTCCTCATTAGAGTAAGACAGCCCAAGACTCTCTGATGCTCGCACGCAACATCTTTGATCAGGACAGGGATGCAAAGTTTGTTATGAGTTTTTGTAACTACAGCGCTGCAGTAAACTAACGAAGCTAGACAGCACAGCAAATGCATATTCCATGGAAGCCAGATACATAGTCCTATTGTACGATGTCCTGTGGCACTGATCCAAGCTTCAATACCCTAAAGATCTCATTCAGCTAGCACTCCAGTGTACATATGAAATGAGTCTCAACGAACCAGGAGCACAAGCAACAATTTATATCAAAGATGTGCTAAGAATTGTGGAAGACTTTGTCTGATAACCACAAAATCACGCCATCATGTCCACTCCAAAAGCCTTGCATTCAGTTGACGCCGATCAATTGAATCAAACTATTTCAACCCCCTTCCCACGGAAGGAGAAGTTAGAGAAGCCTGGAACTGGACAACAAGCTCTAAGTCCCAGCGAGACCGGAAATAACTCGCCTATTGACCAATGACCAACGACCGATTGACACAATTTCTGATATGTGTGCTCAGAAAACAACCCTCGACTTTGATTTCAACATTACGACCACAAATTTCTTCAGCTCCTTTCCGGCTGATACTGTGATTCCCTCGGAACCATGAGACTATCCCTCTGAGTGCCAGATAGCTGCACCCACGTATCTCGCCCTGCATGACCCCGACCTCGGATGTCTTTAGATGACTAAGGTGATTGAGCCACAATTTGGCTGCTTGATACACCGAGTTGAGGGCTTCATACGCACAGCCCAAGTATAAGAACACTGTGATTGCCATGGGGAACCAAAATGTATTCGGTTTCTCGAAGACTTTTGTACATGAGCAAGCACTCTTTGTCGTGCGACCCGGAACAGACACCTTACAGTCAGGTTCAGGGGTGATTTCTCGACACGCCGGACTCTTTCGTCCTGCTGGGGCTAGGTATACCAATCCAACACGGCTAATTCTAGCAAACATTTCTAGTCTTGAAATTGACCAGGTCCAATAGTGCCTTTTGGTGTGCTAAGTCGTGGTGAAGTTGGGAGAAGCCCCCTTTCATGACAAATTAGCGTTCGCCCACTAACCTAGTTAGTCTGCCCAAAACCCGAACTATCGGGAGACTCACGCTAACTGCTCATGCGCCCTGGAGTAGCCTCAACCCTAACTTCATCACTAATCCCTCTTTCAGATTAGGCGGCGATGGAAAATAACTTGTGTTTTTAGTTAGGGACCAATACCGCCAATCCAAAATTTCCAGTGGATCAAACCACTAGGCAAAATTGAGAGGGGGTTCTCCTGGGGCGAATAATTAGATATGGCGCGCAGGCGCGAGTACTTAAATATTTGATGGTTCCTTGACGTCTTCTTCTTTTGAAATGTGTAACTTGGGTTTGTAGGCATACCATTGCCGTCCGCTCTTTTATCCCCAACGTGTAGCACAATCATATACTATTTGGCATATGTTCAAGATGCAGTTTCGTATCATTCTTTCCATTTTGGCCGCAGGGCGAGTGGCATTTGCCTCGCCTTGTAATCTTGCATCGTCTTGCAAGCAAGATGCCTGTCTGAATGGTGGGATAACTCTTTCACTGATCGTTATGGGTGGTCTGCTAACAATAGAAAGGTCTGTCGTCCAACCAGCTTGTTGCAAAGAATGACTGCCGTGCCAACCTTGCCGCGACGGTGTCCCCCGCAGTCTCGTAAGCGATCCAACCATATTTCGTTCCATGCCATCTAAGACTGACTGATGCGCAGCATTGTCTATGAGACAACCACAGTCACATCATTCCCGACCGAAAAGTCATTTGTAACAGCTACTACTACTGTCCTGGTCGCAGCCACCGACATCTTGAGTGTGGTGGAGACTGATGTGGTGGATTACACCGCCACTGCCATTCAAAGCGACGTTGCAATCGTCAGCGAAGACGCTGTTGTTACAGTCACAGCCTCGAACCCTGAAAAGCGAGATGCCGCTATCAAGATTCCTGGCTATGCGTCTGGCTGCACGGCTGACACGCAATAAATCTCTGCCTGCTCTTGTCTAGGTGTTTTCCCAACCACAACAACGGGCATCGCCTCTCTTTCGACCAGTTACGCCATGGCCACAGTCACCGAGTCTGCAGATATCATAGTCAGCACCGTCGAGACGGTTCCGCTCACTATCACTACATCAACAGTTACCATCACTGAGACTTTCTCAACGCAGATTGTGTCCCAGGCCGTTCAAACTGTTACCGACTTTGTGACATATTCAACAGAGACCATCGTGTACACAAGCACGTCGACTGTTGCACCACCGGCGCCTAGCGTTACTTTCTATGTCTACGCCCAGGGCAGCTCGGACCCATACCTAGCATCTATTGGCGGGACAGGATTTTCGGAACTTGAGTCGATTTCTGGTAGCAACTATAACTATTATGTCGATTTCACTCAGAACATTAGATCGCCTCTAGTGTTTGTTATGGCGGGTACTGGCCTCGATTGGACACCACTGACATCAGGCAATGGTCCTGGAGACAGCGCAGGTGAAGGGGTGTACTATGACTATGGTAGTGGTGCCCAGTCTGCAGCCTATGCCAACGTCGCCTCTGTGGATTATGCCAATGATAAAGGTTTAACAGCTCTGCAGTGCAAGATTAATCCAGCCAGCGGATATCAGTACCTGGCTTGCAAATATGGCGATAACCAAATTGCGGAGTTTTGGACGTGTGCGCATCGTCTCGTTATAGTTCGCCCCGGCGTCGACTATTCACGTGCATGCCCGGGCGCCGGTACATCTTACAAGCTTGCTTATCTTCAGGTTGCCATTGCCTAAACAGTATACTATTATCTCATATACTAGGATATATTCCCTTCATTGTACAATTCGTTTTCTTCTTCACTTGTTACCATAATAATACAGGCAACGAGTTATATACAGTTGTTGTATTTGGTCCGATAGGCGAGGGTGGCTTTTGATCGTTATCAATGAACCACAATCACCGTAACATATGAATGCACCCAAGATCATTTGATTCATGATTCGGCTTTTAATTAACATTGCGGGAAGTACTAACTCTCCGGGCAGTGGCAAATATCTGTTCGGCGGCTACCCACCCATGTTTGATCTTTAGTCACCAACTACCCTGGTTGACGCAAGCCCCTGTTGGCGTACTCAAACCACCTTATTTAAAAACAAGATATAGCATTGAGAAAAAGTTAATTCAATTATTTTAAGTATGTATATGGGTTCTAAGCGTTCGACTTTTTTTTTTATCTTCCAATTAAATCTATTCACTCCTGGACGTGAATGAAGTTGATATGAATGCAGATGCCAAATCCTTTAAACATTGGGACCCCTCCTGGTTTTCAAATTTGGCGACAGGCGACGTTGACAGCAACATCTAAACTTTTTCTTTAGCCGTATTAGCGACATATTCAAACGATTAATACCGGAAGGAATCTCTCACCAATAGTCCAGGTGATGTCAGTACTGGAGCTCTCGTCGGCGTTGTTGGTTACTTTGTAGCCCTTTGGTGCGCGCTCGGTGTACTTGTTGTCACTCGTGTATGGGACATCGAAGGCGAATTGGAAACCCCCAGCGCCACGAATGTAATAAGCAAGATTTCCATCAACTCTGGTCATCATGTCGCCGCCGCTCTCCGCATAAAACATGACAGTGCCTCTGGGTGAGATGTGGAAGGGTGGATTTGGGTTCCACTCGCCGTTATTGACGGAGTCGGATCTATAAACGAGCTCGGAGTCTGTTGAGTTGACGATGATTATTTGGAATGCGTGAGAGGCCATGCTTGCGGTGGGACTTTTATTCACAGACTCGCTGGTCTGCTGATGTTTGTTCTGATGGGCGGTTGAAGATTACTCGCGATGGATTGGCTCCAGGGCAGCTTCTTTTAGACGTCGATCAATGTCATTAGTATTCTTGCAGAAGAAGATAATTCTTCTCTTACCAGCCTCTCCTTCTCCTATTTATCTCGCTTAATATTTCACCGCCATCTACCCTATAGTTTTTGGCTTAAGCCCAACCCCTTTACAATATGCAGGAGTAGATTATGCGAATTGGAGGTTGGGACCTGTTGGGCTCTAATTTAAAGAATTGTGGTGGCGGTCTCGTTGCCCAATCACACGGATGCTCCCAAACCCGCAACAGACAGAGCGAACCTAGAGGTCGCGCACGCCCACATACCACGTTCTTGACTTGCTTAAATTTCGCGTCGAGGTGGGTTCCTGATGCCAAATCGGGCGGGGCCGAAAGGTAAGTTGCGCTCATGGAGTCTTGAGCTTGAGGAGGATGGTTGATCGTGCGATAATTTGAAGATTGATGAGGTGTATAAGAGGTTAGAGAGCGAGCATAGTTGCATAGACGACCAAAAGATCTTATGCGCAATATATGCGATCAACCGAGAATGTACCATTTACTTTGGCAGTTCCAAACGTTTATTTGGTCATCGACTCTTATCGTTTGCAGAAAAACATCATCACCAGCGAACGGCCGGCCGAGCTTAAACTCCAGTGGAGAACTCCATACAACGGCCCAAAGCCACCGACCCATTTCGATAACATTCCGTTTACTACGATATAGTCATTTCTGTTAGCCAGCTGGGTTCATAGTAAATGCCTCCTAATTGGGTCAGTATACTGACACAGCGCTGAGAACGTTATTTAGATTAGTAACTGGAAGAATGATAAGTTATTCGTTTTTCGGGTGTTAGGATACGCACACTAAGAATCTTCTAGATACCAGTTTATTAATAAGCTACTTCCAAAAAAAAGGATCACTTCTGAAGCAAGAGACTTACAGCAAGGGCGCCAAACTAAGAATACCGTTGATATTAGCGAATCGAATTGAGAATCACCCGTACCCTCGTGGAGTTGAATCACTTACACAAAGGCCGGGCTATTTCCACCAGGTTAGCAAAGCAGATCGATAGCCTACAGCTTTCTGGTCAAATTACGACACTTACTTGCACCTGTCGCTCCTGGAGCTGGACATCTGGCTTCTCCATAGCGGGTGCGGCCAGAGTAGTTCCGACGGCAGCGGAGAGGACGGTAAAGACAATGACAAACTTCATGTTGGTCAAAATGGTTGACAAATGAATGGATGAGACAAGTGAATAGATGAATGAGAGAGCAGAAATTATTGTGGTTGTGGTACAAAGTGAGCATCTAACGATACCTTTCGATGTATTTATTCTTTTCGGGTAGCCCCACTCAGGTGTATCAGAACATCAGCCGTGTAGATACATCCTTGAAAATTACATCTGCGTATTTGCACGAGCGGTGTCGTCTTTCGCTTCAGCCGCACTGATGGTACGCGGCGATCTGGGCGAAGATAGAAGGGCAAGTTCCACAATTACAGGGCAGTCACAATATTAATTGCCCATGCACATTCTGGGGCTGTTTTCTGAGCTAACGCTGTAGAGCCACTGCCGCTGTACGTTACGAGAACCCAGCCAGTCAGCGGCAAAAGGGGCCAATACACATGCATCCGTCACATGAATTCTGGTAGCAGTGTCGCTCGTGATTTAACTTTGGTTTTTTCCCTGGGATACGATGGATGAAAGGTCATTGGCAGGAGTTATACGCAAACTTTCGGCTGGGTTCCGTTTACCCTTGCATCTCCACCACGGGTACACGGCTCCGCATGTCTTTTGACTTTTGGAGTTTCGTATTCTACACGAAAATGAATGGCCCTCATCAATGTGGTAACTCCTTCGGCCATGGACAGGCAATCAACTTGAGGATTCCTTGCCAAGAGATGGACGATCTGTTTTCAGTACGCGTTAAGATTCAAGGATCTTGAGCAGTCAACAAGCCCATGTCTAGTAGATGCCGACCTTCCCTATGCCGATATTTGCATGATTTCAAAGCAAGGCTAAAACTTAAAGTCGTGCAGCTTTCTTCCGAGATACCGAAATATTTCACACTTTCCGCATTGGCATATTTGGTAGGTTACCTAGCTCCCAGCCGAAACGTCGAGATGGCCAGCACTATTCATATATCACCATTCTCATTAGCCCCAAAACCCTGAGACCAATTCCCGCTGATTGTTTAATTCATCAGAGCAAATAAGAGAGACCAGCCACATGCAAAGTACATGTATTACTGGCCTCTATTAGAGTTCAAAATGCGTTCTTGACACAGGTAATGTGGCATCATTATCTCTTATTGATACCCAGCAGATTAGGCTGAACTAGAAATTGTCCCAGTCTAGGGCTTCTTTTTAGCGGAGTCAGATGACAATATATCAGAATGAGGGCGGTAATGGTGTACGTTTCGTAAATTGTGGCTTTGTGGTAGGCAGTGAACGCAACGCATGGATTGGGGAAACGGTCTTCTCTCAAGCCATTATAAAAATGATGGAAAAAGGCAGCCATTGATTGACTAGCTGGGCTTTTATCGTTATCTGGTCCCCAAGCCTCCTCTGCATTATTGACCTTCGCTTTGATCTGAAAATATTCTTCCGGACGTCTGACTGAGTTAATTCACGTACACAGGAACTGGAACAGATTGTGATGAAGTTTTCTCATACCTTGGCACATTCCAAACAAAATCGCGCTATGCGTTGCTCTTCAAATTGCCGACACGAAGTCGAGGCAGAATCTTTCTTGCATCTTCGCTGTGGCGAGTGTCTTCAAAAGCCTCGGTGGCGTCCTGGCCAGCAAACTCCATCAGAATGTAGTCACCGCCACTGCCGTAGTGTCAGTATCTGTATGTCGAGTTCATCGTATTTAGCCACATACGGATGTTCATTAAGGAAAGAGGTACAGTCGTAGACCATGCCACCGATTGCGATCATCACATCATCCTCAGTGGTGTGTCGGGCGACCTCCTCCAGCGAGTACTCTTTGACCTCAGCCATGATGATAATAAAATGGTAATTTTGATGAGATTAAATTGATGATGAAGAAGCTTGTGGTATAAGCCAATGATGCGGTATCAGGCATTGATATATAAATCGCGTTCGATGGTTCGTTAATGCTGTTACCACTGCCAACGCCCTGTACTCATCCGTCAATCCCGCTTCCCTGGAATTTCTGATTATCACCGTCGAAATTGCATCATTTAGGTGCACACTCTCCGGCTACGGAGGTTCATCACATTCATTTAAGCTTACAATACGTAATGACCTAGTTATTAATCGCGGCACGATAAGTGGCTGGAAAAAGGTAACGTATGGTAGGCATAGTCTTTGTTCGAAGTCTTTTAACTCTCCAGGCCGAGATGCAGTTTTCAGTGTGCTGGATAAATCTCGGGCCATTGTCTGAACTTCTTTGCCTGGATAATTGTAACCATACACCGAGGTTGAGTGACGGATAGAATTCGAATTTGTCACAAATCGATGACTACTTGAATTGTGGAGTGAGTCTAACTTAAATCACGCAGGATGGAAACCATAACCAGGGATTGACATAATGAATTATTACGAGACAGCTCCTCTCCGGCTATCTAGTGCTCAACACCTTTCCTAGTTTGTACTTAGCGGGAGATGCTCAACCACTTGCGCAACACCTATTACCAGCCAGTCCAGAGGCTGCAACATCCCAATGCCAATTGCCTGAGTATCTCTACGTTACACATACTTTTATCCTTTTATAATCTCGGACCGAGCATGATCCAACAACAGTATGCTCGCCCTTGAAGCTAATACGTATTGAACGGAACATTGACGTAACATGAAGTCGGGTGGGGTTGGAATACTGGTTGACCTGATGTAATTTTACGCCGGCATCGGATTTTCTTTTTCATTTATTTCTAGTAAAAAAAAAACAAGCTATAGGCTCAATCAGATAATCTAGGAACTAGGCTATAGAGGTAATATATAAATAAGATTTAACAATAAGTTTAGTTATAAAAATCTTTACCTTAATCAAAAGAATAAATAATTTAATCTTTTTAAACTTTATACTTAATAATTATAAAAAAATTAACTTTTTATTACTTTAAATAACTTCTCTTACTAAGATTAATTAGCTTTAATATATAATTAATACTATTTAAGATTATAATACCTTTTCTTAAATATATAATAATTAAGTAATTTAAATAGCCTTATATAATATATACTATAGGTACTCTTTATATTTAATTAATAGCCTAGCCCTATCAATATTATATCTTTATCTAATAAAAAATCCTACCTAAGGCTTTTAAGACTAAAATTTCTTAACTTTTTTTCTTTAACTAAATATAGCTTATTAAATTTAAGCTATTTATACTATTATATAATTATCCTAATAAACAAAAAAAAGCCTTCCTTAAAAAGCAAATAAAGGCATTAAATATAATTATAACTATTTATAATCCCTATACCTATTAGCTTAATAAAAGCACTAGTAAATAAAAAGACTTTACTCAAGAGATCTATAAGCCTTATTATAATATTTAAATAATAAAAATCTAAAAATAGATTAAGAAAATATATAAAAAGGTAGAATAAAAAAATTAGCAAGATTAGCAAAAGTAATAGCTATTATACATAGCATTAGCTCTAAAAAGCCCAGAAATAACAAGGAAGCTTTCTATATCATAGAATAAAAAATGCATTCAATACAAATGTATATGTATGTGTGACAATTGAGGTTTTTTTTTTCATTTTAATTGTTTTGGGGCAATATCAACCGGTAGCGAGAAGGGTTAAAGAAATATAAAAAGAGTGCTGATGTCCTTCTCTGTTCCACTAAACTGCACCAACATATATAACCAACAGCCCACATCAAACGAGTACAATGTATCTTCGAGGTGTTCACGCCGAGCCTGATATCCGCACTCTCCGACAAGTTATACGAGAAAATCCTTTGGGAATACTCATTACTTCCCTTCCCTCTGAACATTTTTCTACAATCCAGTTCACTCATATTCCTTGGTTGTTGGATGTGGAGGATGAGGAGAGCGATGAGCTGGGAACATTACGAGGGCATCTTTCGAGACTGAACCCTCATGCAAAGGCTTTGACTGAGGCTACGCGACGCACCAATGAGTCCAACGGGCTTCTTGAAGATGAAGTTGCTGTCGTTTTTACCCTGCCAGTTCAATCCTACGTCCCGCCAAAATTCTTCACCGAGACCAAGCCTTCAACGGGAAAATGTGTTCCGACCTGGAATTATGTCGCGGTACAGGTTTATGGCAAGGCAAAGATACTGTGGGACTCTAAGAATCCCCAAACGAGCTCGTATCTGCAGGACCAGATTACGGCACTGACCAAGCATGCCGAGGAAAACATCATGCATTTCACGGGCGGAGACACGCCACCGTGGGAAGTTTCTGATGCCCCAAACTCATACGTTGATCTACTCAAGAAGAGAATCATGGGAATTGAGATCAAGATCCACCGATTGGAAGGGAAATTCAAGATGACGCAGGAGATGCGGAAGGCAGATCGCCAAGGGGTGGTAGAGGGGTTTGACGCCCTCGGAACTGAAAGCAGCCACCAGATTGCGAGACTGGTTGAAACGCGAGGGGCCATGAGGGATGCGGTAAAGAGCTCAGTAGACTACGCAACGAATGACAAAGAGTGCGTTGGTTGAATTTGGTGCTCATGAGCAATGGGTCAAATGTTTTCCAATTTCTACTCGAACGCCAATTAACCCATGGCTTTGGCTCCAACGGATTGAGTCTAAACGATAGCAACGTGTGGAAAATCAGTGCCGTATTGAATTTGAACGTGTCTTTGTGTTTTTGAGAACACAGAAAAAGAAACGCTGGGAGATTGATAAGGATCGCGGCTTGTGATCGTCTGAACAAATCGGGAGCCCAGATGCTGCAGGTAGTGGTTATTTTATTGGAAATAAAGACAAAATTGAAAATGAAAACCTCTCAAGATATTCTATTCATATCTAATTTTCTTGATAATATTCTAGTTCCCAAGTTCACCTCATATTTGCAGAGCATCGCTGCATAAAACTACCACCCTTCAACATACCTTACCTGTAATTTGATTCAATTTGCATGCATTAAAGAAGCTGTAAGAGAACAAGTCACAATATGAACTGTGCGTTGCCGTATTTATCTGCCCTTTTTCGATAGCGTGCGGGGTAGAGAATGCTGACCTCGGCCGTAATATAGTAAGCTGGGGAGGTTCCCGATCTATACCCGCATGCCCTTAAAGCTAGGTAGGTCATGGTTCCGTTCCGAACACTAAAATACCCAGCTCGTTTGTCCTGCACCGGTGCGCACGGGTTCCCCAATCGCCACACTTGATAGGAGGCATTCCGGTGTCGGATAGTAGATGCCGTGTGTTAGAGCCAACTGGTCTTGATAACGGCTAACATTTATATCCGAATTACAAGTACATACCTTAAGATAGAGCCTTATTTCTTTGGCCAGTGTGAAAAACCTTTTATAACCAAACCTATTGTTGAACACCGTGTGCATGTCACTTCTCCCCTGGTTCCCGTATCACTCGCCTTAGCCTACGGCTTGTCCTTTTTATTTATTTTATTCTTATTCTCTTTTCTAATAATTTTAGTTCATTTTTGGTTAGAAGTACACATTGTACGTGTTGGACCTACAGTCGTATACTTTTACCCATTAAGGGAACAACAGCCTTGGCCCCACCTGACCTGAAGACACACCCAATGACTTCTGGAGTCACCCAAGTTAAGGATGCTGTAATGTACCATCTTGTAAGTATGGACACTGTTGTTTTGTGACTAGCCATCCCTTTGCTGACATGCAGCTGTTACCTTCACACACTTGAAGAGATTCCCCGCAAACTATCGCGTTTCGCCTTCCGTCCTCTCCCCGGGATGGCCGGACCTTCCGAACTTTGATCCTAACAGTAGCTTATTTTGACAGATTTGCAACATATAACAAGTTCTGGGCTTCCTGCTGTCTTGAAACTGCATGTATCAGTGAACTGAATCTTGTATATGCAGTTTCCCCAGACAGCCCCACCTGCCAAGCCGCTATGCCTCTTCTTCAGGAATTTGATTCTGTGTTCGGCGGGTACTTTACGCCCGAAACTATTTTTAATTCTATTGCAGTCGTCTTCATTCTATTTTTGTTTCAAACCCGCTATCGCCGGGGCCTGAGAAATGTCCCAGGTCCATTCTTGGCCAGCTTTTCATCCTTGGACAGAGTCCGGTCTGCTTATTCCGGACGACAGCATCTAATACATCAACAATATCATAAGAAATATGGTTCATTCGTTCGACTAGGTCCGAACCATGTTTCTATTTCAGATCCCCAATACATTCCAAAGATATACGGTATTGCTAGCAAATTCGGGAAAGTAAGCGAGCCTATGAATATCTCCAATCAAGTTTCTGTGTCTCAACGTCGAATCTGTAGAGCGAATTCTATTCCGTATTCGATGTGAACACTGACAGTGGTGCATTTCCTACTGTCTTTTCGATTCGAAATGAGACTTCCCACGCTGCGATGAAAAGACCCGTTGCGCACGCGTACGCCATGACCTCACTCCTCGAACTCGAGCCCATGGCAGATGAGTGCACAAAAATCTTCAAGGATAAGCTGGACACAGTGCAAGATACGCCTTTTGATCTTGGTGCATGGCTTCAGTGGTACGCATTTGATGTTATATCTTCGATAACCTTCTCCAACCGCTTTGACTTTATGAAAAACAAAATAGATGTGGCTGGCATCATTCACGCCATCGAGGGGCGACAGCTCTACAACTCCATCGTTGGCCAAGTTCCCTCTCTACATCAATACCTACTTGGCAATCTTACGGTTGCAAAATTTGCAGTGGTCATTCCAGCAATCGCGCGGCTAGGTTCTGGAAGATACATTGCAGACTTTGCCAGGAAACAATTGGATCGATATTCGTCGCTTGATTCACCAAAGAGCGGCTACCGTGATATGCTAGCCCGATTCAAATGGACGCGAGAGGGTCAGCCGACTGCCATCACAGACTTTGAGACCCATAGTCATACCACTAGCAACATGTATTTCCCCCCCCCCCCCCTCTCGTGTTCAATGCGCACAAAACGTAACTCTCTTGGACAGTCTAGCAGGGTCTGATACTACTGCAATATCACTTTGCTCCATATTCTATTATCTGTGTAGGAGCCCGAGGTGCATGAAGAAGGCAGTAGAGGAAATTGATGCTGCTGATGAACGAGGCGAACTGTCTTCCCTCGTCACATTCGCAGAAGGTAGCAAGCTGAAGTATTTTCAAGCGTGCATGAAGGAAGCCCTACGAATGCATCCTGCCGTAGGGTTTCTGCTTGAACGCCTTGTTCCTGAAGGCGGCGCCGTCTTTGGGAATACTCATTTACCGGCGGGCACGGTGGTTGGAATTAACCCTTGGGTTCTGGCCTACGACAAGAAGGTCTACGGTGATGACGCGGACGAGTTTCGACCAGAACGCTGGCTAGATGCGGATCCCGAGACTTATAAACGCATGGACAGGAGCTTTTTGGCTTTTGGGTCGGGCACACGAACATACTTGGGGAAAAATGTCAGCCTAATGTAAGCTCCCCTTGGACAATCCGTAGTGCGTACATTCACTGACAAACGTTCAAGGGAAATGTCGAAATTGGTCCCACAGCTGCTAAGAGATTATGTCTTTGAGCTCGCGGACCCACAAAGCTCATGGCATATACACAATTTTTGGTTTGTAAGACAGACTAATCTTTCATTTAGGGTGAAGAGACGCGACAGAGATTTACCCAAGCTGGGTTAAACATGCTATACTTTCTGTGTTGGGGACATTTTAAATGTGTATATTGATGGTGGGAGTATTTTTAGGAAGTAAGATGAGCTGATCAGCTTATGTTGGCATAAGAATCACAATGTTGAGTAGGACAATAAGTTTAGTGCCAATCGAGCATAGCTATATAAGGTACATGGGATATTATCACAAGCTATAAATCTAGGTGCATGCATAAGCTCTTGGTTATTCAAATTAAAGTCTATCTAAGTCTTTTATAGCTATTGTTCCTGCTAGCTGTTGGGGGCAGCCGGTGCAGGCCGCCGCCGGCGTCGGGGTCATAAATTTCGATCGTCATGACGATCGTCACCTTGCAAGGATCTTTGATGGACTGGGCCCGGCGGGCCCCGTGGCCAACAGATTGATAAGCTAGGATCGTGTGCTGTATAGTATGGTGTTTTGGGGCCGATTGCGGTTTTGCTCATCTAACTGTTACGTCACTTATGATAACTGCTAGCCCGGTTATCAGGCGGGCGTCACAGAGGCCGGTTGAGGCTGTCACAATGACCCTGCATTCGCCCTAGGTCTCGTGACTCTATGAGGCCGGTGCCGGCAGCGGCCGCAGGATGCTTGTGGTCGCAGTTGGTGTTGAGGGCTGTGACGGCTAGGTTGAGGTCACGTCGAGTTTGGCGGTATTTGTATACAAAATTGGGCTCGGCCCCGATTGGCCTTATCTTTTGACTTTTGTGTTCAAGCTGGGTAGCTGTGACTATCAGAGAGTATGACAGATATAGGATGTGTGAGCGAGTAAATATTGAGAAGAATAAGAGCCGTGAATGCCTCAAAGATACGCATCAGCTTGTCAATGGGGATGCTCAGTCGCCGTTTAAAACAATGCCAGGCTGCTTGGAGAAGGCTTCGTTGACAGCGGAAGAACCATTGCTCGACTAGTGTGGCGGACAGGTAAAAAGGCGAACTTCCCACTTACTGGTATAATAGGTAATTAGGACCACCCTTGGTGGTATTTTGGCAGTCATTTCACTCGTCTGTCAATTTGAACCAACGGTGGCAAATGTGCCACTTCCAGTAACACACTGACATTTCCTAGTCATGGGATTCAATCACATTCATTTCGATAGTTGAACAGATCAAGATGACTCAAGGTATGATGCATTGGTCTTTTTATTCAGCTGAACCATGTGCTATGGCGATGCAGGGTTGGTCAAGTAAGGCACGCCTTGCGCAGACCTCAATTCAAACCATAGCAGTCGTTCCCACGGGGGTATCAGGATATAACTCGAAAGGCAGAGTAAACAGATGCAACCCCCATGCTGCAACCTTGTGCTTGAACAGAGAAGCCCTGTAGGGATGCGGGGTATATGCCAAGATTTCGTCCCATGTCATGATCTGACCTTCCCCATTCGACCTAGCAGAGTAGACTATTGAGCCATCGCAGCTGGCAATCAGCTCCGAGTGGGTTTTTCGATAACATACCTTGTCGCACAATCATCTTCTTTTGTAGAAGCGCCATGCAGCAGCCACTTCCCGGTCCGCATTCGGCTGCAGAGGCCGATGCCCGGGACTTTTCATCCCCCATCCATCTGCCGGCAAACGGCGGCACCAGCCTTTGCAGCATGTTGGTATCAAACGGCCTCGCCAAGAAAAAAAGTCCCAGATTCTGTTCCACTATCCCGCGGAATCCGTGGGCATGTGTGTGTCATTCATCAATGCAGCGGCGTGGGCAGGTTCCTCGAGACTGATCCACCACGAGGGCCTAGACGCCGGAAGCCTCTCGTCCCGGAGCAACTGACCCATCGCGATACGACGCGATTCTGCAGGCAAAAATGTCCTTCCATGGCTTTTAAAATTAATATGATATAAGGGTGGATAGACTAGAATCAAGGAGCTAGAACGAATTGACCCCGCCCTGCTGGTCACACAATCTGAGAGAAATGTCAAAACGAGTGCAATGGATCTATCTATTTTCTGAACAGTAATTGCCATTTCAGGAAAATAAGGATAGCAATATACAGAATAATTAACTGATTACACGATAAGAAAAGCACCCACCCGATGTAACTGCTCAATGTTGAAGCGCGCCATGAAATAGATTTATACAATTTATTGTTTTTTTTCGTTATATGTACTTCTGGGCCTCTTCGTCATATATCCTGACGGTATGCGTCATCATAATATCTGCAGAATTCATCCTCCTCATTCGTCTGTTCGCCATCGCCGTCAATGCTTCCTCGCTCTCGTTTTTTCTGGTTGTTTGATAGTACCACGTCGATATCGAGTCTTCCGGACTCGGTGGCATGTACTTGTGCAAATCGTCCGAATCGGCGCTTGGGCTGTATGGCGGGCTGATGACGACGCATCTTTCTGGGCGCTTCGGCGGGGTGAGGTGGAACGGCTTCCCAGCTTGGAGCTCTCGTCGGCTTGAGTAGCTCGACAAATCTTGCAATTTCCAATTGTTGGATCTGGAGCTTCGTGGGAGGTTTGAGTCTTGATCTTCGGACCCTCCCCACCAGGAGTGTCCTAGCTTCTTGCCGACGACTCGAACCAAAGGTCGAAGAGTTGCGAGGCTGCTAGCCGTGATGGCTAGTCCTTGCTCCATCGATGACCAAATGGCGATATCAAAAGTGGCCCCTATCCGCGTATTAGTATGTAATTTCGGTGCCACTTTTGACTACTCACAAAGAAAGTCGGGGTCCCTGAACTTTTCCACGTATGCAAAGCGAGCTAAAACCGCAACGCCAGCCCTTTCACCATGTAAGCAGTCGTTCCTATCATGTGGGAGAATACTCACAGAAATCCCATTGACAATATCGGGGTAAGAATCGCCTTTTTCTGCCAAGACATGTTGAGATTCCATACCAATACCAAGGCAACCATAGCACAGGTAAAATCCGAGACGAAGCTTAATGTGCTGTTGAAATATGTGAGAGCTGTGATCACATTGATATCAATGCATGTCCCGCCGAGCTGCATCCTGTCCCAGAAGAAGGAAACCGGTTTGCATTGGAAGATTCCAACAAAAGCAAAAATGGTCATGCTGACGACATTGAAACCTGCTGTTCCGTAGATGATCCAGGTATCTAGTTTTGTTACAACAAGGCGCAGAAGGAACAAGGCAATAGATATTTTGGCCGTAATCATAGTGATGGCAAAAGCCAGGGTGCACAGCCACCAGTACTATTCTATGGTTAACATCATTTCCAAAGGAGCGACATTCGTCCAAATGCAAAAAATACGCACCAACAGTGCTTGACGGATGTCGTCAAGTTCCAGATCCACAAAGTGCCTCCCTGTGCCGTGTATGACCCCCAGATGCCCACATATTACGTAAAACGCAAATGACAACTCAAGACTATGTTAGCTTTCACCCGCCGATAATCGGAGGGAAACTCACAATGGCAGCGACCATGAACCAGTCGTCCAGTCCAAAGCTCTTTACCATGCGCACTCGAACGTAGCATCTCAGGAGGGTAGAGATGAGCGACGTTGCGAGGAGTGTGTAACCAACAGCCAAAAGCTGAGGGCCGCGGTTTGGCACGGGTAACCCCGTGGAAGGCGGAGGAGATATAGGCGGCGGCGATGCAGACATGGCCGTGTTGAATAGAAATTTGTGCTCGTATAAACAGGTAGATGAATCATTAAATCTCAGAATTAAGAGTCCGTGCGGGTTGTGCAGATGGGACACTTAAATGTCATCTCGACTGGATGGATAGAAATCCACTTGGCTCTGACCTTAATGTTTCATCGGGCTACCTATGACAGCAGTCTTCTCGGGCTAAGACAACCAAAAGGGCAACAGGGTCAACGCCACTTCCACCTGCCACCCCATCTGGACAAATGTTTAGGCCCTTTGCTGATACAAGGTGTTGGGAGGGTGGCATTCAAAACTGACCTGGGTGCAGGCAAAGACTGGACTAGATATTGCAAAAGTTTACCCATGCCATCAGAACAGAATAAAGTCCTAGGCTTCTGGTTCCGCGGCACCGTGGGTTTCATTGCTTTGGCAGCTTCTCCCAGGGCCCAATCCCTGGCTTGGACACGATTGGCTCGCGTCCCTGCATACCCTTCTCTGATCTGCAATACCTTCCGAATTCGGCCCCCATTCCGCGAACCCATTGATGCAATCACTTTAGCTATACGACAAGCTTACCTTCCACAAAGAAAAGGTCCATGAACTGCCTACGCCCCGTGACCTTTTTTCTGGGAACAAAACGAGCATTGCTCCTCAATTCGCTCGATGCATAGCAAAGAAGCAGACAGCGTCCGGCTGTCAGCGCGCGGGCAAGATCCGAATACGACACAACTATAGCTAACCTTATATAACATCTAACGACGATTATGCAGGGGCTGTGCAGATATTGAAGCACGTTTGCTGAGGGTGAAACCGCCACACCTCGCAGCGCGCCTCGATGCCATTCGCCAGGTGGAACGAGCTGGCTGTCGCAGCTCGGGACAGTGGACAAAAGCGGGCATATCCCCCAGGCCAGGGCCCTATCGGGATTTCTTGGCCAATGGTCTGGAGCGCCTCTTGACGGACAGGGGTGTAGATTTGATGTGATCACATGTGCCACACGCACACAACCATGAGACAATTTTCGGTCAGCCAAAGCGACTCCCTGCATGCCACGGGAATGCGCGTAACAAAAACCGGCCTGGGACGAAAAGATGCCCTCTGCGGTGGAACCTGACAAGGCGAATGCAGCCAGGGATTCCCCCACCACCTCTCCCCCATGACCCAACACGCTCGGAGTCCGGAGTCCGGTACAAAAGCAGTAGTATTGGATGGATCGACAGCGGCACATCCAATGCCAAGCCGAACAAGCGGAGGCTCTTTCGGAGTTTTTTGGGCCTCCTCTCCCACTCATCTACCCCGCAATCAACACCATTAGCGGCCGTTGGGACACGAGGGGTTCCCACCCATTGCCCTTCACATGTTCGGGTGAAGCAGGGACACGAGCCTCAAGGGTGGGAGGTATCTTTGTGCAGCGCCACAGTCGCGCAGTACGAAGGCTCGCAAGGGCAGTCAATATTGACAGGTTTCCATGAGGCCTCCTCGCCGAGCAAGCACACCAAAGACCAGCCATGCGAGTATTTCTACCGCTGGATTTCTCTGACCGCTCCATTGAAATGCTCAGCTGACTAGTAGTCGAAAAAGAAAAAGAAAGATGGTGGTGGTGGGTGGGGTACAGGAGATGGGATGAAGATGATGCGGGAGGCCGGCACTTTCTCTACACCTCCAGTTTCTAGTTCGCGTCAGCTCTTCGTGATGGTGCCCTTGTTTTGGTAAGTGTTGCTTGGCCACCCAATGGAGGATTTTGGCGTTACCTCATGGCGTTGGAAGTGCCGCGCTGGTTCCTGTTTCTTGTCAGTCTCACCGTGAAGGTGGTCGTATGATTACGATCGCAACAAGTTTGACAGATTGCGCAGCGGCACGGGCAAAGCTGTTGAAAAGAGGATGAATGGCAGTGCAAGCCCCCCCCACCATCATTATGAGAAATTTCCGAGTGCTGGCTTCGAGATGCCAAATGCCTTCGGAAAGACGGGATGATCACTCTCCGACCCTGGCACGTTGTTTTCTGACTAGACCGAATCAGTAGGCAAGATGAGCCAATACATCAAGCCTGCCCCTGCCCATCTATTCAGCCTGTGATATCTTCTGCTGTTGCGGTGCAAGGAGTATTGGTGCTGACTTGGACACACCAAACTTAACGTTCCGGACCGTCCCTTGCTTATGTGCTATGAACATGAATCATGAGACCACCACCATTCAAAGTGCTGACGTGTTAAAAGTCTGAATTGCACGCCAAATGTTTATTAGGCTATTCTTTCTTCTCCTAGTTTTCCCGTATACTAGGGATGCTGTAGCAACGAAGGGTGACAGAGAACGACGAGTACGTCCGTTGGGTTGCCATGCGTTAGCATTCACCTCAGGTGTGCCCATCAACGCATTCGCATTGAATGGTGACGATATTGAAATGAATCAAAAGAAATTTCTGAAGCAAATACAACTATACTAATGCAATACTACTTCAGTATAGCTTGGTCTAACTATGCTACAGCGCTTGCAGATGGGTCAACCCCAGCCCCACCAACTCCACGCTACTAGATGCATTTTCTGAAACAAGGTGCTGCCACTTGAGAAATATTCAACAAAAAGAAATTGCATTTACTGTACGACACAACATCCTCGGTCGGGCTTTGGAGCTGCAGCTGGGCGATTTTGGTTGACGAGCGGGTTTGTGGAGCCTGAGCTATGAGACTCATGTCGGGGTCCCATCTGTGGCCTAGAGGGACGCTGTGACGTGTTCTGGGCGGCATAGTCGTAAAGTGCTTGAGTCTCTGCGCTTGGGACGTCGTTTCGTCTGTTTGCAGGGCGGGGAGGGACATCGAGAGGCCTTCTGGCAGGTCTTGGGCCGTTTCCTGCTCTGCCGGGTCCTTCGGGAAACGTTGCCATTAGGGGAGGGCGCTGGTTGGTCGTCGACATTTCTGGCCGTCATGATCCATTTCTGCGGGCCGCCGGAGGTGGTACAGCCGGTGGTCGTGCAGTCTTTTCCCATATCCCTGGCTTGGGCATCCCATCTCTCCTCAGCACCAGCCGCAGAGCCGACGGTGATTACACTAGAAGGCTCAACAGCTTCGCAACCCAGAGCTCCCATTCAGCACGTGAAATGTTGCTGCCGCAGTCTCGCTGTTCAAGACTCTCAAAGTTCAATGCGAAGGGCTCTGCCGCCTGCGGTCTGTCCATCTCAAACCTCCAATAGTCGAGCAAACATGCCAACTTGTAGTTGCCATTCGCCTCAAATGAGCCGCCAAATCCACCAACCCTTCCGCGGTTCTCCGGCCCTTGAAAAGGATTTTGCCATTGGTTCCATTCCTCGCCCCTTAGAACTTCGTCCATTTTGGAATGCAGCACTAAATCCTGAGAACGCTGTTCCATCTCGAAAATGCGCTGCAATGAATGGGAGTGGCGGGTACTGTTTTTTTATTCCGTCGAGATGGTCGTGTCTGATGTCCATACCAAACTGATCCAACCCGAAAATTATCTGATAGCGCGGTGCAGTGGATGCGACTTTGAATATCGAATGCTCTTCGTGGATAGTGATGCAAGATGATAGACCAGGGCAATAGCGCTGGGTAAACCCTAGATCAAAGGCGATCCATACCAGCCTGACAGGGAAGCCCCTAAATGGTCGTACAATGAAGAGTCAAGCTGAATCGCTTGCTCACCATGGATCCCATCAACACCCGCCTTCTGCATGATAATGCGACAAAGATTATTCCGCTTCTTGAAACTTTGGTTGCTCTCGTATCCTTTCATGGTCCTCAACTTGAGTGCATCTTTGCAGTGGGCACGAGAAAGTCCGATCGCTGAAATATGAAGTATACTCAACACCAGATGGTTATGGTTTCTTAGTTCGGTCAGCTCATTTATAGTCTTGTGACCCAGAAGAAACAAGAATGCTGGGGATCTTCAACTTGAAGAGCGGCTGAGATACTTTCCTACAACCTTTATAGGCTCTCTGTCAAGCGATTGCCCACCCCCGACACTGGATGTCAGTGACGTCCATATACCCAACTGTAGTGCTGCGCTGTTTGGATGTTAGTAACTGAGGGAGAAAATATAAAAATGCAGTAATACAATGTGAAAGTATCCAAGATGGGGAGAGAATACTAACAACCCATTTTCGGCAGGCTCATCGATGAAATGGCTCAAGCCCATGTCTAACAGTTCATTGCCTAGAACCATGTTGTTTAAACAGAAGGCATACTGAATATATTAGTTGAGAATCATCCTTAGACGCACAGCCTTTCTCACGTGAAGAAGCGAAAATCCTCGATCATTTCAATCCCATGGAGATGCGTCGCCATTATAGAAAAGTTGCGGCATTTTGCTGATGTCACCCCGTCCCACTGCTAAAAATATTTACTCCTTCCTAGACCGTTAATTATATAGTCTGATCGTTGTCTGAAGAAGCGAATCTCAACCAATATTGAAATGAACATACCACTTTTTATCATTCTGGAAGGTGGACATTAAATGACACTAGAACTTTGTTTTGTTGCTGAGATGAAGCGCTGTCATAGTGCCTGCAGTCGCACATGGGTGTATGAGTCCCCCAATTAAACTTCAGACTGTTTTGAAATTCTACTATCGTGTCTTTGATGGTTGCCACGTCGGCCAGCAAGCGTTTCAGCCCACCTCCGGTTGTTCTGGAAACTTGTCTATATAAATTGTATGAGAATATTCGTTAGTAACAGAAGGAATCCCAAATCACTCAGTGGTTGTGACAAACTCTTAAAGTTTCCGGAACTGTGCTCATTCACTACCCCAGGCAATCCATGGCTTGTTTTAGGCTCAATTTCATGGCCGCTATCCTTCTTTGCGAGGGCTTGGGACGATCAAGATCTTCGTCAAGTTGATCCATTAGCACAAGGAGCGATGTAACCGTCATGTGACATTCCGGGATACAGTGTACATTCCCAGCCATGTGGACTAGTGTGCAGGTGTTAACAGGTTAGTAGCTTCAAATAGCTAGTCACGGCCTCAAGCAGGTCAACAGCTTCAAACAGCAGCAGCCTCGGTCGGAGAATAGCCAAATGCTGTTGGTTGACGGGTGGGCCCGCCCAATTTTCACACGACAACCGCGCGGGGGCCACCTAGTATATGTTAAGACAAAAGATCAGTGGTACCTAGAAGACTGATGAGGTATATATTCTTAACAGTATAACAAACTGTCAAACTAACAATCATGCAAGGGGGCTTGTGCTACACTTGTCCTATCCTATGCACAGACCTGGTCCAAACCAACAAATCCGGATTATCTACTGGGCCGGACCGAGCCCGATCTCGGACATAATATTTTCTATACCATGCTACAAAACGACATGGTGGTGTTGTTATTACTCCTGCTATGCGAACAACAATTACCTCGTAATTTTTATTGAAAAGCAGCAACGCGTCCAAAATCAGAGTCAATGGAATAACAAAGAGGCCACCGTACAAGGATCAAAGGTTTCGAATGTATATATTTACTAACCATAACTAAAGAGTCGAGATGTCCATATTCGTGCCATTTGTGATACAATTAAACATAGTACGCCCGAGACAGCTGAACCCCGAAGCCCTACACCGTGTAGCATTCCTCATTTATGCTACTTTCTGACAGTCTCGGCACATGACATGATAACAAACAGAACATTGTTCTGCTGGAGAGGTCACCTCATTTCCACATTTGCACTATTTATGTATCAGTTATGCTATCAAACCAGCCATTATTGCATAATTAAAGTGTTAGTTGACTTACGCATGTCCGGCCGCCTGGCCCGAGCATGGTGTTCATCTGTGCAAGGTTAGCAACTAGTGATTCTTCAAGGCCAATACAGTCACTGCCTGTAACTGCCAGTTCCATCGTGTACTTGCCGCAGGACAGATCAACTCAGCTTGGTGAGTGAAGCTAGTCGATGGTTGAAGGCAAATCATAATTGCAATAAGTTCAAGTCAAGTTGATTTTGCTGCTGCGTCAAGAATTGTTGCTACGCCCTTGACAAAGTTGAATCTGTAAAGAGGGTTGAATCCCGGTGTTGTGCTGATACTACAAGCGAGCATGAGTCTATTTATGATAAACTTTGGGAGAATGTCCAACATGTTGGCCCCGACAAGTTGAGAGACTGTGTTGGTAGGTAGGCGTTTCTCGCTGATTTCCATCTTGTTTCATTCTTTACGCAAGAACCAATCAATTTCTCTAAAGCCAGTATTTTTGCCTCGGATGAGACGTGTTGTTGGTGATGTTCATATTCTACGTGCATAACCGACCGTATTTGCCGCCGTCCTGCTCACATGCTCGGGGCCAATGAAGCGCTTAAATTTGCACCAGTTTATTATTAGCAAAGTGCGTTTTGTCTACTGGGGTTTTTAGCCCAAAAGGACAAGAGCAAAACTTGCAACCAACAGTCCCTCCATCACCTTCCAATCACGTAAGGCAACTTGACGCCTAGTACAACTCAGGCCCCTCAACAAGGCCATGGCAATTATAATTCAAGGAATTCGGCTTTGGACCAACACAGCTTTTGTTAAGTTGAAGCCTGAGTTTTTTTCCACTTCGTTATCAATGGTGTGGCAGTGTTGCGCGGCGTAGCGGTTGCGACCAACAACACTCAGTCATCCAATCAAATCACACCACTTTGGTGCCAAGGCGACCCGAGCGCGTATTCAGATAGCGGCCTCATTCACACATGATACACTTCTTGGGTTGAACGGTGTTCTCGCAAAAAGAAAAACGCCCAGCTTGTGCAGCAGCCATCAATCCAAGAATGTCTCAAAGAGGCGCCACTCCTGCAAAGGGACACCATTCTCAAATCAGCCCTCCATGTAAACGAAAGGACACCCTCAATCCCTCTGTTCATCAAGTCAGAACTTCGGCTCGTTCAAATATTCCTGGATTGGGAGACGGGCGGCTCACCAAAACTACTGACTTTGATGTCATTGTTGACCTCCAGCACGATGATATGCCTCTGTGGATAGTTGCGCATCGTCAACATCTGCTAACCCGTCCAAAAACGAGCGGATCAAGAGTCAGACCGCCTCTTCTTCCAATATTCGACGGCTTGATGACAGCCAGCGACCGCGAGCCCGACGATATCGCGTGCATCTTGCCATCATTCTACCAACCAGCCAATCGAAAGCCCGATGCGGAACCGCCTTCTTAAAGGTGGCCTGTGAGCTGGTACGCAAAACCAGGCTATGCTATGATTGATTCAATATGCTTTGTGCCGCACAAGGCAGATGTCGGCAAATTTCTTCATAGCGACAAAGTTGCGGATCCTACATCACGGTTACATTCGGTAGAGATGCGAGGTCGATTATCTAAGTTGTGGTTGTTTTTAAAGCGACCTGCTTGATAAAAGCTAGCGTGCAGTTATGAGTGAAAGCGGGCAGAACGGTACGTGACAGGTGGAGGTTGTTTGACAGGCACGATTACGGTGTTGACGGGAATAGACATCTTATTATTATACTGAGCGAATATAACTTTACATTCATGCAAAATTCATCAGATATCCAATTCGATGGGGCATTCTGCAGTGCGGCATGCGATTGCCTATGAGCCTGAACCAGCCAATTGAAAGCAGAGTCGATGGCAGTTTTTGCAGCCTGGTGCCCATACAACTGACCCATTATGCCCGTGTCTTCATCCCGAAGGAAATACACCGGACATTCAACTGCATCTTGCACAATATTTTTATGCACATGATGCTTCTTATTAATCACAATCACCAAAGAAAACCCGGCAGGGCGAGCCGAACTACGCAATCCCTTCTACGTCAGGCAGATTCATTGGCCCCGGTTGACTGCATCCTTTGCCACTTTCATCTCAGCCGGGAATACGAGCCAACGCAGCAATCAACATCTTGCATAGGGCACACGAGGCTTGTGCGCTAACCAACAGCCAGACTATCGGGAGAGTGGAGCCGAGTGCGAGACGTTGACCCGGGTTGTTGGTTGCGCGAGAAATTGTGCAGGACCCGGCATCACACTCGCTTTTCCGCATTCGGCACCGCTTCAAACGCGAAAGGACGAGAGGAGGGCACTTTCTCCACTCGCGCCCATTGCGCACAATTCCGCGACATGGTCTTCACATCCTTTCGATCGGATCCTTCGGCACGTGCGCTGTCAACCAACAGCTTGCATCACCAGCCACATGGTTTGACACTAAGCCTCCAATTGAAGCGTGAACGCAGTGGATGGGTCGGGAGTCGCGGTTGACGGGAGGAAAATCGGGAAATGACCCTGGGATCAGCTCGCGTAGCCATGAGGCACGGTGCAATGACAAATGCGAAATCCGGGGGGGAGCCAACAACCAACGTCGAGATGGAATGGGAGAGAAATGAAAAATATAAAAGTAGAATCATATCTTCCTCAATCCATAGTGTTCGCTATCAACTCATACAATACCTCACTTTCGACTGCCAATAATCAGCTCCTTTTCATCCCTGAACAACTCTACTTCAAAATGCTCTTCACCGCGAAACTCACCCAACTGGCACTTGTTCTGTCGAGCATACTGACCGTATCAGCCGGTCGACCCCACTCCAAGACCACTTCCTCTGATGAAATCGACTACAAGACCTTGGCGCAGAACTACATGGCCCTCTGGGGAGGCAACATGACTCTGATGGACGAGGTCATCGACCCTGATGTGTCACTCCACGGCGATCGGCTGCCATCCGCTCAGGGCGGCAGCACTCTCATTTCAATTACCAACCGAGAGCAGTACACTGCCTTTATCCAAAAGTCAAGGTCCGGCTGGAAGGACTACAGCTTTGACCTTCTGTACTCGATTGGTGCTGACAACCAAATGGCGGTTCGATGGAGAATGAACGGCGTCACCAGCGCAAACATGACGCTGCCCACGTAAGTCACCACGAAGCAACCCGTTTACAATTTTTTATTGGGTTCTAATTTGCTTCTGCTGCAGGACACTTCCGGCCAACTCCTTCGTCAGCTACAACGGAACCGATTATGTTGTGCTTGATGAGTGCACTGGATTGGTCAAGGAGGTGTACATGTCACAGGACTTCATCACCTTTTTCCACGCTTTGGGCTTGTCATCGGTCAATGTCTAAACTGCCTCTTATGCCGGCTTTTTATACAAGCCGACGTTGTATTATATCGCAGGGGAGGATGGCAAGGATGTCTTGCAGGGCATGCAGCCAATTGGGATGAAATTTGCGTATAAAGCCCACCTAGATATTTCTGCCTATCAATAGACGCTCTTGTACATATATCCATTTCACCACCAGATGAGCCCGACGTCTGCCTAGGGCTGATCCTCTTGCTTGTTCTGGCCTGGCGCGCTGACAGTGAGGCCGCTCGCCTGTCCCGAACTCGGGCTAGCCAATCAGCGGCCGGCATTCTGGAGCCCGAGTGGCTGAGGTTGCTCAGCCACAATGGCTGTGTCTTGAAATAGCCATGACTACTACAACGCCGGCCTTGCCTAAAGCGGGCTCGAGATGGGTTTATATTCTCACTCTGTCCTCTAATTGTTTTTTTCGCTGTTTCCTCTAGAATCAACTCATCAGTCCTTCATCCATCACCATGGAGACCAACAACATCGAGGCGCTCCCGACGGAGCTGATCCAAGACATCTTTTCCCATGTGGAGGAGCAGGAGGCTATCCAGCAATCACGCCTAGTATCCCGACGATTCAACGATGCTGCATCGCCGTATTTAATCTCGGAGGCCAAGGTGGAAATGAGATCAGAGTCGCTGTCCAGGCTAGAGCAGCTCTGCAATCACCCTGTCTTCAGCAAGACCATTACCGATGTCACCATCTCCCTCAGCTACTACGATGTGAACATGGCCAACAACAAGTTTGTATTCATGAAGGACTGCGATACCAAACTCTTCCAGCACCTCGAGATTCTCGACCGCATCAACGCCTTCAGGCACTACAGCAAGCGAGAGGTGGACCCGGTAGAGGAGGCCAAGCGGGAAGAGATTGAGAGGCAGCTGTGGGCTCTGGGCGAAAACCGAGAGCTGAACAATACGTCGGACGAGGCCTTTGATGAATCCGCGGCCACCCCGTTTCAGAAGCTGGCCTTGCGGCTTCACTCCATTTACAAGCAGCGATGCGATGACCAGGAGCAAGTGCGCCGGGACAACAAGCACATCGCCCGCATGTGCGATGCGATAAGCAAGCTCGCCAACCTCGAGAACCTTTGGTTCACGGACGGGCGCGCATTTTCCGTGGGAGAGCTGGCGGAATCAGACTTTGCGGATCTTGGCTTTGACCGCAGCATCTTGGAGCACTTTGACTTTGCGCTCTCGCCGTCGGTGTGGTGCGGCTCCTTCACCACCGCATACAACACGTCTCCACCCGTCGAGATGCTCGGTGAGCTCTGCTCTCAGCTAGGCCGGAGCGGAGTGCGACCTCCGTCCATTTCCATGGACATCAACACCCCGGCCAATCTTCGCATCATGGAGCTCTCGCCCGATCAGCAGGCTGGCGTGCGGGATCTCGTCTCCAAGGCCACCACGCTGAGGCTCGAAGTCGGCGGGTGGGCGCGAAAGGGGTCCCTGGCCGAGAACAACGACCGCCCCAGGGACGAGATGCTGGCGCTGTGCTCGCTGACGCGCAACTTCTTCAGCGCGCCTGATCTGGAGTCTCTGTACGTGTTTTTCGTCGAGTACCCGCGCTTCTACGAAACTCCTAACGTTAGCCTGGCCGATATTCTGCCCATTGAGACGCCTTGGCCGCGGCTGACCGACTTGGAGCTAAGATACCAGCCCTCCACGATTGATGATCTCAGGACTCTTGTCGCGTCGCAAGGCGAGACGGTCACAAAGTTCAACTGGGAGTGTGGCTGGCTGCTGAGCGGTCGCTGGGACGAGGCTCTCGAGGTGTTCCGGGGTCTGAACAAGATCGAGGACGTTTCGATGAAGTATCCCCGAGGCGAGAGGTTTGGGGAAGGAAATGGTGGGCTCCCCAATATAGCCTACGACAAGGTTTACAGCTATATCCGCAAGGAGAGGGATGTCAATCCTCTGGGCCCAGATGGCAGCGTCGAGGAGGAAGACGAAGAGGAGGAAGATGAGGAGGAGGAGGAGGAGGAGGAGGAGGAAGAGAATGCGAGCGAGAATGAGAACTAGAACTTGGTTCAGCATCTATGACATCAACTAACAAATGATGACACTTGGGGTACCAACCGTTGGAGTCTAAAAATATCAAACCAGCCAGGAACATTATGAGGCGTTTGGGTTTTATAGTAGAAGCGATCTCAAAGCATATCTTGAATCTAAAAACATTTTTCTTTTATTCTTATGATCATTACATTTCTTCTTGTCCTCTTTCTTAAAAAAAAAAAAGTGAAATATGGTTGCCTAGAAAAAGGAAGGATGCCTTTCCTTGCTTTCGCCATCTCAATGTAGGGTAGTTAACCCCCACTCTTTTTTCTTAAAGCCGACCCTGGCTGAGATCTTCAGCAATCTAGATTTTCATACCCTTGCTGCAACGTGCATTATCTGATCTTGTCGCAATGCATCGGCCACCCCCCTCAACAAAGAAACAAAAATCAGGAACCGTGTGAAGCATTCTCATTGAGCATCGTCGCGAGTTTCCAAGACTTGTTCACGCCCAGAAATTGCAAGGTGTGGTGGATATGACGGTGGTGGAGCCTTAGATTAGATCGCATGCGCTGGCTCATGTGAGATCTTCCTGGACTAAGAAACTAGCCTCACGATCCATTCCGCCGACCAGAATTTTGCGCTTGCGCGTCAGGCAGCGGTAAAGAAAAAAGAGGATATTTTCACATGTTTTTACTCTTGCAAAGTCGCGCAACGTCATCAGAAAATACTAAAAGCTCATCACATGTTGTGTTTCTCTCCGTTGTGCCTATTGCCGCATCCATGTCTCGGCGCTTTTTTTGCTCGGGAAACTACGAGAACTCAATACAGACTCGGCAATGGGCCAAGGCAGCTGGAAGTCCAGAAGCTGAAGGGTTCTGTTTTGGATTCTTCTCGTTTTCCGCTGTTCGTCTCAGACATGCAGCCGCTTAATCATCCCCAACATCAGGGACGCATGGGGGTTCAGAGCCTATTTCAACTGCCCGCGTCGGGTGCCGACTCCACCGAGCTCGGAGATGAAGGTGGAGATCATCCGAGGCACGCTGCCGCGCGGTGATGCGGCGACAAAGCCGGTGGAAAGGAAAGCTTGGGCGGAGACGAGGCTGGGGCAGGTTGCGTTGCGAGAGCCACTGACGGAGTTGCTGTGCGCTAGTGACAGCGCATAACACTGTTGCAGCAGCAAGCGCTGGGGAGTGCACCGCGGGCTACAAAAGATGCCGAGGCACAGTGGATGCCGTCATCGTTGGAGATCCACTTGGTGAGAGCTTCTCCGATGTCGCGGGGCAGCTCAACCTCGGGGTACCTTAGCTAGCGCGTCTTCATGTGTAGCCGATAGCTGGGGTCAGTATCCACCGGAATCTTATCGGCCACGGGGTGCTTCGCGCCCAGTTTAATAAATGGACCAGCGCGCGTCTCAATTGCTGCGAAACACCTGCTGCTAGCTCTGTACACAACGACAGCGACAGCGACAGAGACAGAGACAGCGACAGCCAAACCGACCAAACGCCCTCTCTCGCAATGCCTCCTCCGAATCCAGACTGGGTCAAGGCCCTGAAGCCCTCGGGCCCCCAGGGCTCCGAGCTCCTTGAGAAGGAGAGGGCCAAGTCGGACGTCAACGTCGACCAGCTCGCCGACTTCCTCTTCACCAGCGAGGCGCTGGAGCGCAAGGCCAAGATCCTCGAGCTGCTCCAGGCCGACCCCGTCTTCGAAAAGTCCCAGGACTACTTCCGCGGCCGAACCGAGCGACTCAAGGCCGCCCTCGCGCGAGGAAAGGCTCTGCGAAAGCTGTCCGTCAAGCACCAATGGAGCCAGGAAGAATACGAGACGGCCAACGAGCTCATCAGCGAGCCCACGCCCTACGGCCTGCACGCCACCATGTTCCTCAAGACGCTGCAGGAGCAGGGCACGCCCGAGCAGCACAAGCTGTTCCTCGAGCCCGCGCAGCGATACGAATACATTGGCTGCTACGCGCAGACGGAGCTCGGCCACGGATCCAACGTGCGCGGCCTCGAGACGACGGCCACATGGAACCCCGAGGACAAGACCTTTACCATCCACTCGCCGCACCTGACGGCGTCCAAGTGGTGGATCGGCTCGCTGGGCAAGGCCGCCAACCACGCCGTCGTGGTCGCCCAGCTCATCCTCAACGGCAAGACCATGGGCCCTCACCCCTTCGTCGTCCCCGTCCGCGACCTCAAGACCCACCTGCCTCTGCCCAACGTCCACGTCGGCGACATTGGCCCCAAGTTCGGCTACAACACCATGGACAATGGCTTCCTGCTCTTCAACAACGTCAAGGTGCCCCACGTCAACATGCTGAGCCGCTTCTCCGGCGTCGACCCCGCGACCAGCAAGTACATCCGGCCCGCCAACCCTGCGCTCGTCTACGGCACCCTCACGTTTGTCCGCTCGACCATTGTCCTGCAGTCGGGCTCAGTGCTCGCCCGCGGCGCCACCATTGCCACGCGCTACTGCTCGGTGCGGCGCCAGTTCCAGGACCGCGACATGGCCGACGGCGCCGAGGCCGGCGAGAACCAGGTCCTCGACTACACCATGGTGCAGCACCGCATCCTGCCCCTGATCGCCGCCTCGTACGCCCTGCACTTCACCGGCCGCGCCATGCTCAACCTCTACAAGGCCAACCAGGAGCGCATGGCCCAGGCCCGCCGCGGAAACGACGGCCAGCGCGGCCCCGGCCCCGAGGAGCTCAAGCCCAGCAGCGACCTCCTGGCTGATCTGCACGCCACCTCGTGCGCCCTCAAGGCGTTCGCTTCCACCACAGCCGCCGAGGGTCTCGAGGTCTGCCGCCGCGCCTGCGGTGGCCACGGATACTCGGCCTTTTCCGGCATCGGCACCTGGTACGCCGATTACCTGCCCAACGTGACCTGGGAGGGCGACAACTACATGCTCACCCAGCAGGTCGCCCGCTACCTGCTCAAGTCGGCCCGCGCTGTCCTCGACGGCAAGGCTGCCGACAACACCGTCACGCGTATCTTCCAGCAGTTTATGCGCCGCCAGGACATTGGTGCTGCTTTCGATGTTCTCGACAGCGACCAGGACCTCGTCGACGCCTTTGGGTGGCGCGTGGCCTTCCTCACCTTTGAGGCGCTCAAGCACCGCGACGAGGAGAAGCAGTCGTGGAACAGCCTGCTGGTCGACTTCTGGCGCCTGTCCACAGCCTTTGCGCAGTACCTCGTGGTCAAGAACTTTTACGAGGCGCTGCAGGAGGAGACGACCAAGTCGTCGCTCGACCAGCCCACGCTGGCGCTGCTGCACAAGCTGTTCCAGCTCTTCGCCCTGCACCACCTGACGTCGCACGCCTCCGAGTTCTTCACCAGCGCCGCCACCACGGTGCGCCAGATCCAGCTCGCCCGCACCCGCCGCTCGCTGGCCCTGCTCGAGGAGGTCCGCCCCCACGCCGTGCGCCTCGTCGACGCCTGGAAGTTCCCCGACTGGCAGCTCGACAGCTCGCTGGGCCGCTCCGACGGCAAGGTCTACGAGGACATGTTCCACAGGGCTTCCGAGGTGAACCCCGTCAACGACGTCGTCATCGATCCTTACCCGGATTCTCCCGTCTTGTTCCGGGATCTCGACCTGAAGCCCAAGCTGTAAATTTTCTTGTTGTTCCGTGCGCAAGCTGTAATTGTTTTTTAGATGGATATATTTTTTCTTGTATAGACATACACTGTGAAGATATACGACGAAGAACTCATTGATGTAAAATTGATTAGAGCGCGAGATGCAGTTTAGAATTTAGAATTGTTAGTTGCTTTTATACACTGGGACATTCGATCTGCCACTGCAAGCTAGACATGGTGATGCTTTTTTGGAATCCTGTTTGCCTTTTGACGAAGGGTTTGCATTTGTTCGTCGCAACTGGAAGTCATGCCTCTTGGCAGCAACTATGGGCCTTGATTGGATGGGACCTAAAATTAGACCAGCAGTGAGCGCCAGCTAAGGTGGGATGTAACCGCAGTAGTGCCATATAAGTCCCACGGCGCCCATTATTTTCTTTTATAGTAAACTAGATATGCCTAGCCATGAATTTGCTCTAGCACACGGGTCATGTATCCCAATGACTGGGGCGGCTAGTACAGGCCGAACCGCCAGCATTTGCTCTTCATAGTCTAAACTAACTAGCCTCACTAAGACAAGGCAGGTGGGTATAGACTTGAACACGTTTATCATATCCAATTAGGGCCCTTAATATAGGCCACATGATGGATATTTTGTCTTGGCTAGAATTAGGCTAATAGAGAAGCTAATGTACAGTAAAGGGGGGTGACTCGGTTCTATATCGGCAAGTTTCACTGAGCACAAATAACCCGCCTACGCTAATAGCTGTGTCTCAATTCTTGCAATATATATATCTGACCCTTATCCTACCAAACTTACTGGTGAACTCTCTAAACTCTTTTACATTTACCAATCATTGCTTTAATTCTAAATTACGATTCCTTTATACTTAATATTCAACACCTGCCATTAGCAATGCGCGCAATCATCCTCATGCATCTATTGGCATCAGGGCTCAGTCTAGCCAATATCATTCCGGGAGGATATGAGGATACGGAAGTTGATGGCGAGGGTGTTGTAACTGCAGCAACGGAAGCAGCGCGATCATTAAGTCAGGAATTTGCAAGCAAGTATCATCATCGTCTTTCCAAGGTCATCAAAGCGAAGCAGCAGGTTGTTGCAGGCATGAATTATAAAATGGACATTGTAAGCAGCTATTTCCAATTAAATACGGATATTATATTAACTAGAGCAGGTTGTTGGCATGACTACATGTAGGAAGGACGAGGTAGAATATGACGATGCTCAGGACTGTGACTTTCAGGATGGGGTTTCAACATATAAGAAGTGTACAGTTATGATATATAGAAACTTAAGAGGTGAACATAAGCTAGTTAGTTCTGGGTGTATTCTAGCTTCAAAGAAAGACTTAAAATAAATAGCTATTTATATAAATCTAGTAGTTTAATAGCTTTATTAAGAGATTTTCTTTTAACTTGTTTATTTAAGTAAATAACTTTGTTTTATTAATTTAATATAATTATATACCGATAAGTATAATCAGGTACCGGGCAAAATATCATACCAACCACACAGCACAAAATTTAGGGTCGAACATTTTTAAATTCAATTATATAATGAGACTAGCATTAATAATTGCTAGATTAATTTCAAGTACTATTGTATTTTTCTGCTACATTTGCCCGATTGAATGTGGTGGGGTGCCTGAGTGCAGCTATCCCGCACTCAAAGGGATGAACCAATGTCTTGGACCAAGAAGAGGTGCTACTTCAAGCCATCCTGGCTCATCACCGCAGATCGAAGAGATTTCTTTCCAAATACAGTAAAATTTTCATGCCATGATCCACTTCATGGCGGTGATGACGAGCAAAGCCGTCCACCGCACGGCTCAGATGCATGCCGTCGGCGGTTCTTTACCCGCATAGGCACCCCGATCATCCGAAACATTACGGATCTTCGGGGGCATTACCCATTCAAGACATGAATTGGGTCAGCAGGGCGATAACTGGAGACTCCTCGGGAAGTTTGCCCTGCGGTCGGCAACGAAGTGTGCCGCCGCCGTGACTCATGACGGGTTCCATCTACCTGCCGTCTGCTTGACCCATTCTCACAACCAAAATCAACAGGTTTCCCCTTGTCATCAGCTAAGATTCAACTATTTAAGTTCCGTTGTGGCTGCTTGTCAATTCCCCGGTGCAGCTACTCCTCTCCACATTCGCGAGCTTGTAACCTCTTTTTTCTTTTTTAAAACCATTTATCCAACCAACTCGCAATTTCTTGGTTATCCCTTCGACTGCGTTAAGACTGCACCTCCGTACCCCGCCCCATATGACCCTAGCAAAAGCAAAGTGATTTCTAGTGATATTAATGACTTCTAGAATTAATGCAGCTTAATTTACTATGTAATTTATTTTTTATTTGTAATGGATTTTTAATAGGCTTTTAATGAGGTATTTAATGTGTATGATGATGATAGTTTTATTTTAATTAATAATTATTACTATAAATAGCCTAAGGATAATATTTATTGGCTAATAAAGGTATTGATTATTAATTATGGCTATAGTTTTAAGCTAATTAAGTTATTGGCCTAGGCCCTAATAATAAAAGATTTGCCCTAAAACCTATTATTTTTTTTTAGTAATTTATTCTTAATTTTTTAGTAGAAAGCTAGATTTAATATATTAATAATTAGGTTAATTATTTGCTTAATAAAGCTAAAAATTATAGTAAATAATACTTATAATTATAGTTATTAAATTAGAAATTAATTTTTGTTATAGAAATTAATATGTAGATTATAATTATAATTTATATATAAATAATTAAGAAAATTTAAATTAAAGATTATTAGAAGATTTTCTAGCCTAAGGATTAATATACTATTTATTTAATTAGTAAGTAGATATCTTATAATTAATTCTAGCTTTTATTATAGTATATATAGATTTTTGATTATATAATAATTTATATATTTATAATAAATAAACTTTATAGTTAGATTTTTAATTGGGTTAATAAATAGTTTAATTTAATATAATAAATATTTATTTAATTTTATAAGTTAAATATAAATATTACTATAGATAAGGCTATGGCCTATTATTTAGGAAGATTTATTAAGATAATAATAGTCCTAAATAAATCTATTTTAATTAGCTTTAAAGTGTAGGTTATAGTCTAAGGAGGTTATTTTTTTAGGTAGATTTGGTATAGATTAGGTCTAAAGTTTAGATTTATTAGAATAATCTAGGTAATCTAGATTAGGCTAATTTATAGATATTAATTATTATAATTATAGTAATAATAGTAATAAAAGCTAAAGAATAATATTTATTTAAATTTAACTTAAGCTATAGTTATTTCCCTAGTAAAGTTATTATTAAAATCTATATATTATATCTTTTTAGATAATCTATTTTCTTTTTGTAATTTCTTTTGCTAGCTTTATTAATGTGGGCATAAGGCTACTAATATAGCTTACTATAATTGTAGTATTTATTAAGATCTAGCTAATCTTAAAGCTATAAATAATATTATTATTAATAGCTTTTAATTTAATAAGATTAAGATTATTTTAATTTTTAATAATAAGATTAATTAAATAATATAGAAAAATAATATCTTTATATTAATATTATTAATTATATTTAAAGATAATAAAAGAATTAATTATTAGCAAAAAAAGCTAATAATAGTAAAAATAGTTATATAGCTAATATAGTGTTTTTTTAGTATTAAATTTATTAAGTTAATTTTTATTTTGTTTGTAGTAAATAATTATAATATTAAGATAAATATTGTTAATTAGGATAATTAAATATGATTATATTAGGGCTTTAGTTACTATATTTAAAGGGGTAGTTAAAAGGCTTTTATTTAGGACTTTTTATTAAAAATAACTTTTATTAATAGCTTTATTTTATAGTTTTAAGGATAATTTAATTAAAAATTATTTATATATTAAGTAGATTAGTATTAATATATTTAGAATTATCTTATTAAAAAATATAGTACTAAGGCTTAATCTAATAAAAGATTTTGAGCTAAAGATAAATTTATATTTATTTTATAATATATTTTTATTTATTAAGGAAATTTAGTATATATAGCTTATTAGGGAAGGTATCTAGGATAGCTAAGGCCTTGCAAAAAAAAGAGGCCTTTGGTAATAATTAGTAAAAATAGATGGCCGCTGTAGTTATAATATTGCTATTAGCAATGTAATATAGCTCTATGTAGATCTAGAAATTGTTGGGACTTATGGTATAGTCTAAATTAGGTGGGAAATGATGTACCTTTAATTTGGGTTACTATGATTGGCTATGTACCCTTGCCTGTGACCTAAGTGTAGTCTTAACGCAGTCGAAGGGATATTCTTATTCTTTTGCTGATTCAAGAAATGAAGTTCTTGGGCCCCATTGTCCTTCTCTTCGCCACGGTCGCCTCCACGAGCCCTCTGGCCCACGAAGTCTGCGATACTGTAATTTGAGCCGCAGCTCTTCCCTTCATACCTAACAGCACGCGCTAATAAATGCTGGAAATAGGAAAAGGGTGAGGTATTCGACCCCTGCGGCACGGCTTGCCCTGCTACCTGCGAGAACTACAACGAAGCTAGACCATGTACAACGCAATGTGTGAGAGAATGCGGTTGCCCGCCTGGTACCGTTAGACGCGTAAGCATTTAATCATTTAAATGCTTGGAAAATAAAGGGCACACTGACAACCATCAAAATAGGTGTCTGACAATTACTGTGTGAAAGCAGAAGACTGTTAGGGATATATGACTTTTGTGTAAAAGGTCCCTGAGCCTTGATTGTCATTCGTTTTTCGTATTTTATTCTTTGAGAATTCTAGGAAGTCGACATGCGCAGGGTCTGTGCGTTACTTTTTCATTAATGGGAGGGTCTTGTCGCTCGTGGGCGGCAAAAGTGGTGCGATGCACGACACAGTGACACCTCGGCAAACTTGTCCATCTAGGGCTCAGAGCAACTGCAATATACTGGCCGCCTTGCATTTATAAATGCAAACAATACCTCAGTAGAGTCGCTGTTCAATTAGCAGACAAACCGAGCAACAAAACTAGCCGGAGAATTCGGTCACACCAGGGACATCTCCGCCACCCCGCCACCGCCTGGCCTGACCTGATTCAGACCATTCCTATCTCAATAAAACAGTCTGGGAATAGAGTTCCGAGCCAATATTATAGAACTAAGGGTAGAACACAGGCCTGGCTCCACGAAACGTGATGCTAAAAATTGAAATATGCGAGAGGCCTTCTCCCACTCGATAGATTAATACTCGGAGATAATGTTAACCCACTCATGGCTCCCGTGCTTTTATTGCCCTCCTGATGGAGAAAAGAAAAGTCCAGGTGTCCTCTAATTAGCAAAGTCATAGCATCATTATAGCATAATTAAAACTTTAAAGCAACTTGTTATAAAGATTATATTGTTATAATAGTCTTGCTATGTAGTCATAATAATTAAAGCAAGCTAATTTTAGTAGCTAAGCACTGTGCAGGAAATATTTATCACGATTACTATAATCATACGTAATAATAATCAAGCTTTTAGAAGTACACATATTTGACATGTAAATAGAGTAGACTACTAAAAAATAGAAATTAAGGCATAGTATTATTAGTTTGCTCATGTCTCACCGCGCCTCCGAGGTGAAACCCGTCAACAGCTTCGTTATTGATCCATACCTAGACTCTCCTATCCTATTCTGGGACCTCAACCTAACGCCAACGCTATAGACATTTTTCTATACGCAAGCTATTGTACTTTGTTTTTCTTTTTTAAAAAGAAAATAGATAGAAATTTCTTATATAGACGGACACTATTAAGATATACGACGAAGAACTCATTGATAAAAAATTGTTTAGAGGGCGAAATGCAGTTTAGAATTTAGAATTGGTAGCTTTTATATACTGGGAAATTCGCCTTCCGCTGACAAGATCTGCCGCTGCAAGCTGGGTAAAGACGTGATTGTTAAAGGTGTGAGAACCGCTGCCAGGGAGCTGTTGTTTGTGGATGATTCAAGGTCCTGGCTTTGGACACCTTTGTTTAATAAAGCTGGAGTAGAAATGGTCGTTCTTATCTTGGGTACAAATGGCGCAGCGAAACAAAAGTTCGTAGCATTGTCATCCTGGCTGATTGAATGCTAGATGGAGCTGCAGTGACTGTGCATTCAATTCGGAGCAAACTAGCTGTCCTACTTATCTACTATTGCCATGCTTCAACGTGAGCCCCCATCCGATGAACCAGTGTGCTCCGGAAACTTTCTAAACATGTCGGCTAGACGATCAATGGGCGCAGCCATCAACCCGAGCGCACTTTCGAAAAGCGGGTTCTCACCTGCGCTTGGATGGCTTCGAGAAGGCACAAACGCTTTGGTCCTGTCAAACCTCTTTGCTATTGATTCCGACTCTCCACTCCGCTTCTGCAGCTCACCCTCGAGAGCAGGCAGGTCGTCGCTCTCCTCCTCTTCGATATGGGCAGAGAGGAGCGACCAAATTTCCTTGAGCTTTGGCAAATACTCGTTTGAAGCCGGTTTCAGCTGTTGAAACTCTTTAAGAAGCTCTTTGACCTGATAAACATTAGCGTTTTTGAAAACTGTGTGCACTGTCAAATCGATGAGAACCTTGTGATGCTCCTCTCTGTCCTTGTCAGCCCTTATTTTGCCCTCGGAGCCAAGGTACTTCTCAAAGGCAGGGTAAACAATGAGCTCCTCGCCCACCGAATGACGAGCAAGCTCCCAGATGAATTGGTTGCCGAACCGTTCTTGGTGATCATGGTCGGTTGATTTGACGACCTCGCTGTAGTATGTTTCCAGCTCACGGTGATCTTTTACAATGGCATCGGAAATGCTGGACATTGTGGCACGCGATCCGAATCCGGTTCGAGATATGGTAGGTCGCTGTAATTTGAGGATAGATTGAAGTCGCCCGATGTTGTTGGCGCGAGTTAACATAGTACTACGATGAGTATTGTGGACTGGGGCGTTTTCATCTTGAATGCAAGTAATGATCCCAAGCCGGGGAGTTATATAGGCTGTCTGAACTGGTTCAATGGGCTAGTACGAGGTAAGATGACGCGAAAATGAGGAATCGTGACAGTGTAAGATGCAGCGGAACAGACCCTCCGGTTTCTGCCTTTATGACAAGTAGTGACTGTCTTCTGCTACCCCATACTGCCAACACATGCCAAAGCTGGGCGAATGGTATCGTAATGATTTATAATTATGGTATTGCGGACACACCATCTCTGCCATTCATGAGTGCCTTTGGCAGTGTCGTTTGATTGACGACAACATCACGCCAATAGCGGGACAAAAGTGGTTACGTCTTTTGTCAATCATGACTCAATAATTCTGTGCCATTCACTTTCTATCCTACGATCACAGTAATGCAGGTGACAGCCTTGAGGTTAGTACTTTGGAACTTGTTGGACATCATGCTTGACCGAAATTTTCGAGCTCAGAAGAACGGGAAAACAGATGTGATTATCTCCTCCATTGACAATCGATATGTCTTGACTTGGGGTTCACTAGTGAGATGCAAAAAGTACTTCCTAAATAGCGCGAGAAAATGCAAAAACCGTTATCATATCTTCCGTAATGTCGAGGCAATTCCTAAAAGGAAGGTCGCATCTGTCAGACAGCCAAGTGTTTCCAGCAATTCATGACACCCCGACAAACCAGAGGCCAGATGAATCAGATCATCGATGACGTCAGGAAAGCATGTTGAAGATAAGGCTTCGCGTGAGCTGAGATATCGTAAGCAAAAGTGAAAGCGTCATTTCAGCTTATGTGGGCCCCACACGTCGGAATGACGACTTGTAAATGTCATCAAAGCAACAGCTGAAGCGAAATCTTTTGGCCGTTAGGCGGACGCGGGATTTTCGCTGTTACCGTATTGTCACTTTCTTAATTTCTTGGGAAAACCCACACAGAGGAGACTGAGTAGTCGAATCATTGGAACTGCCAAGGGCTCTCTACCTGGCGCACCGATTTGGATAGACGGATCAAGTGCTGCAAATGCCGCTCTCAACACACGGTCCCGGCGCCACCAGACCCGGTGACGATAATTCACGATGGGTAGATCCAAAGCACGCCGAGGAAAGCAGCGCACCCAAGGCCTTATTCTCGGACGCACAGTCTCGTGTCTCCTTTCCGACAGCCAAGTATCCCGTGATTGCGTCGCCCATGTGTATCAGAGTGTGGCCAGGCACAGGCGACTCTGCCTTTTCGTGGGATGACACCAAATTGCGAAAAATGGAGGAGGCCTGGAGAGTACTATATGAAGCGGGCATCAACTACATCGACACTTCCGAGGCTTATGGAAATGGAGAAAATGAAACCATGATTGGGCATTTGGTGCGCAATCTCGCACGCGACACCTTTGTGATCCAAACACGATTCGCCAGCGTACATTCGGACGACACGACGGTTGTGAAGTCAGCGAGTACGCTGGTGGCAAATCTCAAGAAAAGTTTGAACCGCTTGGGCCTTGGCCATGTTGACGTCTACCTCGTCAGTGGACCAGTTGATCCGAAAAACATGGCAAAGATTGCTGAAGGAATGGCTCAGTGCGTTGAGCAGGGGCTTACGCATGCTGTGGGTGTCACGAACTGCGATTACAGGGATGTTGTCGAGATGAGCGATGAGCTTGCAAAATACAATGTTCCTCTGGCTGTCAACCAGGGCGAGTTCAGCATGCTGCGAAGAGATGCTGAGCTGTCGGGAACCATAGCTAGATACAAGGACGAAGGCATCATCTTCCTATCTCACTCGCCACTCGTACAGAGCATACTATCCCGGGAGTGCCCAGCGGAGGAACAAGCTCGAGGATATCACGGCGATGGCAGTTATGGCACAGAGGACCTTGAGCTAGCTGTAGCGGCATTGCAGAGAATTGGCGGCAGTCGACAAAAGAGCACAGCTGCTATTGCACTGAATTATAACCTGAGCAAGTCAACAATCCCAACGGCAGCTATCGCGAGTGTTGAGCAAGCCAGAGCTGTGGTTGAAGCGTTTGGATGGAGGCTAAGTGAGCAGGAAATAGGCGACATTGATGAAGCTGGTATTGCTGCCTCAAAGAAGAAAAATAATTTGCGCTAGGACCGAAGAGTCGGTGAGTAATGCTCACAAGGAGCCATAATGGATGGGCAATGTATTTAAGGCATGTGACAGCTGAGATATTATGAGAGCACGCACTTTGTTGTTGGAACCCCATGAAGATTTCCATGAGCACGTTTGTGAAATGAAGGGTTTGATTGAACGGATATCTGTACCAAGTTCCAATTGACGCAGTGTACGATTTGGGGCCGAGGTTTTGATAAAATATAATTAAAAAACTTGACTTATTTCTGTAAGCCAATTCTGTCTGATGGTGCGTCGTGCAAACACAATCTAATGGACATGTCCCTCGAACAAGTTGAAACCATGCTGCAAATGCACACTCTAGATTTATGGAACCGAGGTCATACAGATATACGTCTATAATCCGACGTGTGACGCTAGGAATTGAAAATATGCTAGAGCTTTATCCTACTAGATAGCTTGACCCAACCCGCACACATGGCTCATGTGCTTTCATTGCTATTCAGATGGGGAGAGAAAAGAAAATCCAGGTATGCTGTCAATGGCAAACTCGTGGCGTCATGATGGCATAACTAAAACCCTAAAGCAAATTATTGCAACAGAGTGTGTTGCCTTGACCGTCTTTCCATGGCGTCATAATGGAAGTAGGCTAATCCTGGTGGCTGAATGCTGTGCGGGGAATGTCTGCCACCATTGCTGCAATCACACCTTGTTAGGGTCAAGCTTTCAGACTTGCGCACGTATGACACGTGAATGCGGCAGACTGTTAAAAATAGAAATCAAGGCGTAGCGTCATCAGTTTGCTCATGATAGATATTCTAAAGGTTAGAACAAAGATGAAACGTGTTTGTTTCAATCCAAGTCGCTAATGCGTTGTCAGATCTTAGCGGAGAAACCACTTAATGACTCGCTCAACATGCAATCTGCTCTTCGCAAGGTTGAGCGATTGAAGGAGTTTCAACCGAAAGACCTCGTTGGCCGGACTGCAGTCATCATTGGAGACGCCTTTGGAATCGGCCACGAGATTGGCCGAGCTCTCGTCCATGCAGGATGCAAGGTGGTCATGGTGAGCCGCAAAGAGAAGCAGGGCTCAAATGCCATCTCGGAGATCAAGACGGAGTCTCCACATGGGGATCTGGACTGGAAGCAGTGCGACTTGGGCCATCTTGGGCAAGTCAGAACCGTCTTCTCGGAACTGCGGGAGTCGCTTGATCGTCTCGACTTTTTGGTGCTTTCTGCCGGCATCAACGCAGATCCATACGACGTCGATGCGGATGGAATCGATCGCCACTTTGGTGCGAACTATCTCGGACAGTACTATGCTACCAACCAGCTCTGGCCGCTGATTAGACAGACAAGCACTCTCCCTGGCGTCGTTGCTGCGAGGGTGGTTGCGGTGTCTAGCGAGCTTCACCGGGCGGCGCCGTCGTACGTTCGGTTCGAGAGTCTTGACGAAATCAATGATGCAAGCTTGGATCCGAGTAGCCTTTATGGCAGATCACAACTCGCACTCATTCTTTTCGCCAGGTTTGGTCTGTATGAAAGAGTCATCAAGCCTTCTGGCGATTCCATATTCGCGGTGTCGGTACATCCTGGGACGGTAAGCAGTTTGTGTCTTGTTGTTGGGCCAACAGAAAAAAAGGCTGACTATTGCGCTCTTGAGGTCAACACGAATACGCCAGAGCAATGGAAGGATGCATATCCAGGAATCACAGGCACTTTGATGTCATGGCCGATGACATCTGTGGGACGTGATCCTGGGCAAGGTTCCTACGTTGCACTTTGGGCTCTGACGGCGCTAGAGATTTTGGAAAAGAACCAAAATGGGTATTACTACACAGACCCAGGGACCGAGGGCAAGGAGAGCCTGCATGCATCCGATCCTCTTTTGGGGGCGGCTTTGTGGGACCTTTCTGAAAAGATTGTCAAGGAAACGCTGGGCGACGACGCTATTATTGACTGGTCTACTGCGTAAGGGAATTCGTACAGCTGCTTCATGTCCGGTTGGTGCAAGCCTCTGAGTGCGCTGTGTTGGAAATTGATGTCCCTGATGCATGATCAACATCCACATCCATATTTTGACGCATGATGAGCCACGACTTTCACCACCATTGGGAAAATGTAAAGGTGCAGAGCAAAAAGTAAATTCGATTCTTAATAAAAATAAGACTGTATTTTTAAGCTAGCTAACCTTGTGCTTCCTTGACATTGCTGTTCGGCTGAGCTACATCTGCATTCCGAATGCCCTCATAGCTTAGATTTTCGGTATGGGCTTTCCAGCGACATAGAAATGCAACGTAGCTCTCACTCCTCTCTCGAGACCACAAGTTTGCATTTCTCCGTGAATCACCGAGCTGTCGGATAGACCTTTGGTGAGATTCATCAAATCATTCATGTCAAACCAAAAGCTCATCTTCCAAATATGATTGTTCAACCAAAAGGAGAAAGCCTTAACCGGCTTGATAGACAGCCAGCGCAGCGACGTGTGGATTAATCTGCGTCAAGTTGTATGGCGTCACGAACAAGTCAGTGTCCGTCAGTGCCAAAAACATGGTTCCGTTGATCGCTGGATCTCCAGCCCAGGTTGAAACATTTGGCTGCATGGTGTGCGCTGTTTTCTGCTCAAGGCTCACATTCAAGAGAGGCGAGTATGTGACATTCAGCTGCGAGACCCAGGCAGCAAATTTCGGCTCCTTGACGTTGGTTGACGTAACGTAACTGTTGTTGGGACCAACCACTTGGCCTGGGCTGTCCCATTGTAGAAATACCTTGCGATTAGGATAGGAAAGCGGGACAGTGCGGTTCTGAGTAATGGCTGCTGAGCAATCTTCCAACTTATTGGTCGCGTTGACGCAGAGATCCGAAGACGGGATGTGCTTAGTGGAGAGCGTGTTGCTCCACCCGCCGGTGGTCTCGTTCCAGACATCCGTATTATTGATGCGAGCTGGGTTGGGCTGGTTTAGAATGTGCAGCGCGGGAAAGTTTTGCCATATAAGACGGGTTTGGTTGTGGGGACAGCTGGAAATGTACGGTGCCAGCAACGTCCACGCCCAGCTTTGAGGGATGCCTGGCGTGTGCCATTCAGGCATGGGGAACTGGCCACCGAACTGGCGGAAGATCAACTGCTGGCGAGCCTCGACAGTGATGCTCTGAAGGAGCATCTGCGCGGCGGGGCCAGAGTTGAGGTGTGGCAGGAAGCCGTACACACCCGATTCGCCCCAGCGCGTGAGCTTTTGGTTGAAGTCAATGTACTCGCGCACGTTGGAGACGGGGTAGTTGTATGTGCACTGCTTCGGCGCTTGCGGGCCAAGCATGTTGGTCAAGACGGTAGCGTGGCCGAGCTCTTGGTCTGCCATGTGCTGCAGGAGAAATCGATCCTCGGCGTTGATCCCGTAGGCCTCAAACTCGTCGTCGGAAAACGTGGCCAAACCCCAATGGAAGAGATCCCACTCTATCCATTCCTGGTAGAGGGCCAGCGCGATGGACTGGTAGTCGAAATCGCTCTGCACTCGATACACTGGCTGGGAGCCATTGGTTCCAATGCCACCGCTCGGCGTGAATGGCGCAGGCTGGCTGCCGTGGAGCTTCCCGTCAGCTGGGTAGTCAAACGAGTCCTTGGGTGGGGGTAGCGCAGGGACAGAAGGTCCTAGTATCGATGTTGAGAGGGCGCCAGTGGTAGTCGGCGACGGACCTGCGTACGGACCATGCGAGGTAACAACTGTATGGGGCACCACGGGCGGTACATCATGCAGGGTACTTGAATCTGGCTGACCAGCTGACAGGTCTTGAGAGCTCAAAGGTGCACCCCTAGTGCAGATAGCAAGAGTGAGTAGCACCACATGGTGTTGGAATGTCACTGATGGAATCATTCTTCTCGGCATCAAATATAGCTACGAGAGACTGGGTTCATAGAATACCACCATTGGCTTAGACTGATGTTGAATTTTGGCCGAGAAACCCGACTCTTATTCTTATAGATTTAGTTTACTACTTCACATTGTGGTGGTGAATCATCGAGTGAATTGAAACACCAACGATGACGCGCTCAAATAGAAATTTAGTTAGGTATTGTCCTTTTACGAGGAGTTTAGTGCAGGCGAGCATCGCAACGCAAGACTCAGAAGATGACCGACTCATCATAGTACAGTTGCGCTCTGATGACGTGCTGATGTGGTCATCGATTTTTTATTTCAGGCCTCTTCTTTCAATATATGACGTGCATATTATTTCGGTCGCCATTACCATTGCAACGTAGTGTCACCGAGTGCAATAATGCTCCAGTGCCAGGAGTAGTAGTTTAAGGTGGGTTTGGGCTCTACCCATCTTCATGTTAACCACCAAAAACGATTAAGCTGGCCTACCATTCACCCGTCCAGGCTCGGGCCTCTTCTCAACAGCCAGCTCTGCAATAGCGCCTGGGGGGTTTTAATCTGGCCTTTTTCTTTTTATCTCCGCTGACGAAAACTGTAGAATATATGACTTTAACATCGTTGGTTCAAAAGCCTTTAGAGAGGAAGGGGGTGGAAGCTCCTACATGAACATGGAGTTGCATCTTACCAACATAATGGGCGTCAAGTGGATCGATGAGCCGTGTATGTCTCCACAACGGTTGCCACCACTGCGAAACCGCCGGTTATTATCGGTGGTCGCGATCGACCAACAAGACACTCTCAAGTGGCCAGGCCATCAAGAAAACTTGCCAAGATCTTATTCGCGTGAAAAATAGCTTAAAATAAGTTGAATGATCCTCAATGCCAGTAAGTTATAAAAACTGCACTGAAAAATGCTATTTTTCTTTTCTTCATTTGGAGCTTTCAAAGTAGGTGATGCAATTAGACTGGTACCTGGGTCTTACGGCAGTCAAAGGGATAGTGCTAAAGAGTTACAAGGCTACCCTATGCTTCGCTAAGTCGGAGGAGTAGCCTGATTGACCGCCTGGCGCAGGGTAAAAATAGGAGTCGGGAGTCAGTGCAAATTCAAAGCGCTAAATGCGGCCCTGTGATTGGCCTGTTGGTTGGTTGTGCAGACACTGTTTCAGCCCTACTCCCGTCTCCGCACCACGAGGTAGCACGCGTTTACAGCCAAATTGTAAAGGATGAAGAAGAAAAAGGTGACCAAGCTCGACTTTATCTCAAAGAACACGGGGCGTGATGTTCAATTTCACATATTCAACCATGCTGCGAAATGTCATCATTGACAGGAATCGCCATGCCTGCACCAGTGTGCCTTCGACCATGAGCTATCGCCAGCGCAGACATGGGGCGCCCACAGGAGAACCAATGGCTGGCCACCGTCCCAACCAACTGCATACTCAGCTTTCTAAACTTGGATCATTGTGCCGAGAGAGGCTGCATAAGCGCCATCTCAAAAGCCAGGCCAGCCCCCAACTTGTTCCTCGACTGACAGCTTGAGCTCAAAACACCTCACCACGGCGCTCCAGCCAACGCAATGACCGATTACGTTGAACTGGAATCGATGCGGAGCAAAAACGTGTCGCCACCAGCTGACCTCCCAACGAACGCGGAAAATGTCATGTTCCAGGGCCTGGGAAAGCCAACAAAAAGGAAGATTCTAAGCTATCTCGATCTCTTGGCCACACTGATATCCATCGCCTGCTTTACGGCTTGTGCCGTCATCATCAGCCAGAAACTGAGGTATGCCACCGAACTCGGCTTCAACCGCCAGCTTGTCGTTGTGGGCTTTCTCCTTGCAGCGCAGACGCTGTGTCTGCAAAGAGTGTTCCCATTCGCCCTGCTTCTCATCGAGGCGCGATTTGGGCAGTTCACCCTGCAAAACATCGAAGGGCTCCTCAGATCGTCTCCGACGGCAACCAGCCTGGGATTCACTTGGAGATTGGTCTTTTTGGTTTTCAAGCTCCTACCTCTGGCACTGGGTGTTGGGTACAAGCAGTTCATCGGTGGTATCGGATACTCAAGCCCCATCGAGTCGCGCGGCGGCTTTGGTCCAGCCGCTCCTCCTGGGCTGCAGAACAACGTTGCCTACTCTTTGCGATATTTTGGTACAGATTTGGGCAAGACCAATGCCGTTTTGGCAAATACAACAATTCCGTTTCTGGCAGCAACCGACGACAATGTGCCGTTTCCAGCAAACCTGAGCTCCAGTCCGAAGGCGTATGGATTTAGCATGATTTTGATCTCCAATACTTCCGCAGCCATTCTTGATGCCCCACTGCCCGATCGCATTGTCGACTTGCAGTCAAAACTGGAAGATGACTCGGCCTAGCACCTCACGGCAAAAGACATTCGGGGGACCCTGGCCAAATACAACGAATCAACGGGAGACGCCAGTTACTGGAACCAGACAGCTGACATTACCCAGGTATCAAGGAAGTCTCTTGGAAATGGCCACTACTTTATGCTGCTTCACCAGGGGGCCCCTTCAAGCGACGCGGCCCGTTTCTGGAACACATCTTGGGCTCTGGCTGGAACCATGGAGAACACCGACGATGATCTGGACGACGATGAAATCCCTTACGCGACGGCCCTCCGATTCGTGCGCACTCGTGCCATGCGATTTGACGTCAAGAGGCACAGATGCGAGGGCACCTGGAAAATCACGCGAAGCTCCGTCGAGCTGCAACAAGGCAGCTGCGATGACGATCCCCTGGAGGAGAAGCACCAAATCTACGACAACTCGCAGCTTTGGCTTTCAGCGGAGCTGATGACCAGCCTCGCCGACTACCTGGGCGGATTTGCCAACGTGCGGAACCAATCCCACTGGCTGGTACCGACCTTCACCACCACCCTGGTCGCGGCGTACCACTCGCTCATTGCGGCCAGAGAAGGCCAGGTGACGGTGCAGACCGCCGGGCCTCTCTACCTAGCGGCAAACATAACCGATGGCGAGTGGTACAACGAGACGTACAAGGTGACCGAGTCGACCCAAAAGTCGGTGCCCATTCTTCGCGACAGCGCGTCTCTGTACTTGATTATCGGGGTGCAGCCGGCCCTTTCCATTATCGCCATGTGCATCATCGCTTTCCTTTTCCAGGTGCCCATCTCGCGAGATCTCGGCCTCATTTCGTTGCTGGCGGGAGTGGACCGGGACACACTCGATATCCTGCGGGGCGCCGGATACAGCGGCGAGCTGGTCAAGCCCGTGAGCGTCAGAGTTGACGTGGTACACACCGTGGAGCAGGATGGCGTAAAAATAGGCTGTGTCCAATATCGCCTGGGCGAGTCAGGCTCACATGGCGGTATTCGACGGAGTCACTATTATTCTTGACAAGGATTCAAAATTAAATCTATGTAATGCCGATCAAAAATACCCTTTTCTTTATTTAGTTTTAGTTTGCGAGACCAAGAAATTGAAAACAAAAAGTTATATACATCTACCCTTTCTGAAGCCAACTTCCAATGTACTACCTCCCATCCGCTTTGGTTTTGCCGTTTGACTTTTTGGGTAACCCCGGTACCCACAATGTCACGACCCGTCTCCTAGTTTCCGCTTCAATCTGATGTTCACGAGCCCCCTTCCCAGCACATCATGAACCACCTTATAGGGTAGCTGCGGGGGGGAAACAAGAAAAGGAACGAGGAAGAAAGCCGAAAAACATCCACAAGCATTTCTCACTTGGTCCTGCAAGTTATGCGATTCTAGGGCTAATTACCATACTACCTCGTACAATCGCGAGTACGCAGAATGAAAATTATGTTATTCTTTAGTAGTAATTTCTCGGTCACAGTGTTACAATAAACCGATGAGCCCGCAAAGAATCAAGGGATGAGCAAGGCATGTGCAACCCTAGCATCTGAGCGGGATAGAATACAGACAGCGAATGGCGTCTACACTCATTTCACATGTTTTTCATCCACTGTCAAAGAGTGATTGTGAAACAATGGTTGAACCCAAAATTGGGTACAGGATCGAGGGAATTTTGTATTGTGATGTGAGTGATCAGACTGACTTTGCCTGGCTTGGCGTCTCACAGATGTGAACCAATAGAGGAGACTGGCTTACTCATGATAACTGGCTCGTCTGCACCACCACCGTCGCATCAGGAATGTGTGCCTCGGCTCAAAACCCTCAATTCGGCCCCTCGGATTTGAAGAAATACGTGATTGGATGGCGCAATAGAACGACTCTTCCCCATGGGGGCATTGCCGTTCTGTTTCCTTCAGATATCACATTTTCCGCTAGTTGTTTCGGAATTTTTTGACAGGTAGAGACGTACATGAACCAGGATTGTCTTCAAAGTAACCGACAATGGCATAGTTTGCGAGACGCACACAATGGCGCTGCGTTCCTGTCATTGTTGGAGATTCTGGACGATGGATGGCTCACGATCATAGCGGGCGTTGAGATGGGGCTGTCATCGGACAATAATAGACGGCCTTGAGGGGGGGGGACCATTGCTAGGATGGATCAAGTTAGAGCGGGCAGGGATACGACTGAAAGTTGCCGACAAATAAGCAGTGCTTGCTTATTGCAACTGCGGCACAGCTGAATCGCCGTTTCATGGCTTTGTCTACTGCATTGACTTGCGCGGTGCACGGAACCGTACCGTTGCAGTAACCCGACCACATCAGACCACGTGAGAGAGAGGGTACGTAGGGCATGAGGCTCACTATCCGAGCCCTTGGTGATCTGTCAGATCGAGTGGACCTGGCCATGTCGTGTAGGCGTGCAAGTGGACTACCCCTGCCGTGCTCGTGGGTCTCGAGGACCACCACACCACCGACCAGATGGCACTGGCCAGCGCAGCAAGCCAATGGGCCACAGCTCAACAGCGTGTCACATTCGATAAAGAACATCTCAAACGCTGCAAGCCCGCGGACAGCTGGTCCTTGCAGAAATTGAAGATTCTTGACGGGCCGCTCCTCCAGCATGTCCGCGATTGCAGAGTCTGTGCGCACTGACCATATAAGCACAACGGGTAGAGCCGATCTCAACTCAATATGTGCTCTCAATATTTGACATGTTGGGCGCATCAAGAAAAGCTGCCTTGGCCGGCATCCTGTGGGCAGGATTGCCACTGTGCGCGGCTGTGTCTCCTCTTGCCGAGACGTTGGCAGCCATACCGGATTGTGCGGTAAGTAGGGCTGGAGGAGGAGTCGTGGAATCGTATCTAATCCCTGCTTGGCTAGACTCCTTGCATCCTCAAGGCGGCTGCGGCCTCGACATGCGACTTGACGAACGCGACATGTTTGTGTCTGGACGAGAATCTTAGGTACAATGCGACGATATGTGTTATCGGGGTTTGCACGAACCAAGACTCACTGAGTATGTATGCGATGGAACGAGCGCCTATCTTCACTCACAAGCTTACGCGGGTTAGTTGCGAGGAACGTAACAGAGACGGCATGCGGTGGCACACCTCGCGACATTTCGGGTCGCTACATCCTGAACTCGCACATTCTGGTTACGGTTGCCGGCCTCATGGTCATTCAACGTTTTGTCAACAGCTTCATCTCCAAAGTCGGCCTCTGGCTGGATGATTTGTTCATCGCAATGACGCTCGCATCCAGCATCGGCTGCACCGTCGTCAATGTACGTGGCCTTGTGCCGAATGGTCTGGGACGAGACATCTGGACAATACCGCACAAGGAGATTGGGCCTTTTGGAGTCTTCTTTTATGCATCAGTCATTCTCTACGTCGTCCAGTCGACCTTGTTGAAGCTATCGATTCTATTCTTTTACCTGCGCCTGTTCAGGGACGGATCAGCGAGGGCCCGCCGCGTCATTCTGGGCACCGCCGCTGCTGTGGTGCTTGTTGGACTAATATTTCTTGGGGTTACTATAGGCGTATGCACTCCAATCAGCCACTTCTGGCTTCGGTGGGATGGTATACATCCTGGGACATGCTTGAACTTGGATGCGATTTACTTCTCACATTCTATTTTGCATATTATACTTGATGTGTGGATGCTAGGAATTCCGCTTTTCCAAGTCAAGAAGCTACAGTTGGATTGGAAGAAGAAGCTGTCGACAACAATTATGTTTTCTTTTGGTTTATTGTAAGCATATCTGTTCTTGAGCGTGACCTCTTCTAACATCCTACAGCATCACCGTCATCAGCCTTCTGCGATTCTACTTCATCGTCACCTTCTCGAAAGACACAACGAACCCCACCTGGCGCTATGCCAACGTCTGCAAGTGGTCCGAAACCGAGATTTGTGCGGGAGTCATTTGCGCCTGCCTGCCATCCCTCCGCAAGTTGCTCACCCACCTATGTTTCGAGCGCCCGGTAACGCCGGATCAAGCTGCCAAACTTGGCTACGGGAGTCGAAATACAAGCGAACCAAATAGCTTCAAACAGCAGAAACCCCAGGCTCCAAAATATCGAACGAGCGCATATGGCATCATCATCTCGCGATCCTTTGCGGTCGAGTACGAGACGGACGAAGCGGCCTTGGTGGACATGAAGGATCCTCACTGAAGGAGTGGCAAGGAATGCGTGCTTGGTGTGCAAGCTTCTCATAGTTCGGTGATGGCCTGATTCGCAGGCGAATTCAAGGCAGACGATTAATTGATAATGAGACGAGGAAAAGAAAAGTTGAATCATGCAATGAAGTGGGTCGTGTATGGTTTTCGGCGTTATATTGTACACTTATCCTTGCTACCCACCAGTGCTATGAGCTAGGATTGTGTGGTTGTTCTTTTGGTGGAGGCCGCATTTATCCCACAGTGGCAATTGGCTAGGCTGTTAATATCGAGATAGCCGCAGTTTATCAGTTAATAGACTCTTTGATCCATCTCCATTTGTTCACCTGAGCCCCATTCCAATCTCCCGACAGGATGACGCGACGAGTGCACTATTGCCACCTGTAATATGCGGTGCATGAATCGATCCTAAGACTTTTATAGCGCCTCACCATTGCCAATGCTCGTCCCTCTGACATTTAGCATTTCACAGGAAGCACTAGGCCATCTTTCACACTTGGGTTGGTAGATTACCTATTGCGTGCTTTGAATTGGTGACGGCGTGGCATTATTAGATCCCACCGGGTCAATCTAGTTAGTTGCCTATGCAAATAAATGTCGTCCAAGAATTTACCTGGAGTTTCTCACAGGGAGAATGTTGACTGCGTAGAAACGACCAGGGAGGGCCCAGGGTCAAAAGGGAAACAAGGTTTCGAAGAGCATCAGATTAATTTTAAAATTATTTTAGAAGTACCATACTGATTAATTTCCATATTGCACAGCCTCGGCTTTTGCTCATTTTTTGTCGTTTTCGTCGTTTGACATCATGGTGAAGAACCACTAATGAGCTTCCCCACTCCATGTATGATATCGCGCTTGTATTTAGTGCTTCTTCTCATTACCAAGAATCCAAAGTATTTAGACCGTGCCAATCTTGCTGATAAGGAATTGAGGCGCCTCAGTCGCTGCCACCGAGCGGTACTGGTAATGAGCGTAGGTAACCAACAGGGTGCCATCACAGACGTAGTCGCCAGTGTTGCAGAAAATCTTGGTCCTGTCTTCGGGGTAGTTGGGAATGCGTCCACTGTTTTGTTTATTTTGGGTGTAGCCAAAGAGGACGGCTCCTTTGAGTTGATCCACGATGGTTGAATTGAGGCGTGAGACGGCGTTACTGATGACGGCAGAACCTTGGCTGAAAGCCGGTCAGACACACGAATATTTTCACGATTGACTATCACGCACCTGTAGCCACCACAGACCACCGCCGCGTTGGGGCATTTCTCATTGGCCATGGTAAACATTCGGATTCCCTCCTCGATAGAGGCTTCGTCGGTTCCCTTGGCGAGCATAGCATTTCTGATCGTTGCTCCATAAGGGCTGCCAACTCCCTGCACCCAGATGTTCGCGCTGCCGTATTGGGTGGTTAGAGCATTGGCAACATTCGGGCCAACACCTTCGCCCTGAGAAGAAGTTAGCATGTTAAAACACTGGCCTTGTGTGCTTCCTCACCATGTTGCCAACTTCAGTGGAGGCGCGAGCATAAATGAAGATAACCTTGGGGCAAGACGAGGAGCTCCCGTTTTCCAATTCATTGCGAGTGGAGGTAGTTGCACGCGCTTCAACACTCTCTAGATCCCGCGACTCTGCAGGCAATGCCGCGACAACAGCGGCTCCAAGGCCAAGGATGCTGAGCAACTTCATACTGGAAATGTAGATATGTTTCAGAATTGCGAGTGATTAGGAGTCCGGGTGGCTCGTGTTTGGTCAGGTGTCTCGGGTATTTATCATGAACCTTTAGGATTGGCAGGGGTTGTCTATAGCTCTATGTTCTTAACCGTTTGCGGCATCGTGGACCCGCGAATGGACCCCAGAAAGGCACGATGTGCCCTTGACAACAATCCGAATCCGAGGTTGTGATGATTGACGAGAGCCATTCCTGCAAATACACCGCTTCTTCTTGTGATACAATCTGGCCTGATAGAGCTGGTTCATCTGGACAACATCAAATATTCATCGCTATTGGAATGGCTTTTGCAAGTTTCTCTGTGATCTTGTCCGAGATTGAGACATCATGACACCGTAAACTTTTCGGCGGAGTGGGCCAGAAGCGGGCGCGCTCCAGTTAGGCTGACTCGCTTATTTTGTTTCCCCCATCGATTTAGGCGATGCGACAACGGTTTTGTTTGTCTTCGCATGAGCAAAGGGGCCTTTGAAGTGCAAGACAATAGTTCCAAAGAGTTTGAAGGCTCGGAAATTAACATGCCAAGTCACGGGGAAGTACGACGACTGCATACGATAGACTGCTGCAAGATGTCATATCGCTTCGGCTCTGTGACCCCAACTGAGCAGAGTGGGTAGCCCTGGGAAGTTTGGATCGGCTCAAATTTAACCCTAAATAGCTTCGGTTACCGCTATTATTAGGAGCCAAACGTGGACCCAAAGAACCTGTCAGGTTGCTTTTCGATCCGTCACAAATCCGGATAGGTCGGAGGAACCGTCGGAGAAGAGACTTCATAGACGACGATGAACCGAAGACGTTGACAGATGTCTTGGCTTTCTAGCCGCGTGGAGTTTCGGGGGGCATCCCTGCACCAAGAGATACTCAACACACGTGATGCGATTTGTGCAAAGCACAGTGTATTGATGCAACCCATTATGTTTAAGTGTATTTCTCCTTTTGGCCGTCTCTTTTGCTGGTTCCTGAACCATTCACAATGATGTCGACATTCCACCACGCGCGTTGACACATCTTGTCCGGATGAAAAAATGGCACAGCGGTGGGGTCCTGCGCTCACGTGAACATTCATCCCTGTCTCGTTAACCCAATGCGATGAAGATGCACCTTATTCCTCTTTTTTAATTTTTTTTTGTTGAAGAAATAGAAAAAGGTTACGCAACTGAACCTGCCCCAATTTCTTGAGCGTCAATGGTGAGAGAGAATATTTCTGCGTGTTGTTGCACTCACTGACTGGAATATGCAAGGCCATATCCGGAGGCCGTGAAAATAGCATGTATTGTAAAATTTAGTACTCATGGTTTTCAAAAAAAAAAAAAAAAATCGAATTGTTGCTATGGGATGTCTGATGAATGACATGCGCCACAAGAGCGGTAAGATACTTTTTTATTTTGCAGATTGCGCCGTGACTGAAATGGCTGGGGACAGAGCAAGACCATGCTGGCGATAAGCGACAGTGCATGCCAATCTATAAAACACAGCGACTAGTGAGCTACTCGAAAGCTTTCTAAATGCCCAGGACCCTGCATGGGCCAGCCGCCAATGTACTGGCTATGACTCTGTAGTCTGGGGCGTCTAAGAGCTTGCGGAAGCTTCTTCTTCATTATTTCAGGAGGATGCTGCGCAACTGCTCCAAACGACAAGCAAATCAGTGATATTCTACGAACCTACAACACCATCAAATTAGCGAACAAATTCAAGTACCCTGGCCATCGCTATCAGCTATTTGATTACAGGACGGTCCTAGCCTGCAGCGTAAATGAACTTTGTGAGTTGACATTGAAAAGGCATGCGACATTCTTATTCTCCCCATGAAGCTACTATATCTAAAAAAGAGTCTCTACTGGTATGGCTACGGTTTGAGTTTTGAAAATGTTCGATTGTTTAACCGTCATATCAAAGCATTTTTGACGTGGACCTCGCCTAGAAGTTATTTAAGCCCAAGGAAGCGGAGGCGATGCTGTCAGCGGTTAAGTATAGGGTATGGAAGTAACTCTCGCGGGTACTGACTGCATGCTTCAAAGTTAGCTCGCTTTGTGAGATTAAGAACCTGGAAGTATTAGCTAGCAGATCTCTCAGTATCATTTATTTAATTTTAATGAAAAGAAAGAACAAGTAATAGGCTCAGCTGGTTGATTCAGATATCAATCAAGCCACAGCGATGGCATACAAATGATGCTCAAGAAAACATTTGGCCGCGCAATTCTCTTCGCCCTAGCCAAAAGAACAATTAAGGTAATTTTCCCGTAATATAAGCTTGCGTGGTAGTATTCACGGAGTAAAAGTGGCGCATTTCATACAACGCGTTCCCCTTATTTACGGTAGCTGCTATTTGCTCTGGTAACTCCAAGTATTTTGGTTGTTCAACCACCATTTTACCCTTTGGATAATCACCGATTTGTCGCCGCAGAGCTTTGACACCAAAATTGATCGACGGCGCGTGCGTTGCGTGCACAGAACCAAATGACGCTAGAGAAGGCCCGTTCCCCTGGGGGAAAGGGTCTGGGCTCACTCGGGAGGCGGGGTTAATTTAATTTTGCGCCAGTAGCCTTGTTTCAGAGCGACGGGATCCTCCTGATGTTCAATAAGCACTTGGAGATGTCAAAGGTCCGAGCCATCCAATTCTCGCCGAACCATGGTGGGTGGCTGTTGGAGATCCAGGCGGTTGCTCCTAGACCGGCTCCTAATTGGCGATGGTGTACTTGTAGACTTGCGGTAAGACGGGCGCCGTTGTTTTACGGCAGATGCCGCTGCTGCACGGTCTCCTTGAAATTAGGCAAGGCAGTCATCCAGCGAAACGTACATTACGAAGACCCCTTTAAATATTCACTCTGCTGCCAGCTCTTTGATCATCAGTTACTCGGCAATCACATTCAACGAATTCAACAAACCTCGACATCATGCACGCTACATGGAAATTCAGCTTGGCTCTGTGCCTCGCAGCAGCACTCACAATTAGTGCCGAGGTCACACGGCAAGATCTCATCAAAGAGCTACCTCAATGCGCGGTAATTCCTTCAGCGCTTTCCCGCTTGCATTGCCCCTCATGCTAATTATACCCACAGCTCACATGCATGGCGAATTCTCTGGCAGACTCTACTTGCAATCCCGACAACAAGACGTGCACATGTTCAGATAAGACATCGAAAAGCAAGGTGACAGACTGTGTCATCAAAACTTGCAGTGTCACTGAGGGCATCAGTAAGTTCTTCATTGTTTCCTGTTCTAATCCAACACTGCTGACATTTTTCTTTTTTAACAGCAACTAAAAATTTGACTGAGCAATACTGTGGTGTCTATAGTTCTAGCTCCAGCTCCAACTCCAACTCTAGCTCCAGTCAAGATAATTCAACACAAGGTGATTCGACTTGGAATACCTCGGCTGGACACGCGGTCATGTCCAACATGATTTGGTCTGTAGCCGGTTTATACATGCTCGGAGCTTGGCTTTTGCTTTGGTGATTACATCTACTACGGACTCCTCTTCTTATCAGCCAGGACAGAGTGGTGAGGATATTTCGATGAGCGCATTCTATTTGGATATTGGATTTTGGAACGATTATGATATTGAGGATAGCTCTATCGTCGAGTTATTTACCTTATTAATGGGAGGCTTGTAATATACTTTTACTTATTTTCCAACAGCAAATATTTCCATGATATCGAATCAAGCCCTCCAGTTCCAGTGACTAAATGTGGAGACCTGATTTAATGGGCTGTTTCAATTGAATGATATTTTCTCTGTTCTCATGTAAAATCGCCATTCAACCACCAATCAAACCATCCTCATCTTCATTCCGGTTTGCGCTACATTGCCATTGGAGCCTTTTCCATTGTATCTGAATCAACAGCAGCGGCGGGGCCTGGACTCTTTAGAACAAGAGTTCTGATATTCGCTGAATTAAAATATCATACTTCTAGTTCACGCGAGGCCCAACGGATTTGCGGTGCTCTCGGAATTTGTGACACTAATACGCAGGTTGGAATGCGTGGTCAATCTCTAACAACGTCCATTCTCAAGCCAGTTTGCACACTCTTCGCCAAGCTCTAGCCTTGCTTTCTCTAAATACCTCCTGTTGTCCTCCTCCGACAGCACGTCTCTCCAACGCTTATTCGTCCCCTTGTGGATCAAGCTCTTGGCACCCTTCTCCCAGGCCATCTCGGCCTGTGGAGGTGCGCATAGTTCTGCATGGCTCTTCATCCAATCAAAAGTGCTGTGCTCAACGGCATCTTTCCATTTGTCCTCGGGCATGTTTGGGATGTCGAGAAACTGTGCGATCTTCCGCATCTCGCCTTCTAGGTCGGCTTTGAGATCGTTGAAGTGAACAAACAGGATATTCGGCTGGTCTCGCGCCGACCACCATCCGCGGATGTGGCTCCAGAACGGCCATGGCACTGTAGGGCGCGTGTCATCTTCTACCAAGTCGATGAACATGTCGCGTGGGTTCTCCGTTGGTCGATTTATCGGGGGACCCACACGGCCCGGGGTGTCGTTGATTAGTGAGTAAAACGCGTCAGTTGCCGCGTAAAAGTGGTTGTGGCAGCTCCAGATCATATCACGACCATCGCGTGCCACGAAAATGTATTTGACATCAGGGTTCCACACCATAGCATCGAGAGGGAGATGCGTCTTCATAGATCGCCGGCCTGTCTGAGACTCTACAATCTGGATCATAGCCTCCTGCGGCACGACTCGCGCATCCACCCAGGGCGACACAAGACCTGGGGCTACGGTCGGGTCGCCGGAATGGATTAGTTGAGACACAATCTGCTGCACCCACTGCAAGTCTTGGAGTTAGCAAAAGCTCCCACTTGAGAAAGAAAAGAAAGAAAGAAAAAGGGTTGTGCCTCGGAGCTTGAAGTTCTGGTTGAAGAGCATGCGAGGGTAGCTGGAAACCCCAGATACCATCACAGGATCGTGTTACGTACTGTCGTACCCGACTTTGGGTATGTTGTGATGATGACATCGTCGGGTCGTAACTGGATATGATTCCAGATTGTGGAGTCCGAGTGGTGGTTATGGACCTCCCGAGTTTTAACTGGCATGCCAGGCTTTTGAGGACTGACGCCATCGGGGACGGAAATGGCAATGGTCGACGCGGTCATATCGTTATCTTTAGGGGCTCAAACGGCTTGTTGGCTGGTGCTAGACTTTTACAGACTTGGCGAGCAACCTGGACAGGTGACGTGACCAGGTCCTCTATTATATATCCTAGAATTCCCCTCATCTGGTTCTCGTAACTCGCTCGACGATCTAATCAGGTAGGTCAGTGTTTATCTAACCCAGTCGAGGTGAGTTCTAGGACTCAAGCTGTGCTGACGCGAGAACTAATCGACCGACGATCCGTTAAGCAAGCACCCAGGCGATGTCAATGGTCCGATGTTCCGATGTAAGCACTAAATTTGATCCCCTGGCGCGAGGGCTGAGGCGCTGATGTGTTGTGCTGACCCATATTTCCATAAATCCACATAACGCGACGTCAGGTCGACCAACCGCGTGTGGACGTTTACCGGATCCATCGATATGGATCCCACATGGTATTTGATCTAACTTATTTGGCTAGCCGGGCACCGTTGTAGGGCTTATGATTTCCGCGGCTAATTACGAACTAATCGGCTGGTCGGCTCTTGTCTCACACCTGACCAGATGTGGGGTTTCTTTGGTATTCAAAGCTAAACAAAAACAAACAAATTCAGCAACGGTCGAATTCGCACGAACTCGGAGCCATACTGCCGTATCGCTCGGTCGAGCCCCCTGCTCCTATCTTGTGTTGATGTGGATTGCTCTGCCCTGTGGGAAGGTAACTACTCAAGTTTAATCACCTTTGGCTCTACAAAGCATGGCGATTTCAATCAGCAATCATTAATTCAAGGTTGTGGATACACATGCACAGCATCTGTGTTTTGGGATTGCATTTAATTTTGCTGTTAAAACGATGCATTGTGGCTTCAAACGATTATCTCATTCGTATGCAATAGGCCCAAGTTGACGTACCTCTTTGCGATCCTAGTCAATCGATCAATGTTTGAACTTAGTCTACCGTATCACGCAAACCCACACTCACAATAGTGCACTCGGGTGTTGGTTGCAGTCTCAGGTGCAGCCGGTGGAAGGCTTTTCGGGAAAGCGTACAATCGGACCAGTAAAATCAAGAACCGCAACATCATCGAACATGAGTAGCTCAACATTATAGCGTCCGATAGGAGCTGCCATTTTTGTAGTTCAGATTTGTATTCTTGCACAATCCTACGAAATAAGGAGTGTCTTATTCGCATGTATTTAAATTACATCAGTATCTTTCAGTACCTGTATGCCCCAGGTGCGTCTTCCTTGCCTGCCCCATAATAAGGCTTTGCTGACAGAGCCTGCATAATTAGTCACAGCAGGTACAAAGGTTGCTGTGAGCATATTCTGAACTATATTTCAAGCTTGCCATATTAGCCTCATTTTTAGTTGGCTCTGAACACGTTGACTTTTTGGAGAGCATTCTTGTATCCCTACTTGGGCCTACATAAGTAGGGGAGGTTCCTCAAGATCCACAATAGCTTTATGCTGTACGATGTTGTATACAATCCTTTTCTGTGCGCTATCTTTAACATCTCGGCGATGGATTCAATCCGGCAATTTGATTGTGGATTTGGGCTTTCTTATCACGGGGTGTTTTAGTAGATCGTGTCTGGAAACCGAAAAAAGAGAAGAAAGAACTTGCTGTTAGGGATAGCCAACTACATATAATAGAACCGCCATTTTTTAAAATGGCGATCTGAGAGATGTCGATAGTAGATTAAAGAGCAGGTTGAATATGGCACAAAAGGTGAACAAAATAGCGCAAAAGCCTTGAGAAACTTGAGAAACTAATAGAACTTATCAGAACCCAGCCAGACGAATAATGTGGCTGTTAAATTTCGGAGCAAGGTTTAATCTGGTTTTCTATTTCATCGGTCTCTGTATTGGGGAGATTTTCTCTAAAAACAACCAATTACAATGACGAAAAGTCAAATTCGGTCATCTCAATCACGTCTTCCATTTGCCACATGCTGTGCGCCGGTGCCTCCTGCTCCAAAGCATGGAACCCCTTGACTGACTAGTACCATGCTATGGAGCTTACTGGAAACAAGCGTAAGAGCTAATCTTGTCGTTGTGGTTTTGGGGAATGTTGGAATCAACACCATTGCTGCTGGCGGGGATAACCAAGCTGGCGCCCTTGCAGTCATAGTCACTAGATCATTTATTAGTAATTCCTCTTGAGATGAAATCTAATTCCCTAGTCCACGACTCACTCCCAGAATTGGCATCGAACGTTGGCTGGAATCTGAACGTAGCTGACTTTGTCATTCCACCACACATTGGCTCCATTGAAGTTTCCTAAAAGACAATCAGGTCAGTAAATGAAATATGAAGTGAGTAACTTTGGGGTGGTCTCACTGCAGATAGCAGAAGCAGTATCAAATGACTGAAATTGTCCAGCCTGGCCCTTTTGGTTCTCATAGACAGTAATGCCAATGGCCTGGGCCACGACAGCAAGAGGGAGAAGAGCGAGGAACTTCATTGTGATGGTTGTGCGAGTTGGAAGATTGTTGGGAATGGTTTAGTGAGGAATGAGTGATGAAGAATGAATATCCAAATTCATCGAGGCTAATTACAGGTAGTTATAGGGCCACCGAGACATCTATACGAACACACATTCAAGACTGTTATCCGTGCAACGGTCTGGTAACATTTGGTCAGCGGTTTACTCAGCGCCAAGCCACATGGGGTTATTCGTTCAAATGGGCTCTACATTACGTTGTTAGCCAATAACACTAGCTGGTGTGGTGACCTAGCTGCCTTTCAGCACGGGAAGTGGGGCTCATCAATAGCTAAACGAAAGGCGCTTGTGCCTTGTGACCAGCCTCATACTCCGACGAGTTAGCCAACATCTCGTCTGGCTTGTTTTCATGCCGTTAATATCCGAGCAACAGCATTCAGAAACGGCCGAGCGACTGAATACGAACGACCCACTTCATATTCTAGTGGATTTCTGTCCCAGATTTGGAAATGATCTACTAAACTGCCGTGAAAAAGAGAGAATGAAAGTACCGGGTGGCTTGACTAGGCTCGCCGACAGTACCGATCCGTGGAGGCCCGCTCTGGCCTAGACTTTTCATTGAACAACATAAATCTTATGCATAAAGTAAATTCTGTGTCAATTTTCACTCAAATGTGGCATCATGACTAAGTAGAGCTTGAGTCCAATGAATATTGAATTGAATTAAATCTTCCTCCTCCGAGGGAAACTTCTCTTTCGAAAAGATCACAATAACCAAGTCTTCAAAAAGTTAAGTTAAGAAAAAAACTCTACCTAGTTTTGCTAATAATAAATAAGAATCTTACTTTTAGTATAATCTAATAGATTATTAAATTTTTTTACTATAGTCTACTTTACTAAGTAATTAATAATAAAGGTTTTTATAATATATTATAATTTAGATAATTAGATTTAATAAAAAAAAAACTAAAGGCTTAAAAAGCTTTATAATAATAAATTTTTTAATAATTTTTATAATATAATCTTAACTAAAAAATAAAAAATTAATTAAATACTAAATTTTATTATTATTATTACTAATACTTATAAAAATATTCTTTCTATAAATAATATTCTTTTTATAAATAATATTTTTCCTATAGATAATACCTATAAAGCTAGCAAGTATATCTTTTTATATATTCTAAATATATAAATAAAATCTATAACTAATTATAAATAGCTATAAATTAAAATAAGAATATAAAACACAAAGGAAAAACCACACACCAAGCCTATAACAACAAAAGTAAAATTTAAGGTAAGTCAGCCTCCTAGATAAAAGGCATTAAGTTCATAAATAATAAAACAATAATTATAATAATTATAATTATAAAAATTAACATATAATTATAAAATCAATTAATTAAATAATTCCTCAAAAGAAATACCTTAAATTAGGCTAAAAATTATAAATTAAAATAAAGCTATTATTTAAATTTTAGTATTAAGACTATTAAGCTTTTATTATTAACTTTAATATTATAACTAACTAATTAATACTTAGGCTAGCTTTACTTAAATCTAATATTTTTATTTTAATTATCCTACCTATTATTCCCAATATATACCTTTTTATATAATTTTAATTTACCCTTAGGCTTATAAAATTATATTAATATATATTATTCTTAATTAAATAAAATAAAAATAAATAAAATATAATATTATTTAATTAAATCCTTTTTATAATTATTACTAAATAATTATTTTTATTATAATTATTTTTATTAATTTAATCTAATAATATAATCTTTTAATTATCTAATTTCTATTATATTACTTAGTCCATTATCTATAAATAATAATATATATATTATAAAAATTATTTTATATAATCTTTAAAGTATATTTATCTTAAGACCTAACTATAAACTTTCTTAATATATTTTAAATAAACTTATCTACTAAATCTTAAAAAATATATATAGCCTAGTCTCTAAAAGTAAATAATCTTATTATTAATTGCCCTTTAATTCTAACTATTTTAAATATATTAATTATATTATAGCTTATTTTTTTTTCCACCTTCCTAATTTCTTTTTCTATAATCTTATTAATTTATTCTTAAATTTTCTTATTAATTAAAAATTATTAAATTTCTCCTTTAATTACCCCTATATCTATAATAAAATAGCCCTTAGACTTTACTATAAATATCTTCTTAAGTTTAATATCCTTATACCTAAGTTTATACTTAAATTCTTTTAATTATAAAAATAAAAAATTATTAAATTCTAATAATATATTTAATACTTAAGGCAAAAATACTCTTATAACTTCCTTCCCTTTACCCTTATTAATTCCTATAATATTCTTATTTATTTAATTAAATAATTTTATAATAATAATATTATTAAGTCTTAATAGCTTTAGCTTTATAACTAAGAGAATAGGTATAGTAAATATAATAATATTAATAATATTAGGTAAAAATAATATATTACTTAATATATAAATTTATCTAAATTATCTTTAAATATTATTATTTTAAATAATTAATTTATAAATAATATTATTTAATTTATTTTTATTATTAAAGCCTTCTTAATATATAATTAATTTATTTATAATTATAATACCTTATAATTCCTAGAATTTAATAAGTAATATAAATATCTAAATAAAATAAAAAAAACTTCTAAATTAAGGGATTACTTAATTAACTTATTACTTATAGACTATTAAGCTTTATAAAATAATAAAATAATTTAATTACTAATCTAATATTACTTAATAATATTTAAAAATAATAAACTACCTTTTACTAAGATTAATAAAGGTTTTTTTTTTAATATAGGTTATTAATTTTTAAAGCTTATTAAAGTTAATATAAATAAAGTATATAAATTTAAACTTATACTTAAAAATATAATCTTTAATATTAAGCTTATTTAAAATAATAATTTAAAAAATTTTCTTAATAAATTCCTAATCTTTAGTTATAGTTTTATTATATTATAATATAAAAATCTAATTTTAATAAAAAAGCTTAAATTTATTAAATAGTTTAGGCTTAGAATTACTATTAAAATAAATAATTTTAGCTAGATAATATAATTTAAGGGATATATAGTTTAATTTAATTATTTCTTAGAAGTTAAATTAAAGGTAGTAGACTAAAATATATCTACTATATTATTTTTTATTTTAAAATAATAAAGGTATTTTAAAGATTGAGAAGTTATATAGTAGTAAAACTTATATAAGGAATTTATAGAAGGTATATTTAATATAATAAAATTATTAAGTAATATAGATTTTTTTTATATTATAAATATATAGGTCCCTATACTTTTAATTAAATAATATTATAATAAAATAATTTTTAAATTTAATAAGGCTTATAAAAAATTATTTATTATATTATATAAGTTAATAGTTAAAAAATCTTTAAAAATTAAATATTTTACTTTAAAGATTATTAATAAAATCTTAAAATTAATTCTTAAGTAAAATAAAAAAAGATCATTTAAAGTTATTCTTATTATTTAAATAATATCTAATATCTTTAAATAAGAGGATTAAGGGAACTACTAGAACTATATTCTTTATTTCTTTTACCAAGATATATATTAATATATTTAGCTAATTATTTAAAGGAGCTTTTTTCTTTTCTAGGTATATAATATATTAAAAAAGGTTAATATAAAAAAGGTATTTAGTATTAAATTCTTTTATTTACTAAATAATAGGATTATATCCTTTTAATAGGATTTTACTAATCTTTATAATTATATAATTATTTTTATTACTAATATTAAATTAAATTATTTTCTTTAAGTTTTAATAATTCTAATTATTTTATAATTAAAACTAATTAGGCTAAAAGCTAATTATTTTTTTTAGTAAAATATAAAAATAGCCTTTATTAATATAAATAAATATTTTCATATCTCCTTCCTATATAATATAATTATATTAAAAGGAAATCTTATTATTCTAAGTATAGAAATACTATTAGTTAATTAGGTAGGTAAAAGAAGTTATTATTTTATTAATTGCTAGTTAATAAAAACTCTTTAAAAATAAAATTATTTAATTAAGAAAGAAAGGTATTAATCTTAATATTATAGTAAAAAAGTAAAAAAATTTATTAATAAAATATAAATAAAGTTTAGTTATAAAGCTAATAAATAAGTAGTCTTTAACTAGAAAAATAGCATCTAGCTATCATAAACAAGGCAAAAAATAAAAAGGCAAGCTTTTAAACTTAGCAAATCTCTAGGCATAAGAAACAAAGGTAGGATAGATATATAATTAGTTAGTTATTCAACAAACTAATAACTATATAACAAAAAAAAAAAATTATTTTAAAAAAGCTTTAATATAATAATAAATTATTTAATTTCATTATATATATATAGAGTTAAAAATATAGAAATTTAAACTTAAGATCTTTACTTTAAGCTCTTTTACTTAGAATATTAGGCCTTTTAGTTTATTTAGTGAATTAAGCCTATATTAAGTATTTTCCTAACTAGCTTATATATAGCTATTTAATTTATACTTTTATTTAATTAACTATTCACTTTTCTTCTTTATTATATATTTTTCTTTATTATTTCTTTTATTATACTTATACCTATTATATCTTTTATTTCTTTATTTTATTTATTATATTTAATCTTAATTATTCTAAGTACCTTAAAATAACTACAAAGAAAAAATAATTTAAGCTTTTTAATACTTTTCCTATTATTAAGCTTTTTTTTAATAATTATATTAAATAAAGCTCTAAATTAAGCAAATCCTTCTATAGCAATAAGTACTTTTCTAATACTTAGGTTTATTTTAATATATAAAAGCTTATATATATTACTTATTCTTTCTTTAGTATTATTTAATTTAATAATTTTATAGCTTTATAAATTTAAAATTTCCTTAATTTTTAATTATATTCTTATCTTGCTTTAGATTGCCTTAGAATATTCCTTTATATTAAAGTTACCTTTAAGTCTAATATTTTTATATAAATTAAGGAAATAGTTATTAACTTTTTTATAGGTTTTTTAATTAATAATATTATTTATAATAGTATTACTTAATTTTAAGTAATTAATTCTTTTATTTTTTAGTTTATTTATATTTCTATAGCTTTTGTAATATCTAATAATTATTTTACTATTTAGATTTTTAATTATAATAAATATTATAAGGCTTTCTTAATTTCCTTTATTAATTATATTAATCTAATAATTTATTATTATTATTTTTATTTATATACTATAATAATAATAGCTTATTATAAATATATCTTTTTATTATTTTCTTTTTACTATTTAGCTAAAGAATATATAGAAGGCAAATATTTGAATTATACTTAGAATAGTTATCTTAATTATAATTAGGTTAGTTTTCTTAGCTACTAATTTACTAGTCCTACTAATATAAATAATAATAATCTATCTTTTCTAAGCAAAAAGTTTAGTTTTATTTCTCTAAAATATTATAAAGCTAAGCCTTATTTTCTTAATTACTAGATTTATCCTTATATCTTATATAATTTTATTTATAATCTCTTTAAGTAAATTTTAAAATTTACTATTACTTAGGCAAAAAAAATAATTAAAGTAAATAAGGTAATAAGGTATAAAAATAATATAGTAAAAGAATATAATTTTAAATAAATAATAGTATACTATTATTTAATTAATTTAATCTTATTTTCCTTATTAAATTATTTTATTGTAAATTATATTATAGTAAATACTACTATTTACCTATCTAATATATAATATTTATTTATTTATCTATAGCCTTTAGAATATTTAATAATTAATTTACTATATTTAATAAATTATATAAGCATATCTTAGGTTTATCTTAGGCTATTTAGTCTATGTTTTTCTATGGTTTAGGTATTTTAGTATTAAACCTTAGATTTTTAAAAATACCCCCTAAGGATAGCCTAAGCTTTTATTCTTAAATATATAAAATTAAATTTTAATTAATTTAATATTTTATATAAAATTATTATAATTTTATAGTATTTTCTTTCCTATTTAATATTTTTTAAATAATTATATAATTTTTTTTTTTTTTTTATATTTTAATATTATATTTTTATATTACTCCTTCCCTTATACTAGCAAAAATAATACCTACTTTTACTAATATAATAGCCTAGTCTATTTAATATTAATATCCTTATACTATACTTTTTTTTATTTAATTATATATAATAATTAGATCTTAAGCCTTTTTTTTATAGATAAGTAATTATATAAATATAAATAGAAATTATTATTTTTATTAAAAGATTCTTTCTATTCCTTATCTTTAGTATTTTTATTATTATATAATAAATTAAATAATTCCTTATTAAGACTTAAATAATCTTTACTATCTAAGTCCTCTATTATTCTATTACTTAGGCTAAACCACTAATTAATATTATTTTTAATAAACTTCTTTAAAAAATTATTATATATTATATTTTTAATTTTAATACCTTTTAGGATCTATAGCCTATATATTTTAATATATTTAAACTTTATAATTATTTAAAATAATCCTTATTATTTAAATTAAAACTTAATTCTTTAGCTTATATCCTTAGCGTAAATTATATTATAAATAAATATTAAGTCTTTTTTTTTAATTAGCTTTCTTTCAAGTTAATAATAATTAGTTTTATTTAATTAATTAGTTAGTTTATATCTAAATATAATTACTTTAACTTAGATAGTTTTAATATCTTTTTTATTTTACTAGAATATCCTAATTTAAATAAAAAATATATCTTTATAAGAAGATATTTAATCTTAGTTAATTAATTGTTAAGTAGGTATATTTATTTCTAATAAAAAGATCAATTCCTATTTATAGAGTAGATAGAAAGGTAAAAACCTATATAATAAGCAAATTATAGCTTAGTTTATAAATAATACCTTATCTAAGTTCTTTAGCTATTTCTTTATAAATTTATTTTTATATTTCTTAAAATACCCTATTAATAATATATAATTAACTTTAATAAAGCTATTCTTTTTTAAGTTATAAGCTAAAATCTAAATATAATAAATACTAAACTCTATAAGTATTTCTTTAAAGCCTTTAAATTATTTCTTTTTATTATCTAAAATTATTATTAAAATTATTTTAAAATAATAAATTACCTTTAATATAAACTTTTTTATAATTATAGTATTAAAAACTTTAAGTTTTTCTACTTTAATCTACCCTATTAAATTATAATATACTTTTATAAAATAATAGTAGCCTTTATTATTAGAAAGATATTAAGTATTAAAATAAACCTTTATTATTAAATATATAAATCTTATTAAAAGGGTAAGCTTTCTAGATCTTTAAGTAATATAGGTTTAATAAATTAAGTAATAAAGAATTATATTTCTTATATTTACTTATATTTTAGTCTAAAAGTATTTTTTTTAAAGTAGGTTATAAATTACTTTCCTATTCTTATATTTATAGTTTATATAGATTATTTTAATTAATATATATTAAATACCTTTATTATTAATTATTAATTATAGCTTTTTATATTAATATTTAGATTATTACTAAAGTCTTATATTCTCTATAAAGTGAGCTTTTACCTTATTTTTTAATTTAGTAAATTCTTTAGTTATTAAATTAAATGGTTTTTTAAGGGTTATAAGGAATTATACTAATTTTTGTGACTTAGGTAAATATCTTAGTATAAGGGGTTTTTCTAATACTTAGTTATAAATATCTATAAAAATAATATTTAAGTATAGATTAATAAATTTATTAATATCTATTTTAATACTTATATCTACTTAATTAGATAGTTTCTTAAGCTTTTATAATAATCTATTAACTATATTATTATACTTTCTAGGTATATACTATATAGTAAAATTAAATAATATAATATAGCTTAACCAATAAATAATTAATATACTAGGAACATTATTAGCTTAATTATTAAGCTAGTAAATAAAGACTTAATTTATTTCTAGTAAAAAAAAAAAACAAGCTATAGGCTTAACCGGATGATCTAGAAACTAGGCTATAGAGGTGGTATATAAATAGGGTTTAATAATAGATTTAATTATAAAAATCTTTACTTTAATCAAAAGAATAAGTAATTTAATCCTCTTAAATTTTATACTTAATAATTATAGAAAAATTAATTCTTTATTATTTTAAATAACTTCTTTTACTAAGACCAATTGGCTCTAATATATAACTAATACTATCTAAGATTATAATACCTCTTAGATATATAATAATTAGATAATCTAAATAGCTTTATGTAATATATACTATAGGCACTTTTTATATTTAGTTAGTAGCCTAGCCCTATTAATATTATACCTTTATTTAATAGAAAATTCTATTTAAGGCTTTTAAGACTAAGATTTCTTAATTTTCCTTTTTTAATTAAATATAATTTATTAAATTTAAATTATTTATATTATTATATAGCTATCCCAATAAATAAAAAAAAGCCTTTCTTAAAGAGCAAATAAAGATATTAGATATAATTATAGTTATTTATAATTCCCATACTTACTAGCTTAATAGAAATATTAATAAATAAAAAGACTTTACTTAAGAAATCTATAAGCCTTATTATAATACTTAGATAATAAAGATCTAAAAATAGATTAAGGAGATATATAAAAAGGTAGAATAAGAAAACTAGTAAAATTAGTAAAGGTAGTAGCCGCTATATATGGCACTAAAAAGCCTAGAAATAATAAGGAAGCTTTCTATATTATAAAATAAAAAATATGTTTAATATAAATGTATATGTGTGTATGATAATTAAGGAATAAAGACTTAAATATTAGTTTTAAGAGTAAACTTAATACTATAAATAAAATTCCTTAGTTTTTAAACTATAAATAAAATAGCTCTATATTTATATTTTATAATATTATATTTCTTCTTAGCTTTAGTTTAAATCTTAGATTTATAATATATAAGGTACTATTCTTTATTAAGGACTTATATTAATATATAATCCTAGCCTATATTATTAATATTAACTATAAGGATAATTTTATTTCTTTATTTTAAGTAATTTAAGATAATTAAGATTAATTAAATAATTAATTTTACCTTAAAAATATTAAGAATTATTTATTATTTAATTTTCTATATAAATATAATTTTTTTTAATAAGAAAATTATTAAAAGATTTACTATCTAAGCAAAATATAAGATTTAGTAGCAATAATAGCTAATAAGTCCCAGGAAAGCTCTAATCTAACTAATATCTTTATATTTAGTTTATTTATTAATCTTAATAATTTTATTTTTAGCTAGCTTTTTACTATAAATTCTATATAAATATCTAATAATAATAATACTTTTTTAGTAAAATTATGATTTTTTGCTAGTAATAGTATATCTAGTAAGCTCTATATAAGTTAATACTTTATTAATATTAATTAAGTATTTAAGGATATAATAATATATTCTAAGTATAACTTCTTTATTATTATAAGTAATATTTAGTCTTTTAACTATAATATTATTAAAAAAAAGATAATAAATATCTAAAATTAAATTAAATAAGATTCTAATAATAATTTAAATAAACTATATAATTAAATTTATAGTACCTTATAAGAATATATATATTCTTAATAGTCTAATAAATATATTAAAGATCGTTATATCTTTACTTTTCTCATCTAATAAAATTTAATTATATCTAAAAAAAAAGTCTAATAATAATATTATTTAATATATCCCAAAATTAAAAAAAAATTCTTTAATACTAATAAAAACTAAGCTATTATGAATTATATATTAGTTTATCTTAATAATTAAATTAATTAAATAAAGCCTACTATCCTTTTTAATAATAAAAAATCAAGGATTTTTATAAAAAATATAACTTTCTTCTAAAACTTTTTATTCTAATTATATATAAAGTAATTTAATAATTTTATTTATAAGCCCTTTAGAAATTAAAATACTCCCTATTTACTACACTTTATACTTAATAACTTAAATAATCTAAAGTAAAGCTATATATAAATTAACCTTTTTATATTTATTAAATTCCTAAGCCAGTATAGCTTCTTAATTATATAATATTTACTCAAAAATCTTTCTTTCTTTATAAATAAAAATCTTTTATATTTAATCTAATAATACTATAAATCAATTAAACTTTAACCTAGATCCTTTTTCTATTAGTAAAAACTTTAAAATAATATATTTAAAATATAATAAATTTTTTTTTAAAAGATTTTATACTTTTTTTTATTTTTCTTTAAACTAATAAAAGTTTTCTTTAAGAATAGAACTATTAAAGAGAACATTATCCCTTAAATTTATTTTAATTTTTTTCTATTTATAAAAAGTATTAATCTTAACTAACTTCTATTTTAGTTTAAGGCTAAACTTTAGCTAATTAAGTTCTTCCTTTATTAAATTTAATATTTTAATATAATCTTTAATTATATTCTTATATATTAATTTATAAATATACTCTATAATTTACTAATTAATATATTAAATCAATTTTTTATTATTAATTTTATTTATATTACTAATCTTACTTAGGTCAATACTATAAATATCATTATTTTCTAAACTACTTTCTCTATTAACCTTAGGCTTAGTAAAAAAATTAATATTTATTTTAGTAAAATAGATTATTTATATATAAATCTAGTTTTATAAAATTCCTATCTTAGATTTATTTCTAGTAAAAAAAAAAAACAAGCTGTAGGCTCAACCGGATAATCCAGGAACCAGGCCACAAAGGTGGCATACAAATAGGGTTCAACTATTATAACCCATGCCCGCCCAGAGCAATCACCATGGGCAGAACCCTATAATATACCCAACCAATATATCACACCAATCACAAGGAAGCTACCCTATACCTTTAATTAGCTAATAAGAATAGATCACTTACCTTAGGCATAGATTATAGCATAATCTATAGATTATTATTATAAGCTAAAGTATATATTATAAGTTACTATATAAAATAATAATCTATAGTATTAAATAAAATATATAAATAGATTAACTATATTATAAAGAAAAGGTCTAATTAACTTTTAATATAACTTAATTATATTAATTACTAATTAATATATTACTAAATATAATATTTCTTTTATAATTTATATAATATTACTTAGAAACTACTATATACTCTATATTCCTTTGCTAATATAAATTATTTACTTTAATTAGTTTATTATAATTAGGAATTAACTAGAATATTATATATTAAAAGTTCTTATTTAATAGAATTATTTATATCAACCATTAAATAATATTTCATAATAATTCTTATAACCCCATCTTCCTTATCTAAGTCTACTTTAGCTATTATTAAAAGAAAAAGACTAAAGATCCCTAATAAAAATAAAAATATTATTATAGAGAAAATAAAAGAGTCTAATAGTAAAAATAATAATAAAAATAAAGGAAATAATAAAAAAAAAAAAATATTATTAGCCTTAAATATAAAAATAAGCAATTTATAAATATTATTAATTATATAATAAAATAACTTAAGATCCTATAATAGTAAATACTCTAGAATATTAAATTATAATAACTCTATACTATTATTAATATTTTAAAAAAAAAATAAATTAAATTAACCCAAACTTACAAAAAACACCTAAAAAACCTTAGAGGCTTTACTATTAAAACTAAAAATCCTAGAAAAATTATTAAACCTAAAGAATCCTAAGTATAAAAAGGAAATTCTAATAACCTTTAAAAATAATTAACCTAAATTAAAAGCTACTAAACCATATACCTATCTATCTTTATAGGCCATAAACAATTAAAAGTTTAATATACTATAGAAAGGTTAGAAAGAAAACCTATAAAATCTATAAAAAAATAACTTAAAAACTATATTACTATTCCCTAAAACCAAATAAACTTAATAATCTAATACTTATTTAATAATTTTAATAACTTTAAAAAAAAACTCATAAAATAATATAATATAATTAACAAAAAATAAATAATATTATAAGCCCTTAAGAAACTTACTTAAAAGAAATTATATACTAATTTCCTTACTAATTTTAAATACTATACTATAAAACTTTACTAAATAAAAAATACTTTAATTAATAAATTCTATAAATAATTTAAAAAACCTATTTAAAATAAAATATATTAATTCCTTAAACCTCTAATTAAATTCAATAAATATATAACCTATACTATTAAAGTTAATAATAAATAATTTAAATATTAATAATAAAAAAATAATAAATATAAAATTATTTTAAATACTAGTATAAAATAATAATATAAACCTACTATCTATAGCATATACCTAAGACCTATAGAACTAAGAATTACCTAAAAGCAAGATCTCTCCAATATCACCTACTATAACTATAAAAAAAAAGAATACCTTAGCCATAACTATAAAAAATCCTAAATTAACCAATAATTCCAACCTATACTAAAAAATAAAATATTAAATATAACCACCTAATAAACTAAAAGCACTTTAAACTATATAATATAATTAAAAATATAAGATCCTAAATAATAGCCTATATCTAAAAAGAAATCCCATATAAATATAAAATATATTTTTACTATAATTCACAGAAATAACCTAAGACCAAATAATATATTCCTTATACTTAAATAAAAATAAAATTAATATATTACTTAATCCTACTACTAAAAAAAACTAAACATACCTTATATCTACCTATAAAACCTAAAAAAAGCCTAAAAAATAAGATTCCTAATAAACTATAATAATATAAATATTAATAATATTTTTAAGGAATAGTAGGAGATTTCTACCTATAATAAAAATGGCATTTTATAATAAAATATAGAGAAAGAAATATATAATAAAAAGCTATAATAAAACATAGGCCTAAGTAGGAATATCTATATTTTAGCCTACTAATAAGTACAAAAAATATAGCCAAAGCCAATTTAATTTAATATAAATAATAAAAGACTAGCCTAAGACTATCTAAAATATAATAATCTAATATAATTCTATTATTTTAATTATAACTATAGAACATACTTATAGAAAAAAGAAAACAATAAATATTTTCCTATTAAAATAAAAAATATCCTACTAGAATTTATTTATAATTACTATTATAAAAACTATCTTATTATAGCCTAAAAAAGAAAATATAATAATATTATAATTATTTCCCTACTAAAAGACACTTTAAACTACAAGGACAAAAACTAATAAAACTATCTAAACCCTAATTATAATATCTATAATTTATAAAAAACATAAGATTAATATTAACTTATTAAGTTCTTACCAAAAAACTTATAAAGCCCCCTATAAAACTAAAGCTATAAAAACAACATAAGCAAAAGCTTATAAAATTACTAAAAGAACTTCCCCAAAAGCCTCTATATATAACTACTTCTATTACAAAAAAACAATTAAAAATAAAAATCCAAATTAAAAAAGTATAATATACTATATTAATAAATAATAAAGCCAAACTTAACTATATTAACCCCCAAATAATTAATAAATTAAAACTACTATAAAAAATAAAAACCAACCTTTATATTATATACAACCTCAAAAAAATAACATTTAAATATAATAATAATATTATAAATAAAGAACTTAATTATCTTAAAATCTTTATTTACAAAAAAAATAAAAAAATCAATTTTAATATTATAAATACTAAAAGCCATAATATTATTTTAAAATACCTATAGCTATATCAATATAACCCTAATATTTACTAGCATATTAGCCAAGTGCAAGTATTTCCTAAGTATAATACAATTAGTAATATTTCTAATAATAAAAGATCTTACATCCTTAACCTTAACTAAGCAAGGAAATAATATAATAGCACAATAAATATATTACTCCCTAAAAAAATACTATATAAATATAAAAATAATCAAAAATAATAATAATAAAAAATAATAATCTATATATATATACAATTTTAATAACTTAACTTAGACCTTAAGAAAATAAAAATAATAGTAATAGAAGACTAACTAAAGAATATACTACTAAAATACTAAATCTATAAATAATTATTTACTAAAAAACTCAAAATAAAATTACCTAAATTTAACTAATAAAATTATAAGATCATACTAAAAAAAAGAACTAATACCTAGTTCTACCTTATCTATAATTTTAATTAAGTATAACTTAATACCCTAAAAGAATATATTAAAAATATACTTAAGAAAAAATATATTTATATTTTAAACTCTAAAGCTAATTATCTTATTATATTTATTCTAAAAAAAAACAAAAAATTATAACTTATTATAGACTATTAATAATTCAATAAAAACACAATTAAGAATTAAATCTTCTTACCCTTAATTAATAAAATGAAGAACTAATTATATAATATAAATATTTTTATTATATTAAACCTAAAAAGAGTCTATAACCTAATTTATATTAAAAAAAAAATATAAATAGAAAACTACTTTTTATATTAAATTTAAATTATTTAAATATTTTATTATACCTTTTAGACTTATAAATGCCCCTATATTATTTTAATAAATAATTAATAATATTCTTTATAAATATCTTAATATCTTTATTATCTATTATCTAGATAATATCTTAATCTTCTTTAAAAATAAAAAAGAATATAAAGAATATATTTATAAGATCTTAAAAGCACTCTAGGATAATAAATTCCTTATTAAATCCAAAAAAAGTAAATTCTATACCATAGAAGTCAAATTTCTAGACTATATTATCTTACCTAATAAAATTCATATAAATCCTAAGAAAATTATTATTATTAGGGATTAAAAACCCCCTAGAAATATAAAGAAAATATAAGCCTTTTTAAGATTTATAAACTATTACTAAAGATTTATTTAAAACTTTAGTAAAATTATTATACCCCTTATAAAACTTATTAAAAAAAAAATTATTTTTATTTTTAAAAATAAAGGCTAAAAAACCTTTAAAAATATATAAAATATAATTATCATAGAACCTATATTAACTATATTTAACCTAAAATAACTAATTAAGCTAAAGACTAATTCTTTAGATTTTACCCTTAGTATTTAAATTAGGTAAAAAAATAAAAATAGTCTACTATATCCAATTATCTTCTACTTTTATAAACTAAATAAAGTAAAATTCAATTACCCTATCTACAACAAAAAATTCTTTATTATAATTAATACCTTTAAAAAATTTAAATATTATTTCCTAAATAAAAAATATAAAATTACTATATTTACTAACCACAAAAATATCTCCTATTTTATAATAATATAATAATTAAATAATAAACAACTTTACTATATTAAATACCTTTCTAAATTCAACTACTATATTATCTATATCAAAAAAACTAAAAATAGCTACACAAATATAATTAACTATAAACCTAACTACTACAAAAAAAAGCCTTAAATAAAAAAACAACTTCTATAATACTCCCCTAATAATACCCTAAAATAAGCCCCAATTAATAAAATAATAATCAAAATAAAGAAATTAATTACTATTATTTATATTAATAAACTACCAAAGCAAATATATACTATATAAATACCTACCCAATAAATAAAACAAAGAAATCTACTATTAAAAAAAATTAAAAAATACAATCAAAACCTTCTACTAAAAAAACAAACTAATTTACTTTAAGTCTTAAAAGAATATTAAATAGATCTACTAAGAAAAATCTATAAACACCCCCTATATAAATATAAAAGAATTAATAAAACCCTTAAATAAATCAAATAAATATTTTTCTTTAATAATATAAAAAAAAAAGTTAAAAAAATATATAAAAAATATAATCTTTACTAACACTTAAAAAAACCATAATATAAACCCTACAAAGAATTATAGCCTATACCTATAGCAAATTAATCCTAGGAATTAATTATAATAGACTTTATTATAGACCTCTCCTTATCTATAAATCTAGTAATAGAAGTATACTATAATAATATTTTTATTATTATAAATTACTTTACAAAAGCAATATATTATATTTCTTACCAAAAAACATCAAATAAAAACAAGTTTATATATCTTTTCTTTAAATATATTATATTAGTATATAAACTACTAATAGAAATCATCTCCAATAAAAGATAATTATTTATATTAAAATTCTAGTAAAGCCTAATATACCTTATAAAACTTAACTATAAGCTTAATACTATATTTAAATCTTAAATTAATAAATAAATAAAATAATAAAACTAAAAAATAAAGTAATATTTATATTATTATATTAACTATAAATAAATAAACTAAATTAAGAAATTATTTATTATTTAATTTATCTATAATACTTTATACAACTATAGTATAAAGACTACTCTTATAAATATTAACTTTAAATTTACCCCTAATACCTATAGAGCACTATTAGAAAAAATTATTCAAATAAAAGCCATAATTAAGGCAAACTAATTATAAAAATTATACAAGGAAATAAAAATAGAACTAGAATTTATATAAAATAGTATAAAATAATACTATAATCTAAAAAAACTAAAAAAATTAACCTTTTTAAAAGAAAATATAGTCTACTTAGTAATAAAAAATCTTATTTTAAAATAATAAAATAAAAAACTTAATTTCATATAAATCAGCCCCTACCCTATAAAACAAAAAATATTAAAAAATAACTACAAACTAGACTTACTAAAAAACATTAAAGTCTACCCTATCTTTTATATTTCACTATTAGAACCTAGTAATAGCATTTAGATTAATATAGGCCCTAAATATAAACCAAAAATAGAAAATCTAAAAAAATAATAAAAAATTAAAAAAATCCTTAAGTAAAAAACAAAAAATAAGAAATTTAAGATTAAATAAAAAAACTATAAAAAAACAATATAAGAACCTATTAAAAATCTTATATATTATTTAAAAATACTAAAATAATTCCTTTGAGAAAATTAGAAAAAGAAAAATCCTTAATAATTATATTCTAGTTAATTATATTAATAGCCCTAGTAATCTATATATTTATAATAGTATCTAATTTAATCTAATTTACCTCCTCTAACTTATTTAATAAATTTAAATCTTATTATAATATCTTATTACCTTGCGTTTTTAGTTAATATTTCTAATAATAAAAACAAATCAACTAACTTAATACCTTATTAAGCCTTACCTATTTTTCCTAAAGCCTTACTTAAATAATAAAAAACTCTTTTTTAGCCTTTTCCTTAGCTTTATTAATATAAATAGTCTTACTTTTAATATATAATATTACTATAAAATATATTAATTTAAATTACCTATACTTAAAATAGCCTTATATTTATAAGTAAAAATAATAATACTTACTATATTATAAGATTAATTATAATAAATATACTTTAAATACTTTAATAAATATGTATAAATAAGGTACTTAAGGCTATATTAAGAATAATAATTATATAATATATTGGAAAGGATATTATTATAAGTAATAAATTTTATAAGTTTAGAATATTCCTTAGCTTTTAAAGAAGATATATTAGTAAGAAAAATATATAAAGGGTTAAGTTATATATTAAGTGCTAGATAGCTATAATAATAGGTTTTAAGAATAAAACTAATAAAAGGGAGATATTATATTATAATCTATATCTACCTAGAGCAATTACTATAGGTAGAATCCTATAATATACTTAATTAATATATTATACTAATTATAAAAAAGCTACCTTATACCTCTAATTAGCTAATAAGAATAGATTATTTACCTTAGGTATAGATTATAGTATAATCTATAAATTACTATTATAAGCCAAGGTATATACTATAAGCTACTATATAAAATAATAATCCATAGTATTAAATAAAATATATAAATAGATCAACTATATTATAAAAAAAGAATTTAATTAGCTTTTAATATAACTTAATTATATTAATTACTAATTAATATATTATTAAATATAATACTTTTTTTATAACTTATATAATATTACTTAGAAACTATTATATACTCTATATTTTTCTGCTAATATAAGCTATTCACTCTAATTGGTTTATTATAATTAGGAATTAACTAGAATATTATATTAATAATAGATTTGGTTATAAAAATCTTTACCTTAATTAAAAAAATAAATAATTTAATTCTCTTAAACTTTATATTTAGTAATTATAAAAAAATTAATTCTTTATTATTTTAAATAATTTTTCTTACTAAAATTAATTAGCTTTAATATATAATTAATATTATCTAAGATTATAATATCTTTTCTTAGATATATAATAATTAAGTAATTTAAATAGTCTTACACAATATATACTATAGGCACTCTTTGTATTTAGTTAATAGCCTAGCCCTATTAATATTATACCTTTATCTAATAAAAAATCCTATTTAAGGCTTTTAAAACTAAAATTTCTTAATTTTCCCTTTTTAATTAAATATAATTTATTAAATTTAAGCTATTTATATTATTATATAATTATCTTAATAAATAAAAAAAAGCCTTCTTTAAGAAATAAATAAAAATATTAAATATAATTATAACTATCTATAATCCCTATACTTACTAGCTTAATAAAGGTATTAATAAATAAAAAGACTTTACTTAAAAAATCTATAAGCCCTATTATAATACTTAGATAATAAAGAACTAAAAATAAGTTAAGGAGATATATAAAAAGGTAAAATAAGAAAATTAGTAAGATTAGCAAAAGCACTAAAAAGCCTAAAAATAACAAAAAAGCTTTTTATATTACAAAATAAAAAATATATTCAATACAAATGTGTATGTGTATATAATAATTGAGGTCCTATCTTAGATTATTATACCTTTATATAATAATTTAAATATTATTAATTTAATATTTAATAAGTATTAAGTTCATTTTAGCTATATAATCAAATAATAATTTTGCTAATTAGATAAATAGTATTTCTAAGATAAAGAAAATAATAGTATACCTAATAAAAGTAATATATATATATTATTTAATATATATATTATTAATATAAATATTAATAGTTATTTCTCCTATTATAAAGATCTTTATATTAAAATAAAAAGTTATTTCTATATATATAAATATATAACTTAGTTTATATTAATTTATAAAGTCTTTTATAATAATATTTTCTTTAAATCTAAAATTAATAATAATTTTAATAAATAAATTATTTATTTTTCTTAATTATAAAATAAATCTAAGAAGATCTTAGTATTATAATAATAATTTACCTTTTAATATAATTAGATCTATAAATATAATAATATTTATAATAATTTCTAAGATTTTACTAATTAAAATATAAAGTAAATCTTCTTAGACCTAATCCTTAAGGATATTATCTTCCTTTTTTTCTACTAAATATTTACTTTAGCTAAATAATTCTATAAGACTTTTAATAAATACTTTAGGTTTTATTATTATTATAGGAATAGCCTCTCTAAACCCTAAGATTCTCTTATATTTCTAAAAATTACTTTCTTAGATATTTAAAATAGTAAAATTAATATATATAATTTTGGCTATAATATTATTTAATTAATTACTAAATAACTCTTTACTAATATTATTATAATATTTAACCTTACTAATTCTATTAATAATATCCTAATAGTCTTCTATATAAATCTTTATAATCTTAGAATCTAATAAAAAAAACTTATAAAATAATAAATTAAATTTTTTAGTAATATTAATCTTATCTTAAAATCTACTTATTATTTTCTTTTTAACTTTAATTAACTTTAAAATACCTTAAAATAAATTTTTAATTAATATCTTCTTAAAATTATTATTTTCTTTAGCCTTAGTAAATATATTATTATTAATATAAATAATAATAATTTTACCTAGGTCTTTAGGCTTATAGAAAGTAATTCCTTATATTTACTTTTATTTATATATATTAACCTTTATAACTATTATTTAAATATTTTCCTTATAAAGGCTTATACTTTTATTAAAAATAATAATATTTATAATTAATTCTAAGGCTTTCTTAATCTTAATTTGAGATTTATTTATATTATAAAGAATATACCTTATATCTAAATTATTTTTAATAAATTTAGTAATTTAAAATATTTCTAATCTAAAAATATTCTATTTTTTTTACTTAGCTAAATAAGATTTTAAGTTCTATATACTAATATAAATTCTACTATTTAGGAAACTTAAACCCTAGGTAATTACATAAGCCTTAACTCTATATTCTCTTTAAAATTAATTAATAAGCTTTAAAAATACTATAAAGTCTTTAACTAGCTAAAATAAGCCTAAATTATATTTATAAAGCACAAGATCATTATCTCTATTACTATAATACTTAAAATAATATAATATACTATACCCAACATTACTATAATATTAATAAATATTATTATTATATTATAAGATTATATTAATATTAAAGAAATAATTCTTATTTTCTTAATTAAATAATATTTTATTTACTTAGCTATATTTAAATTATTTTTTAAAATTTAAGAATTTTACTTAGAAATTAAAATTATAATTCTTAGCCTTAGTATAATTAATTTATAAAAATTTAATTTACTTTATTAAGATTTTAATTTATTTATTATAAATATCTTTTTTAAGAAATTTTTTTCTTTTTAAAATTATTACTAATATAAGATTATTTATAACTTTTTAGATTATAAATATATAATTAATTAAAGTACTAATAAGGATTTAGGCATTTCAAAGATAACTAAGTTTAATCTAAAAATTAATCTTTCTTTCCATTCAATCAAATACTTTCTTATATCTTTTTTTAATAAATTTATCTAAAAACTTTTTATTTTCTTTATAAATTATTTTCTAGGTTAAGTAAAATAATATATAGAAAAAAGCTTTAGCTTAGAATTTAAATTTAATTTTATTCTTAAATTTAATTTTCTTATATTAATATAAGTAATTATATAGTTATTTTTTAAGAATAATATAATTATTTAATAGTTTTATTATATTAAGCTTAATAAGGTAATTCTTAAGATTATAAAGCTATTCCTTATTATATATACTATAATAGCTTTTTAATAATAATTTAGCTTTTTCCTAGAAATTATATTATTTAATTTTATAACTAATTTCTATAATTATTTCAAAAATATAATATTATTTAAAATAATCCTTTCTTATAGTATTTTTAGTATATTATTTATCTATATAGTAATTATAATACTTTAAGAATTAAATTATATTAATATTATTAAACCTTTCTATAAATAAAATTATAGTAAAGAATTAATTTAATTAAGTTTTTATAAGTTTTATTAGGTATTTTTTAATATAATTAATTTACTTAAATCTTTTAGTAGGATTTTTATATAAAAAACCTTTATTTTAATTAACTATTAAAGTTATATTAAACTTAGATTTTACTTAATTAAATAATAATAATGATTTATTTTTATTTAAAATATTTTCTTATTATTTAAACTTAGCTTAGGAATCACTTCTTTTTATATTATTTAATAAAAAAGGTTTCTTAAAGAAAAAATAAATAATAAGGCTAATAAACTTACTATATAAAGGCCTTATTCTATAACCAAGTATTAAAGGCTTTAAAGCTTACTAAGGTTTATTATTATAATTATTAATATAGCTTTTTCTTTTATATTTATCCTAGATTATTATTATAATAATAATAATTATAATAGTATAATTACTAATTATAAGCTAAAATAATAATATAT
>JAACIZ010000024.1:0-77925 GCA_017140785.1 Calonectria pauciramosa | reverse complement strand
ATATTTATCCTAGATTATTATTATAATAATAATAATTATAATAGTATAATTACTAATTATAAGCTAAAATAATAATATAATAATAATCTTTATTTAATAAAAATTCTTAATTAATTAAAAAAAATCTTTAGTTATAAAATTAAATTATAATATATTTAAAGCTTAAAGTTTTATTTTTTATTTTTACTAAAGTTATAATATAATTAGGCTTTTTTTGAGATTATTTATTAGGTTCTTAGGTCTATCTCTATACTTAACTATAAAAGGTCCCTAAATTAACTCATATTAGCCTTATAATTTAGTCTATATTAATATATTATAAATAATTATCCTCAATTATCACATACACACACACATTTATATTAAATACATTTTTTATTCTATAATATAGAAAACTTCCTTATTATTTCTAGGCTTTTTAATACCTTTACTAATCTTACTAATTCTCTTACTCTACCTTTTTATATACCTTCTTAACCTATTTCTAGATCTTTATTATCTAAGTATTATAATAAGGCTTATAAATTTCTTAAGTAAAGTCTTTTTATTTATTAATATTTTTATTAAGCTAATAGGTATAGGAATTATAGATAATTATAATTATATTTAATATTTTTATTTATTTCTTAAAAAAAACTTTTATTTATTTATTAGGATAATTATATAATAATATAAATAATTTAAATTTAATAAATTATATTTAATTAAAAAAAAAAATTAAAAAATCTTAATTTTAAAAGTCTTAAATAAGATTTTCTATTAGATAAAAGTATAATATTAATAGGGCTAGATTATTAATTAAATATAAAAAATATTTATAGTATATATTATATAAAATTATTTAGATTACTTAATTATTATATATTTAAAAGAAGGTATTATAATCTTAGATAATATTAGATATATATTAAAGCTAATTAATCTTAGTAAGAAAAGTTATTTAAAATAATAAAAAGTTAATTTTTTTATAATTACTAAATATAAAGCTTAAGAAAATTAAATTATTTATTCTTTTAATTAGGGCAAAGATTTTTATAACTAAATCTATTATTAAATCTTATTTATATATTATTTTTATAGCCTAGTTCTTAGATTATTTGGTTAAGCCTATAGTTTGTTTTTTTTTTTTACTAGAAATAAATAAATAATTATTAACTAGGAATTTTTTTTATAATTCTTAATTATTTTTATTATTAGTTTTTATTTTTATTAATATAAAGTATTTAATTATTCTAAAATTAGTTTTTATAAATTTAAATATTAGATTATTATTTAATTTAATATTTAAATAAATTTTTTTTAATTTTTTTATATTAAATAATAATAATATATTCTTTTTTATAGTTAGTAGTTTTATATAACTTAAAAGTATATTAAAATAATTTAATTAAATAATTTTTTAATTTTTTTATAAGAGCTTTAATATAGTTTATTTAGGTATACTTTTATATTTATATAAGTATATAAAGCTAGTTTTTTATTCTTTATTATAACTTCTAATAAAATAAAAATATAAAATATAAAAGAAAAACTATATACTAAGCTTATAATAATAAAAATAAAATTTAAAATAAATTAGTCTCCTAAATAAAAGATATTAAATTTATAAATAATAAAATAATAACTATAATAACTATAATTATAAAAATCAATATATAATTATAAAATTAATTAATTAAATAATCCCTTAAAAAGAATACCTTAAATTAGGCTAGAAATTATAAATTAAAATAAAGCTATTATCTAAATCTTAGTATTAAGACTATTGGGCTTTTATTGTTAACTTCGGTATTATGACTAGCTGATTAATGCTTGGGCTGGCTCTACTTAAATCCGATATCCCCGTTTTAATCGTCCTACCTACTATCCCCAACACAAGATATAAAACCCAAGATAATATTAATTAATAAAATCTATATATTAATTAACTCTAGTAATCTTAGCCCAAAGGAGCTTAAAAAAGCCTATAAATTAAATAATTAGCTATTTCTACTAAAAAAGACATCAAATCTATAGATCCCAGCTAAGTATAAGAAGGTTATGGAGAAGGCGGAGGTATATTAGAATGAGGGGTGATTGGGGATATAAATACAGTCATAGACCTAGCCAAATTTAATAACAGGTCGTTTTATTCTCATACCTAGGAGAGATTGAATATCATGCATAGTATCATGGGACTTTGTTGGCGGCACTGAATTCCTTGAAAGCGAAATTTAGATCAGCTATTCATTAAGATCACTGTCATCATTTTACATCTTTGCTATGCTCGGGTCAGTAGCGACTAAGATAACAAGTCTGTATTCTTGGCTGCAGACCTTCCGCCTCATGATAACTGCGATATGCTGTTTCTGGATCCATTGGCCCCTGTCCATCACTGCGTGTTGCAAATGTGTGAAACGAAAAAGAAACCCCGACCCAATCCCGCCTTTAACCTTTCCCGACGTCCCAAAACAGTCTCATTTGCTCCTTCAACTATTTCCGATTACTCCCAAATGTTGGCCAAGATTAGGGGTTGGCAAGGATGAACCTCATCATCCCGAGGAGCTGATGTACCCACGTCACGTTGTTGTGTGGGTCTGTGCCGAGTGTGGCGGGCCGTCGTGTTTTGTGAAATGGTAGGTGATTTACATGTGTCTATATAACGACATGCAGGCCTCTTGAGGGCTCAATAAGGCGGACAGGGTCTTCTAAGTCAAACCTGTGGACTCTGGTTCCAGGGACACTGATGTTGAACAGGGTCGCACGTTCAAAAATTAGAGCAGTAGGAGCAGCCATCTTGTCGCACAAGAAAGGTACGCGAGTAAGTGCATGAGTTGTGTGTGAAGAGCTTAAATAAAGATGGGATAGTCTGATCTAAACACTTTGATATGATTCTGTCCCACAAGCTGACAAACCGAGTCACGCTTCATCCCGTAACAGATACAACCAAGCTACACAGAATACCCAACTGACCTTACGCCCAACCTTGCTCTCATCATCCACCGTAGGGTGACATCTCGCTACGCCAGTAGACGTGCAGTTACCAAGGCCATCTTTGATGCCCATACCGTTGTAAGCTCGCTGGTGAGCATTACTACGACTGGTCACTAATCAAGGTTCAGATGTAGCCCCGGCGCTTTTAATCCATCATAATTACTTCTGTGACGCGCTAGCTGGTGGCGCTGAATGGGGAGTGGCCACCCCCGCATGAGTTATTTTGTGCAGTTCGTGAGGCGCATTGAAGTGAACTGGTTTAGTCTTTTGAGCCCTTTTGGCGATCGTAGGTGTTGGGTACTTGGTGTAAGCGCAAGAACCCTTGGTCAATGGCACTGTTGTCGTCAGAGTCGACCGGTCACAGGTAGAAGAACAAACGCAATGCTGGCCGTTTTTCTGATAGGTGCAGTAATGATGGCTATGGTGGCCGGGATGATCAGGTATCTTGGTTGTGTGAACCTTGACAGCAGCAGTATGCGAAGGAATCTCAGTGCACAAAGAGGTGCTAGGGGTCGCAGTGCTGTGTGGTGAATAACTGCCATGTGCAGCGACCGGGTTGGTGGTAAAGAGCGACAAAGAGATGAGAATTACAGTGGCTGGCAGGCTGTTGGACCGCATACTAGGTATGCTTTAGAATGTATAAGTGCTGGGCTAAAGTGAATGTGATGCTTATGTCCCAATAGCGGACAGACTCGGCGCTTTAAATATTGACTCAAGGAGCCAGTGTCTAATTGGTCGTCAATGCTTAGAAAACGGTTGGTTGCGTTGGATTCGCTCAGCCACACAAAGGTCACCAAGCGGCTAGATCCTATCGAGCTGTGTCACCAACATGAGGATCCACAAGATCCGAGCGGTAGCATTCAACATATAATAACTTGATTAGCTCAATACCTAACCAACACACTTTAAAAAGAGACTTGAAATCCTTCGGGGTTTAACCTATAGATAGACAATCCCATGTAAAGTTTATCCCAGCCAACAGAACGATCATGTTGGGGTGTTTTTCTGATAAACACAATGATGTCTTGCATTCATGCAGAGCTTTTTCGTCTGATCACTTACTTTTCCGCCGCGATTCCCTCCTCTATGAATATCGTCATCTCCTGACCGCCTCTGCGCCTTACCGCCCGACTGCACACCTGGGGCGGTCTTTTGCAAGCGAATCAGCGCCATGTTCCAACAGCTCCGTGATTGGAATCATGTGCTCCTCAATTGTCTTTTTTGCTCGGTGTAATTATTCGTTAGTTCCCGTCCTGATCTAGTGGCGTTGCTCCTGCTCCATGATGGAGTCAGTTACTTGAGCGCCCGCATCCAACAAGATTTGCATAGCCTCGATGGGGGTCCTCTTAAGCGCCTGGGCCGTGGCTGATCTCCGCAGGCACCTGATCAATCACTCGTGGCGCCAAGTTTGGGATCAGCACCATGGTCAAGGAACCCTCGGAACAACAAGATCTTGGCGGCAACCATAGGAAGCACAAGCCCACTGTTACGATTCCAGGAGCTTGGTGTCTATTTAGCGTAGACCACAAGAAACTCCAGCAGGGCAATCTGCTGACGCACAGGTGTCCTCATCATTCATTGGACACGCCGCATACCGACCAATGCGCGCGCCATTGGCAAGGAGATTATTCAAAGCATATACATTTTTCATCTAGCCATGGCAAACCCCTGGTGTATGTGATCGGTCGTAAATACTTCATTGATCGGATTGTAGAGAAATTGCCGTTGACGTCAAATTTCTAATCCTTTAGTTCTCACTCCCACAATCAGCTGTTGCGCAGCGATGACAATGCAGATCAATTTAGATGTATCCTAACAAAAACTACCCATTAGAAAGCAATCATGACCCATCGCTAATATAAACCAAAAGCCATGTAATACCATACACGATTCCTCAAACCAATTACTCCCGTCACCACAGCTCAAAATGACTGCAGCTAAATATTATCAGTTGACTTTGCAAAGGACCTTCCATGCCAGTCAATTACTTTCGATTTCGCTATTGTCCACATCCATCCATGCCAGCTGGTTTGGTCTTGCATCCCTAACCCAAGCAAAGAAGCAGCCCCGGAAATGCAAGGAGACGCGACTGCCTTCAAATGCCTTGCGATAAGACTCAAAAACCGGTATCAACAACTCATCCTCGCGCGAGATGGGACCGGAATATTGCGCCAAATAGTCTGAACGATGAATTTCAAGTGACTGGAGTGCAATGGCACTAATGACCGTGGCCCTGGTACCGAGACCCACGATGCACTCCGGGCAACCAATCTTATTTCGTCCGCCAAGCCGAAGCCGAAGCCGTTTTACCGAAGGCGGCATCATTTCAGCTATGCCCTTGGCCATTTTAAGCTCTCCGGCTTCCGCATTGCTCAAGCTGCACGAGCAAGGGTTGCCCAGACTTATATCCAACACTTGGAGATTTCGAAACGGGGCTAGGTTGGACAGCTGGATCCTGTTTCTAGTCGGGTATACATCGGCAAAGTCCAATCTCAGATGCTTCAAGGTTGCCTTGACCGACTGGAGGGCGACGAGAAAGTCGTTGGGCATAAGAGGTTCGTAAGAAAAGGCGGCGTGTTCGGGCGCTGTCGTAAACATGAATGCCTCGAGATTCGAGGCGTGCTGCAACATATCGCAGAGCAGTCCAAAGTCGGAATCTGCCCAGCTGCCGTCAAACACGCATTTAGAGAACTCGAGGGTCTTCAGGTTCCCAAAGGTTGGCTTGACCTTGTCCAAGTCGAACTCGTTCCGAAACAGAAGCCCAGAAGCGCGATCGAACTCAATGTGTTCCAGATTGACGGCAGCACTCATAAAGGCGAGGAGAGCCGGATTCGATGGGCTCACACCGGCCCCCGTCACCTGCGAGACCTTGAGCCGGCGAAGACTCTCGAACCCAGTGCCGTCGCCAAGTCTTCCAAGTCGCTTGGCGAGATACGCGAAGTCGGTTTCCGCAGGCCAAGTCGCGAAATGGTGGAGCCGAATTGCCAATCTCTCTATCTTGGGTGCCAACGCCACGAGCACGGCAATGTTAATAACCAGAAAGCTCAGGCCTTTCCTGTCAGCCTGCACAGAATCCAGGCTCTGGCCAGCTCCACGGATCAACTCGCGGGCGACCTGGCTGAAAAACGATGCGACTGCGTTCTGCCCCTCCAGCATGGACACCCGTGCTTCTCTCACATGGGGTCCCAGGTCCGGGCGCTGGCGAAGGATGCGAATCAGCGTCATGAGTGAGACATGATCATCTGGTCGATGAAACAAGATGGGCAGGGCCACCGATCGGAGGCTCTGGCATGTTTGAGTCAGCGCAACAAGAGCCTGCACGTCAGCTGATTTATAAAGGAAGTCGCTGCCATCGGCTTGTAGCCCAGGAACGCAGTGTGAGCAAAAGTTTTCAACAATCTGGCAGAGAATCTCGGAGGGCAACGCCTCGAGCGTTGGCGTGACTTTGATTTTGCTTGGAGAACCCATTGAAATTTGCGTGCTTTAATTACATGTGCGATTAGACAGGATAGGAAATGATAGCAACGGCGACGCGGGAGAAGGAAAGAACTGAGCTATCTGTTAATACAACAATCAGGTCTCTTTGGCGCTGCGGCTAATCCCCGAGAGGACTATGACGGCTAGATTTCGAATCATGAGTCGGATCATTCACTCTCATGAGGGAGAGAGAGAGAAGGCTGGGAAAGTAAGCAGAGATGGTTCGATACCTGAGACATGCTACTCTGTCGAGCCCCACACACCGCAGCATCTACCCAATCAACCATCCGTCTGATTACTTGACCGCATTTCAGGAATCAGGAATAGATTTGATCCGGCCTCGAATAAGAAACCTGCCGTGTAACCATACCTTTACTTTTGTGCCAAGCGCCGTCCTCTCTATTGGACTGTCTCGTTGTGGGCTTTCAACATTGGATCGCTTCCCCGGATATTCATCTCAAGCAGGTCACTTTGGCATGTGGAAACAAGGTTGAAAGAAATTTTCAATTGTGCCTATGGGTTGAGCAAGCAGCCTGTGCTTGGGCAACCCGCAAAGCTTTTTGCGATAAATTTTTAGTCCCATAGCCAGTGCTACACACTGAGGGATAGAAGATAAGGAGCTAACTATCGACATGTGCGTTCATCCTGATGGTGAAAAACCAATTGATCCTTCGTCCATGCTGCCTGGTGTCATTGCAGATCCCGGTTTGAATGACAAGCATCATCAAACCACTTTCCCCGAAAAAAACCACCTGCCATCAAGAATCCATCGATAAAGCTGGGAACAAAGAGTGTGAGCGCGTGCTGGGAAAGTGACAACATAAATCGCCTCTCGAAAATGAATGCAAGATCTGTGAGGATGATGCGGCGATGCAAAGAGCGTTATTTTCCGGTAGTGGTCGAAGGGCTGGAACTTCCATGTCCTTTGACGACCGTGTACTTTTCTTTTCGTTTTACTGTTTTGCTTTTTTTCTTCGCTTCCAGGGCGAGTATGATTTAGCGCTCAGCGACGCAGTCAACCCAGCTGGAGTTTCGGTGGTGCTCGGATTCGTTGGTGACGATGGTTTCGTTGACGCGGATGACATCAATCACATTCTGAGCAGTGAGGGGGATCTTGTTCTCCTCGTGGCGCGAAGGATCAATCTCAACGTTGGATTGAGCAGCATCCTGGATGGCTGTTCGGATAGCCTCTGGTGTGGAGTTGAGCGGGCCCTGGACCTTGATGAACTGGTAGACACCAGCGAGTTGGCTGGAGCGGATCTTCAGGTGCGGGTATCTCTTGCGCAGCGTCTGCTGGAAAGTTTCCTGGGCGTTGTAGGCAGTTGGTGAGGTGGCCCAGAGGATCTGCAGAGTAACGAGCCAAGAGGGCTCTTGCTCGACCTCGACCATAAAGTTGCAGCGCTCCTTGGCCTTGGCGACGGCAATGCGCTTCTCGCTGGAGGAGCTGTAAGCGATGTTGATAGCGCTGTGGACCAAGTACTGCTCGCCGGCAACACCAAGTCTGACGAGGTGGTAGGCGTGCGAAACAGTGACGGATGCGCCGTGGTCGAGCTCGATGGTCTTGGATCGCTTGATGATGGGGTCATCACGCTTCCTGGAGTTGACGTCGTCAAAGATAATCTTGGCAACTTGTTCAACAACGTCGCGGTAGTCTCCCTTAGAGCCGTAGACGGGGGGGATGTTCAGGTTGGAGATCAGGACGGAGATGACGTTGTAGATGGGGGACGATGGTCGATCCTTCTCTGTAAGGCCGACTGGGTTCACCCAGAGACCAGTGAAGGTGTCCTCGACAACATCCTGGCCGTTAGACCTAATTCCTCCTTGCTTTCTAGCCTCATCGACCAATCGCTTGATGATGTATTCAACCTTGCGTCCGAGCCTGCTGACCTGCTCAGAGTTGGTTTCCCGATCCTGAATTGCCATCATCTGAGTGGCAATGTCACGAGGAATGTTCGCATCTTGACCCAAAAGTGTCTTTGCGGCGTCCGCAATATCCTTGATGGGCTGGCCGAGACTGCCAGGGGAGTTGACCACGGTGGCGACAATGTGGGTAGACCCAACAATGACTTCCCGGAAAATATCGAAGATACCCATGTTGAAACTTTGGTTGTGGTTGTGGGAACTTTTTGCTGAAGGTGGATTGTTGTGGTCGTAGAATGGATGAGGACCTGATGAGGAACAGGCTCTAATGGTTCGAAGCAGTCTGGTTTATATAGACAATGTCATCAGTGAGGTCCTTCCATGTTCACGATTCCAGTTAGTCTTGTGGCGTAGCTTGGCTTATTGAAAGTTTAGGATTCATGTTCAAACTTTCTGTCAATAGCGTGTCGACGCTGGCAGACGACGGAGTAGTCGAATGAGGCTCATTTACACAATTTTGTGCTCATATTATCCCCACAAACTACCCTACGGTCATTTTCCACGGACTCAGTACGATCAGTGCAAATCATGAGATATCTTAGCAAGGATAGCTACCCCTATTCCCTGTGGCAGTTTCACACTCTTGTCCTTGATATACTCACCGTCAAGAACAATGGCAAACAAAACAGCGGCAGATACAAATTCTGGCTGATTTCATAATTTACCAGTGGCTACTTCAGATCTCTTGAAACAATCGCACAAGTTGAGACCCATTTCAAAAGTCCTAGGTGCACGCAAATGCATTCGGCTTCAAGCACTTTGCATTGGCGATCCAGTCACTTACAGAAGTCACTAAGAAAGGGCACAATGGGCTGATTCAGCCTCTCATGACCCACGAAAATCTATCTGGAATGGAATCAAACATAGAACTCCATGCTTGAACTAACTGGTCAAAGCAAAAGGCAGTATTCAGACAGCGGCTTTGGGTTCGGTTCGGCCAGCCATTTACGGTCTTCAATCACGACATCCTAGCCATCAATGCTGCCTCTAAAGCTTGCCAGCTGGCACATGGTCTCAGTTACATCTGTAATTTGCTGGATTCTGTAAATCGAGCCCACATATTGTGTCCGTATGGTTTCGGCAGAACCTTTCTTTTTTTTCGGTTCGGGGCTCAGACATTTCAAATCCACTTTTCAAGGGGATGCTTTTGGCGCGAGCTCTTGGCGCTATCCTAGGTTCAGCCATCCTCTGCCCCTCCTGGTCGGAATGTGTCTGGGTCAAAAGCTTCAATTGGTTAGGGCGACTGCCCTGTGGCGCCGGCGCCAAGGCGGAAACACAGCAATTCTAAAGGACGATCTCATCCCTTGGCCAGTCTTTTGCGGCAGGAAGCCTGAATCTGGAATGCAAATAAGAATCGATCGATTCGGTCAAATCGAGCTCGACTACGGATTTGAATTGAGACACGGTCTTGTCTCATTTTTTCTGTGAGACATGCACTCATGGCAAAGCTCGACAATATGGGTGGAATTTCAACATTCAACCTTAACAATATCAAGGAGGCAAGATATTCCCCTTTGCAAAGTTAAAATCTCCTGATTAGTTAGGGGTTATACATGTTGGGCTTGCTGTTCCCGGTTATTTGCAACAAGGCAGAGCTTACCCCGCACTAAATAAAGAAGCCCGCCGACAATGTGCCATTGACTTTCCAGCGGGTCAAAGCATAAGTAGCTTGTATATAATTAGCTCATCTCTGACTCTGCTAGGCTGGGGAAGCTTTCATGGCGTGCGGAGAGTGAATCCAATACTGAGGCAATTGGTGTGGCTTATGAGGTGCAAATACATGGCAATCGCGTATACCTAGACATTCCTGCTGAAGCCTGGGCTATCCACTTCGGTCTCTCTAGAAGAAAATATGTGTCAAAACATTTAGTCATTGAGAATTCAAAGTATCTCGACGTCTTCGTCAATCTTCCGAGAAGACCATTCTTCACTTGCGAGAAAGTTCCTGTGGCCAGCCAAGTGTCACGTCCACGCAAAGAACGACCCGTCCCTGGTTCTGGCTTGCTGTTTTGAACAGGAAAAAAGACCCTCTTCTACTGTGCGCTGGTGCCAGCACCCGGTATCAGCGTGGATTTGTTCAATACGCCCCATCACTCTCAGTGCCCTTGCAGACAAAAAAGTATTTCTGTCATCAGGGGTCTTCCGATCGAGGGTGAACGTCCGTGATATTTCACATTGTCAGTGTTGACTTTGGGTATTGGATTTGGATATGCTGTCGATACTTCTGGCATCAGAAGTCTCGTTCACCGTGAGGTCATCGCGGGCTAACTCAACAATCAATCAGTCATTCACTTGGCCAAGAGATGACTTCCCAAAGACTGGCTGGCACAATGGCACCATCAGGCTTTTTAACTACGAAAGCAACTTTTCCCTTCGATGCAAGTTATTGAAAGAGATTCTTGCTATGCCCAGCTTGCCGATGTGAGCGCGGCTCATCATCGGGCATTACGAGACCCAACCCTAATACAACTGGGCTCATGAGCATCAGTTATACCCAAATGCGTTTACTCAGACTAATCAAGAATGATGGGGGGCAATTACAGGGCGAAATGCCTTGAGCAGCTCTTCCAGGTTACCTTGGCGAAGTCATTGCAGAGGATTATGCGATTCAATTTGGACATTTCAATCGTGATTGGCACACACAAAAGCTGAAATCGAGTTTGACCGATAGTTCTCGGATCAAGCGGCTATGTCGACGCCCGGTTCCGCTGTTACTCAAATGCTTCTATTCCTAGGCTAACCTCACAGGGCTGACACGGTGGGTATTGTGGTGGATATTTCACTCGAGTGCGCCTAGATCTATGAGGGAATACCGGGGTAATAACGTCTCGTCTTCGCTTCGGGCACTTATAGACGTCTGATTTTGATGTCAGCGCTAGGCAGAACTGAGATATGCATGAGGGAGTAATACTACCCGTAGCATCTTTCCGGATGCAGTAATTAGGCAGCTCAGCTCGGAAATTAAGGGAAATATCATCTAGCTTGTTCAAACTCCACCAAGAGAAGCCGTTGCAGCCGAGAATTGGCGCATTGCCAACAGAAGGGTCGCAGTTTGAGCATATAAAATAAACAGGAGGATCTTGAAGGACGAATTTGCTTTAAAACATCAAGATCTAGTTCATTTAGCACCTCCAATCCATAAGTGTCAATTCTTGATACTGTTTTCTGCTCCACGCATAATTTTGCCGGCCATGGTTCTAAAATTGAGGGCCGTGGGCGTGGTGTTTGCTCTACTTCCATCTCTAACGGCCTCAACTCCGTTGCAAGAACGAAACGAGACATGGAAACCAGCGCAAAGTATCCAATTTTCCAAATGTAACTCCAGCGAAAGCCTAACAGCCAATTTCGAATGCAGCTCTCTCACGGTTCCCATTGACTACGACAACCCTGATGATGGCACAATTGATCTTTGGGTATCACGCTGGAAAGCAAACGGGACCTCGAAATCGCTCGGAAATCTGGTATTCAACTATGGTGGCCCTGGAGGAGCTGCCTCGTCCAACTTTCAAGACCTGGTAGAGGGATTCCCTCTTTTCAGTCAGGAAGTTTTGGAAAAGTACAACATCATCGCTCTGGATCCCCGAGGCATCGGTTACAGTAACCATCTTGCATGCGACAAAGACCTTTGGAACAAAGCGCTTTCTGCATTTGCGTTTGATGAAAGCAGCTACAAAGAACTTGTTGATTTTAGCAAAGCTTTCGGAGAAAGTTGTTTCAATCTAACTGGGCCATTGGCGGGCTTCATGGACTCTGTGTCCACAGCCAAAGATTTCGATGTCCTGCGCGAGGCTTTAGGCGATACGAAGCTGAACTATATTGGCTTTTCGTACGGTACCATGCTTGGCCAAATTTACGCAGAACAGTTCCCTGAGCTCGTTGGCAGAATGGTCTTGGATGCACTCGTTGATCATTCATCGGATAATGCGGCAGGTCTCATAATCACTGAGGCATTGACATACCAAGCTACCCTCGAGCAATTCTTCTCGTGGTGCAATGAGACAACTGAGTGTTCTCTTTACGGGAAGGATTTGCCTTCCATCTGGAAGAACCTTACTGCGGCCACTTCCCTTCCTGCGCCGCAATGCAAGGGCAGTTGCTGCACCACAGTTACCGGCGAAAATATTCTTTTCGGGGCACAAGATTATCTGCTGTTTGTTGATTCAGTGTCTGGAAGTTGGTCAGATCTTGCAGATGGCTTAAATGCAACACTGCACGGTGATGCGTCGGCATTTTCCCCCGCAGTAGAGACTTCCAATACGGGGGGCTCCAACTTTCCAAACCGTGCCGTCATGTGTCAGGATTGGGGCAGCACTTTGAAGTCCATGGGAGATTTGAAAGTAATCCGCGACATTTTCTCGGGGCTCGTTCCATTGACCCAGGGAGCCTGTGAAGCTTGGACCGCCGACGCCTACTGTGCAGGTTGGCCGGCTCCGGTACGTAACCCACCTCACAAGCTGAACCCTGAGCAGGTGGCCAAGCTGCCAAATATTTTGGTAGTCAATGCTTTTCTCGATCCTGAGACTAGCGCCGTCTGGGCAGTAGGCCTACGCGAGCAGTTGCCGACCGGTGTGAGCATATGGCGCAATGGTGCAGGCCATACAAGCTACCTCCTATATGGGGAAACGACTAAGGCCATGGATGAGTTCTTAATCCACGGAACATTACCTGTTGATGGAACAGTATATGGCTCATGATATATGGAATGGTGATTGCGTACGGCTTGGAAAAGCCTATTTATTAGGGCGATCCCCACAGCTTGGGCACAAAAACGTACAAAAGATCCCATAGGGGTTCTTCTTATTCGGATTATTAGGCTCGATTAAGCCAGCTATCTTGTTGAATTTCAGCCGGGTAACCTGGTTCTCAAACGGCTTTTAACCAAATGTCTCACGGCACAGAGCGTGTCGGTAACTATCCTCAAGAGCAACGCGCCCAAAGCGCCGACCCGTGCTGCAAACCCAAATGCGTTCATAAGTGAAGGCTAAATCTGCCGTCAGATACTACGTGTGCTATGTGACTTCTCCTCCTTTGAGTGGGTACTTACTAGACAGTAAATAGAGAGAGGAGTGTCGCCAGTCGCAGCACCCCACTGGGGCGTCTAGGCACTGCCCGAGATGCAGCTGGTATCATGTTATTTTTAGCAAATCCGCTATCAGCCTATGTGACAGCGACTTGTATTGAATGTACTGGAGGGCGATATATGTAACCGAAATTTATTACTTGATTAAGTTTGGTATAACGCGGGCACCACGTCACAACATTCCCAACCGCCCTTCACACCTAAGACAACAGAGTAGACCCTGGAGGACACAGCAAACTAGTTCGTCCCTTAAAGCTAGTATCGAGGAACTGAGGTTGCAAGCTCAAGTTTTAGTCTTGTATTTCAATAGAATCTACATTTGCCCTACCTGACTAATGAATGACCCCTCGCGGTCCGTCGCCCATTGTTACAGAAATAATACGTGTGCAATTTTCCGCATGTTAACACTACCGGGACTCATGTGCACTGTGCACGCCCTGACGTCACGGGTGGCATATCACGCGACCCTGCGGTGCTAGATTTAGAGCTAATGTCAACATTAGCTGCTCATTGTGGCTGTCGGGCATGGGCTTTTTTTTTTCACAGGGAGCGAAGGGCGTCACATGAGATCGGCCCGCTGGCTGGAGCCCGCGCGTCGCGTCACACGCAGCGATGGCGCCTTGGCCCGTGCTACTCGCTCAGCTTTTGACAGGTTCAATCTACGTCTGTAGAAAGGGCACAAAATAGTTGTGATTGCTTTATTCTGTGAAATTAAAATAAAATAAAAAGGTAAAATAAGGTAGATTAAAGGATATGTGGTGTCTTGGTGTTTAACCCGGACTTTGTTTTTCTCTTTTTTTTGTCCATCAATGAGCCAGTTTACCTGGGAGATCCATAAATGAGCAAAATCTTTGTAATGTACCAAAACCACAATGACTTTATCTAGAAAAGCAACATCAGATACAAAAAAAAAAGAGAGAATGAAGAAGGAGCAATCGAATCACTTCAACGCTACTGCATCCTCTACAATATCATCCAGCACCTTCAATTCCCCATTCTAATTGCCAATCTGTATAAGTATAGGGTGGGCCATCGGCATCCGGAAGCTAGTGACGTGTCCCCGGAAGCTAGCCGTGGCTGGTGCCGTAATGGGTCACGTGGACAACTGCCGCGTCCGGTCTCTTCCGTGCCTCCGCCAGGTCGCATATCATGGGCCTCGGTCGTCCGTCCATCTCCCCCACCGAGCATCTACACGCGGCCCTGCACTGCGCTGCGCGATACTCTGCGGAAGAGGCCATCGACAATGAACCGCGACTCGCGCGACAACGAGCCGCCCGAGGGCGAGGGCCTCAACAGCCCCTTCCCGCCCTTCCCAGATTCCGCGCCCCTGAGCCGCCATGGCTCCAACGCCCGGATCGACACCCCGGACGGTCGCGCCGCCCTGTGGCGGGACGTCAAGGCCTTTTTGGTCAAGTTCTGCTCCTTCATCGGACCTGGCTTCATGATTGCCGTCTCGTACAGTAAAGCCGCCTCTCCACCTTGGGCCTCACCTCCAGTCTACTAACCCGCGCTCAGTTGACCCTGGAAACTACTCTACTGACATTACGGCGGGCGCCTCTTACCGCTTCCGCCTGCTGTTCATTGTCTTGCTCTCAAACTTTCTTGCCGTCTTCCTCCAGGGCCTTGCCATTAAGCTGGGCACCATCAGTGGTCTTAATCTCGCGGAGGCGTGCAGGGCGTTTCTGCCGCGATGGCTCAACTACACCCTCTATGCGTTTGCAGAGATTGCCATTATTGCTACAGATGTCGCTGAGGTGAGCTCTTCGTCCCCGCGGGTCCCTCCCAAGACTAACATAAATCCCCTCAAGGTTATTGGATTCGCCATTGCCATCAATCTTTTGGTGCCCCAGGTTTCTTTAGTGGTGGGATGCATCATCTCCATCATCGATGTCATGGTCATTCTCTTCTTCTATCGCCCCGACAAATCCATGAAGGGCCTCAGGATGTTTGAGTACTTCATCATGTGCTTGGTTCTTGGAGTGGTCGTTTGCTTTTGCATCCAGTTGTCGCTCATTGAAATCCCTGTTGGTGAAGTTTTTAAGGGCTTCCTCCCGTCCAAAGCTGTGACTGAGCCCCAAGGGTGAGTTTTTGTTGCCCCCACCAACCACAGGTCCCGCTAACAGGTCAAGGCTCTACCAAGCATGTGGAATTCTCGGCGCCACCGTCATGCCGCACAGCCTCTATCTTGGTTCTGGCATTGTCCAGCCTCGTCTGCGAGACTACGACTCCAAACGTGGGCTTGTCCCCCCACCAACAAACGATGGCGTCGACAAGACCCCTTACGTTCCGTCCCTTGGAGCTATCCAGCATTCGCTGAGGGTCTCGATTGCCGAACTAGCTATCGCCCTCTTCACCTTTGCTCTCTTTGTCAACTCTGCTATCCTGATTGTGGCTGGCGCTGCCCTGTACAACAACCCTGATGCCCTTGACGCAGACATTTTTGGCATCCACAAGTTGCTGTCCGTGTCCATCTCGCCAGCTGCGGGTACCATCTTCGCCCTGGCACTGCTGCTGTCGGGTGTTTCGTCTGGTGTTGTCTGTACAATTGCTGGACAGATGGTGAGTGAGGGCGCTCTGAACTGGAAGCTCCGCCCTTGGCTGCGTCGCCTGGTGACCCGGAGCATCAGCATCACACCTAGCGTCATCATTGCCGGAGCTGTCGGGCGCTCGGGATTAAATGCGGCTCTGAATGCCTCCCAAGTTGTTCTCAGCATTGTCCTCCCATTTGTCACTGCGCCTCTCATTTATTTCACGTGCCGCAACAAGTTCATGACGGTCCTGTCCGGCACCGGACCTTCTTCCGATGCGGGTGATGGAGACGACGCTGACGCTTTGGAGCAGCGGCCTCTTTTGGCACCACAGGGACACGGTAACCGCGTAGTCAAGATGGGCAACTCGTGGTACACGACCGCTGTCGCTGTCATAGTGTGGCTCATTATTGCTGTCATGAATGTGGCTAATGTGATCTTGATGGCGAATGGCCAGTAAGAAAAAGGGATGAAGCACGAGAACGGCCAGGTAACGCACAAATTGCATGTGGAAAGTAGCCATTTTTATATAGATTTCTTTCGCCAGTAAGCCGATATCGTTCAAACACGGTTCTCATCTCTAGACTCGCTTGTTCCTCCTGTAGCTCATGACGTTTTCGCAGACGCATGTTTCATCCGAGGTTTGGCTCACGTGTATCTACATGAGTTCTAATATTGACTCCCCCGACTCCCTGCGACTCGATAATCCATGGCATTTAGGAGCCCGGGGAGTCGGGTCTTTTAAGTTCGCTCCAATCTCAAACGACAGTCTGAAGAATACGACGATCTAATCTGTTTATCTCAATTGAAACATGTTCAAAATTCGCGAGTTAAAAATCTAGGATCCGAGGTACTGAATCCCCGTGTTGGCTAAATATGTCGTGTGATTGGACAGGGGCGGACAAGCTGGTAACTGGATAATGTCAAGAATAGTGCATATTGCATTCCTAGCACCATATTCATTCCATACACCCTGACCTATCTTAGTCAGACTAGCTGCAGGAGTAAATGCTCAGCTCAAGCAAAATCTAGAGCATTCCTATTCTTTGCCTCGGACATGGAGTTTGATTGTGGTTTCCTTACATCGTTGTCTCAACCATATTTTAAGCCTGATGCGAAGGAATTCTATTTCCAGGGGAAAAGCTGCGATGCTGCTGAAGCTGAAGCAGGACAGTGATTTAGGATATGGCGTAATGCGCTACTTGGCGCTTATTACCGAGCTTGAATTTCTGTCAAACGGTGAGATGAATTTTGCGGAATATTCTTTTTATTCAAAATTAATTCTCTTTTGGCAGTATTTGCCATTTCTGCCACATTGTCCATTTCCCCGGCTTCCCTTCGTATTCATTTCCCAAAGAAGACGCTGTGTCTCCCTGCCAAAGGGCATATTCGGGTCCTGTGTCTCACGTGGAGCCCGATGGCGCGGCAACTCATGACATTGTCGCAGGAATGAGACAGGGGTATGGAATTTAGACCCCTTGACAACACCCTCGACTATTAGCACACTTACGGCCTGGAGTTTACGCGTATCGGTTGATGGATGGTATGGATGTTTCAGGAACCGAGGCGGTTAACAGAGTTGAATACCACGTTCGGCCGGGGGGGGGGGGGGGGGGGGGGGGGGCTCTTGTTGCCTGTCTGCATTCCTAGTCTGCAGTCAAGTTTATATGAGAAGACGAATCTCTTTCCCACAATCCCCCTTCATCTACAGCTGGCTACTTCCTTCTTCACGACTGGAGAGAGTATACCATCCATTCTTTTGTCTGGAGCGACCCTCATATTCCTGTCAACAATGAAAGCCACTAATGGATACCTCGTGCCCTGGGGGCTTGCTGCGTTCGCTGCGGTTGCTGCCGCAGCCACGCCATCGCCTGGAAATTCAGCCTTTACCGTTTCGACTGAACCTAGTGTGATTGAGCAGCTCATAGCTATGTTTGGTTCGGCGCCCACAGGCGTCAGCATAGAAGGGGACCCAACTATCAATTCTGCAACCACCGGCTTCGCGACTTTCAAAAATGGACCACAAGGCATGGCTGCGGGTGTGATATTGTCCACGGGAAAGGCTGCTGATGCTACTTACGCTGCGAGTTTTAGCCCTGGACAACCAAGTACTGCTGGGATTCCTCAGTCTACTACGCCGAATGGCGGGGCAGAATGCCCGAGCGGGTATGACGAAACCCGTTACGTCGTTACCTTCGATTTGCCGGTGACTACCACCGCTATAAACTTCAATTTCATATGGGCAACGGCTGAAGATCCGTGAGTCATATCTCCTGTGCTGCGTTGTAATAATGCTAAATATGGTATAGCGGTTGTCTGGCTGCGTCACCGGATTTCATGTTGGTTGTATTCAACAGTAATCAGTTGCTTTCACAGGACAGTCAGTCAGTAAGGGCGTCGCAAGATACCGTGTTGTCATATCCACGAGTATCACCAGTCGGAGAGTTCTCGAATGTACCCGTTGCTTCAGGAGGTCAACCGAACGTGCTGGAACTAACGGTGTGCGATGGGGGCGATAATGAACAAGACTCGGCTTTGCTTTTCAACGCCCAGCCGCTTGTTAGTTCCAGTACGACTACAACCACGACCACAAGTGCAACCTCTACTGCTTCAAGCGACAGCTCCACGTCGACTACCAGCTCGGTGACTGCCTCCACTACAGACTCAACCATATCCACAACGGATTCCACGACTGATTCTACCTCCGCATCTACGACACAGTCTACAACTAGCTCTGCTACAGACTCCACCACAGGCACTACAACTGCCTCTACTACAGACTCAACCTCAGATTCGACCACTGGCACCACAACCGCCTCCACGACGGAATCGACTTCTGATTCCACCAGTGCTTCAAGCACGGATGCCACAACGGATTCCACCACGGGAACTACAACTGAGTCCACCGCTGCTTCAACTACAGATACTACTTCTGATTCCACCACTGCTTCAACAACGGATTCTGCTACCACAACAGCTTCCACCACCGATTCTACTACTAGCTCAGCTACAGATTCTACAACCGAGTCTGTTGCGGATTCCACCACCGCATCTACGACGGAATCTGCCACAACTACCTCCAGCGTCTCTACTGACTCGACTGCATCATCCTCGAGTTCCGCTGAAACTACTGCCTCGGGAACCACCACGTCAAGCAGTGCCAGCACAACAGAGACTCTGACGACTTCATCATCTGGCACCCAAACGGTAAGAAAGAGAGATGCTACAGACTGCAAATCAGCTGGGCTAATGTTGAACCACAGACTACCGGAACACAAACCAGCTCCTCAACGTCCACCACGGAGTCTACAGTGGCAACCAATGCACCTCAGCTGAACAACTTCAAGTTTGACGGATGCCTTGGCTCTCGACTGGGTTACCCTGGTTTTAACGAGGTTGGACAAGATGAGAAAATGGTGCCGTCCCTGTGCATTTCAATGGCCGCGGGATTCAAGTACGCCGGCGTGATTAATGAGTCAGTGTGCCTCCTCAATTTTCCCCTTTACACCCCAACTAATACGGAATTCATAGCACATGCTACGCTGGAGATAGCATCGTTGATACCGCCTTGGTGAGCCCTGGAGAGTGTGATATTCCTTGCCCAGGAGACAACAAGCTGCTCTGTGGCGGATTCCTCAGCACTGGTGGCGGCCAAAAGATGCGTCGCCATTTGAATTATGCTCGAGATGCTCCGGCAAACATTGTCCTGACTCTCTACACTAGAGTAGACGCTGCAGCAATCTCCGACAGCACAACCTTGACCTCGGGCTCAACCTCGGCCGCGCTCGCACCTGTCACCGTAACCGTCCCCGGCGGAACCGCGGTCAAGACTGTCTCTGTGACAAACACGGAAGAGGTTTGGATCACGACCACCATCACATACACCACGGTCGACGCTGCTAACCCCACGTCGCTCATCGTGACCGAGTTCTGCACGTCATACTGCCCGGTGTGCGCTGGATCCCACCACACAACCGTGGAAATGGCCACCATCACGGTGCCCTGCCACGTGTGCGGACACCACGGCGAGAGCAATGTCGTCCTCACTGTGCCCACCGCTTGTGTCGATCTTCCCATCCAAACGGGACTCGGAAACAGCGGGCAGATGCACGGCGAAGGGGGTCCACAGCCAGCGGCTAATGCTCCCGGAGGCCACGGTGGCTATGGCTATGGAGGATCAAATGGAGGCATGAACAATGGAGGAGCTCACAACGGCCAAGGCAATGAACAATACGGTCAAGGTTCGCAGCCAGGCAATGGAGGCTCAGCAGGCTCTGGCACAAACTCTAACGCTGGCGGTGCATACGGTTCGGGAGCAAACAACGGATCACCCGGCTCCGGATCCAATGGCGGGGTCGCCCCCTCTAAGGGATTGTCTTATTCTGGGCCCCAAGGAGGAAGCTCCTCCCAGTCTGGATCTCAAGGCGGAGCTTCTGGCCCTGGAGGCAATGGCGGATCAGGCACCCCAGGAAACAACGGGGGCTCATCCAATGCTCAGGGTAGCACGGGCTCTTCTCACTCTGGTGGTAGCGGAGGTTCCTCGAGTACTGAAAACACCACGGGGTCCTCTGGCAGCAGCGGAGGCTCTTCTGGCACTGAGGGCAATGGATCATCATCTGCTGCTGGAGGCAACGGAGGCTCCCCCAACACTGGAAGTAACGCAGCATCCTCTCAGTCCGGAGGCAGCGGAGGTTCTTCAGGCCCTGAGGGTAACGGCTCGTCCAATGTCGAAGGCAACAAGGAATCTTCTGTCCCTGGCGCCAATGGAGCATCCGGTAAATATGAGGGCTCCAATTCTGGAACCGAAGGAGCATCTGGATCTTCCGGATCTTCCAAATCCCACGGATCCAACAGCCCAGCCGGAGGTCTCTCATCCTTCTCTGCGCTGACAAAGACGGCCACGCTTTCCGTTGCTGAAACCACAGATACCCCGGCGACCTCCTCAGACGAGTCCGGCGGAAGCACCTTTGCCGTCGGAGACGTTGGCTCCATCGTCGCTTTTGGTCTTGCGGCCCTGCTTCTGATTGTGTGAACGAAATGAAAATGAAGGCCTTGCTTTTCAGTCGGGTACATAACCAAGCCGCTGCGGCCTTTGCGGCTACATCGTGTATAAAATTTCCTTCTCGGATCGCTGCTTTTTGCGGGCACGCTTCAATGCCTGCATCGTGGTCGTCATTGAAATAATAGTTGAAACTTGGAGAAGACGCTTGGGTTGGGGATTGCAAGGGTCGAGTTGAGAAGACTTGGGGGGGTTGGAGGTAATGTAACTGACCGAATAAGCATCCTGGACTACCGAGTCATGTCAGGAAGAAGTCATAAGCGCATCGATTAAAGGGTTGAGAAGGTTTAGCCGAATATCAGAGAGATCATTTCGTCACAAATATATCTTACATCTTTTCCTCTGTAATTAATCATTAAATGCATTGCTGTTTTAGTTGTACTATCTCGCTTGTATGCCAACTAGTGTTCTAGTTTCGCCTGTTCCCGTCTGTGGAGCAACTGAGGCGCCTTGGTCATTATTAATGGTCAATCCAAGACTATCCAAGTCGATTGGCCTTATCAACCGCCGAGGGTGGGCTAATACCTTTAAGGCAGGTCGCGGCGCAGCGCACTAACCCGAAATGCATGCGTTTGCCGCATATCGTTTGTTTCTGCTCGTTGGAGTAGGTGTTCCCCACATTGTGCGATAGGATCTGCCAACTATTCCCGCAAGATAGTTTCCAGTAGCTCACCGTTAATTCGGGTGGCAAGTTGATTGAAAAGCCTTCTTTCATTCGTCCTATTCAAATTGAGATTCATCCTCCTTGTGTCTGACCACAATATATAGATGATGAAGGGCATTCAACATGGACAGCCATCAATTCAAGAGAAAGGGTGTCCGACTTCGGCCCCAGATTGTAAGCGTCAATTCCTGATAGTTCCTGGAATCCCCAATGCTGACAGCGTTCTCCAGCCCCAGTCTCGCCCCTGAACCCTGACGAGTACCCCGAAGGAGGTCTGCAAGCATGGTCAGTGGTTCTGGGTGCGTGGTGCGCCATGGTTCCGTCCATGGGCTTGTTGAACTCCATGGCGGTCCTTCAGGCGTGGCTCAGCGGACACGAGTTACAGGGCATGCAGGAATCGAAAATGGGTTGGATATTTAGCGCCTATGCCTTCTTTTTGTTTTTCTGCGGTGCACAAATAGGTACGTTGTTGGCTGGAAACATTGAAACACTGTGTTAACCAAATTTAGGGCCCATCTTTGACTCTCACGACATCCGAATCTTGATCGTAGGTGGTACAATCGGAATAGTTGTAGCAATTGTGCTATTCAGCTTCTCTCAGCGTAAGGCGAACCCATCTATGCATTGATGCTTTTGTCCTAATATAGTGGTGTTACAGACTTCTACCAGTTCTTTCTCTCATTTGGCGTTCTTGGAGGTATATCGGCATCTTTCCTATTTAACCCCAGCATCTCAGCTGTCGGCCACTGGTTCTTGAAGCGGCGGGGGCTGGCAACTGGGATTGCGTGCACATCGGGCGGGTTTGGAGGCGTTTGGATGCCTCTAGTTATACTCTACTTGGCCCCAAAGGTAGGATTTGGCTGGGCAATGCGGGTCATTGCTCTCATCTGCGCTCTTCATGGACTTGCAGCATGCTACCTCTTGCGTAAAAGATTGCCCCCCAATAAAACATCCGGCTCATCGATCGACCTCAAGGCACTTGCAGATATCAAGTATACCGTCTTGACTCTGGGACTGGTGCTTGTTGAGTTCTCCATATTTATCCCACTGACATATATATGCTCATACGGCATATATTACGGCTACTCCTTTCACAACGCATATATGCTCAGTCCCTATCTCAATGTTGGTGCCGTTTTTGGAAGGGCACTGCCTGGCTACGCTGCAGATCGATTTGGCGTCATCAATGTGATGGCTGCCACAATGTTGGTATGCATGATTCTGATACTAGGTGTATGGCTTTCAGCTGAAGGAAACGAGGCCATGGTTTTATCGTTCGGCATACTATTTGGATTTTGGTCTGGAACGTCTATCAGTCTAGCTCCGGTTTGTATCGGACTAGTATGCGAAACCAAAGACTACGGAAAACGCAGCGGCACAGCCTTCACCATCACTAGTTTCGGAACCTTGATTGGAATCCCACTTGCTGGTGCCCTTCTTGGAAATGATGGATCATACAGGGGACTCATAATATTTTCGGGAGGCGCATACCTGGTGGGATTTATCATTTATGTCATTGGTAGGGGTTTGGTCGGTGGTTGGAAATTGTTTGCTCGATGTTGATACCGATTTGATTGTGGGTTTGATGGGGGAGGCAGATGACACAATTTTCCTTCCATTAGCTTCTCAAAAGCAAGAGAAAAAAGAAAAAGTCATGTAAATTTTTAAAACTTTTGTTTCGCCATTAGATGCCCACTTGATTATTTCAATTGCGCTCATGTTTTCGTTGGGTTGGAGGCGGTGGGCTGGGTTTCACCTGCGCTTTCTGTGACTTGTACAATATCCCCAACTCTCAGTATGGCGCCACTTGGTGCAGCGCAGGCGTACTGGCCGAATACGGGTTTATCTGTGATGGTATTAGCGAAATAAGATACAGCGCACAGCATGGCAAGCGGACATACGTGGAAATGCAGCGCTGACGCGCCGATCTCTGGCCAACAACCCATACAATTGGCGGTTTCTGGGGCTTGTCTTCCCAGTTTCTAAATCCGCATTTAAACTGAGACAACGAGTTGTCTTGAATATACATCGAATAATGGCCGTCACAGCGTTGTTGTCGCTTGAGTAGACCCTAAGCTCTCTCCAATCGTCCTCGGCGAATGGAGCCATGTCTGGCCCCCCATCAATGTGAATATTCGGCCGAAACCTGATAATTATATCCTCTGATTGGCCGGAAGCTGGAAGCCTAGCTTTTGCTTCTTTTTCTGATGCCACGGATGTGACAAGGAATGGAGCGGCATCCGCAAAGCGCAGCCCTTGGGGCCGACGCCTGTCGCCAAGAGAAATGGGAATTACGCCGCGCTGGCCCTGGACATATGCGGCGCCAGGAATATCACGTCGACCACTTCCACCAATAAATAGCAACCGAACCGGCATGTCTAAGTGTCGGCTGAAGAATCCAGCAGGGCCATCTCCCATGTCGATGCCGATGGCGGGCGTGCCGAAGATGCATATGTCATATCTCTTAGCAGTGCTATACAGCAGCGGGGATGGCAAGAGAGGAATTGTTATCGATGACTCTGGCTCGGCTTTGATGTATTTGATAGTCAACTTGGACCAACTGTCGTCGATGAAAGGCTGGAACAAGCATAATGGAAATAGGTTCTTGATTGTGATGTATTCGGCAAAGTGTCCCGAAGCCGGAGGCACATCTTTGATCAGGATGAACTGGCGGTCAAATCGAAAGCCCTCGCTAGTGATTTCGGCGAAGGGCACTTCGACGGGCAGAATCGACTTGACTGGGTAGATGAACAGCTGCGAGTCAATGGCGGTTAGGGAAGTGTCTCGGTGAGGCAGAATGCGACCTACTCGCTGAATACGCATGTCCACAAGTCGTGAGATTTTGTGCGCCGCTTGGAATCCGATTTCGCGGCTTCGGCACACAATCGCTTCGTTGCTGCTATGACGAAATGAGATGTGGATCGGAAGCGCGCGCTATGAAAAAAATAGCCATTGACCCAGCCGTCCGGATTTGTCATCATTTAAAAAGTCTCATTTTGTGCAGCTGTTTTCAATCCAGAAGCTGGGAAGCCTGGGCGGAGTGAATGCCATACAATTATCATCGTTTACACACTCGCGATGATTGACGCCCATTTTATGACCCACAATGTCCTAGCAGCGACCCATGGCGGTTGATTCGCGCAGAAGGGCATCGGATTTCTTCGACGCCGTCACCAAGGCCACACTAGCCCTAATGGAGAAACCGCCAGCGACGTGCGTGTCCCAAGCTCGGGCTAGGACAGACTCGGAAGCCGCCAGCGAGATCGGTGGACCTCGGATTGGCTCCCCTCGTTCGAAACGGCGTTCCATGCATCGGAACATCACGTGTGTCCGGCTGACAATTTCAACCCCGGCCCAAAGGTCGAGGTGGATGACTGCCCATTCCAAGGCATTGCGGGCCGTATACTTGGGTTTCGCTCGAGGCTCAGCCTAATTTTGACTATTGGGCGTTCTACCAAGGCACACGCATCGGAAAAAAAGCCACTCAGCAATGTCCCGGCCTTTTGCGGAAACCCCGAACGCAGCCCCTGTCCCCTGTGGCCGCTGCCGAAAGCGCCGTGTCAAAGTAAGGCCTCGATGCTTTCCACAGGGCCCCGTTTCTGACCCAGAATAAAGTGCGATAGGCGGAAGCCCGGCTGCATACGATGCGAGGGCCTCTCGCAGCCTTGTCCAGGCTATGATCGTGTACGCGGATTCCTGGACCAAGGCCAGCATATACGCAAAAAGCATGCAAGCAATGCTACAGTCACCTCAAGCCGGACTGCACCATCTCTTTCGCATCCGACGCCAACTTCCATCTCACAGTCCTCTACTCAAAATACGCCGACTGTGGATTTATCGCTGAGTCAGACGCAAAGCCCATCGCAAGCAACTACCCTGACGTCCAACATCACCGATAACTCGACACACGAAAGCTCGGTAGCCACTCTTGATTTAGATTTGGATGCAGATTTCGACTCGGCATTTTTTGACATCGATCCTGATGTGTATTATGCGCAGACTGCCAACTGTTGCGGGTTTCTCCCAAGCGTGCCTCTCATCGATGATATTCAAGCCTTGTCCCAAATGTCTCTGCCAACTATTGACGGCTATATACCATCCTCAAATAGTTCGAGCGACTCAAATGGCCTGCCGCTACAACTCGTAGCCGAATCCATCAAAGATCGCGAGACGCAAGAAGCCGATCTTATCCGGCACTACGTCGATGTCATTAGCCCTTGGTTGGATGTTTTTGATATCGAGAAATACTTTGGCCATATCGTGCCTAGCAAGGCGGTCAAGAGTGTTCTTCTGAAAGACTCCCTAGCCGCTGTGGCGGCAAAACAATTCGGCAACATGAAACGAGACAGTGCTGTTTTTAGCAATCGAGAACCTACTTCGTTTGCACTCGGCCAGCACTACAATAACCTGCAAGTTGACTGGCTCTACGAAGCGGCAGGGTTCTACGACAAGGCAATTCGTCAGATGATAACGACATTGGAGAGTCTTGGTGACAAAGGCATAGGCCCAATGGACGGGTCAACCCAGCCCAACACTCCCAGGTCTATCTTATCAAGGGCTACACAGTTGATTCCCAACAGAAATATAGTGGGAGACGACCAGTCGACAGAGGAGACCATTGACAATCTGTTAATAGCCGTCTCCATATTCCTATTATATGAAGCTCTCGACAACCGACAATTCAGTATAATCCAGTAAGCACCATGGTTCTTTTGCCGTGTGTTCCGCTAACGAGTGTAAAAGACACATGACAGGTGCCCAGCACCTTCTTTTCCGCGATTTCCAACATCAGAAACCCCCCAGCCCGACATCCCATACCGAAATTCTTCTCACACCCAACGTCATCGACACAACAAGAGCCTGGCAAGCCTCGTTTTGGAACTTTGCCTGCGTGGACTACGTCGTGTCCTATTCGGCGAAAAGCTCGACAAAACTAGACACCTCTGACATACATCTCTGGAAAGCCGCAGGACTATCGATGGTTCCGTCTCATGGGCAATGGGTCCCGGAAATCCTTTGTCGAGATCCAAGCAGAACCTCTTTGAGGAGAATTACAGAAACACTGTCCTGTCGATCATTGGTCTGGATTGTGTTGAGAACATTGAACTTTGTAGCCGCTTGCGATACAGTCCAAGGCGATACAGATCCGTCAAATTCAGAGTCTGCAAATTGGGACCGCCTCAACACACACCTCGACAACTGGTTCTCTACGTTGCCTGACTCATTTGAGCCTTGTTTGAAATCCGCCGCGTCTCGAGGATATTCACTTCGCTACGGGCACAGCCCTGGTCCTGCTGCCACTCCATTAACCGATCCCTTGTCGACAATACAGATTCCATTTCCAGAAATATTCTACAGCAACGCCATGGGCGCCGCCACGCTTCTCCTGTACCACTTTACCAGGATTCTCCTGCTTCTCCACAAGCCACCGACGCACGCGTCTTTTACTTCGCGAATGGGTACCCAGCGCCTCAACGCCTATCGCCAACATTCCAACCAGATCAACCACCACGCGGAAGAGATTTGCGCCATTGCGCTCGGCAGACCACAGCATGCCGTTCAGTTGCAGCTTCTGCAGCCCTTGTATATCGCCGGATTATGTTTAGAGTCTACGCAGCAGCGAGTCATTTTGGCAGATTTACTTGTGGGTTTGCAAGAGAGCACTGGAAGTTCCACAGAATGGCGGTTGCTTGAACTGAAGGAAGAGTGGGGATGGAAGCATTCATCACCGAACAATCGATGACGTTACTATCTTGAAATGTACCGAGGGCAATCGCTAAGACTTAGAATAATCATGTAGCCGCAGCTACTACACCAGATGAAAGTCGCTTACGTTGGCGGGATCATTTATTTGGTACACATGGAGTTCCGAAAGAACAACTTTGACCCGTAGTATACACTCCACTTTTAGAAAACGCACCATCTATACACAAATAACGTAGACGGATTCTTGCTTGACTGTTGCTGGAAACAACATAGAATATCAATGCATGCACGCGTTTGCGCGAATGGTCGCATGTTGAAACGAATTCAGAGAGTGCATGATGGTCTTTAAGCCTGGTCCAAAAAGACATTGGCGCTAGGGTTTGCAGGATGAAAGAAAGCCTCACACATAAAAGCTGTATAAAATTCAGGCTTCAACTTAATCTTGATTTTGCTATCTCTGAAACAGGAAAGAATGAAAAAGATTCTTGATTGTCATAAGACCATAGGAACATGAAACAGTCCATAGCTAGCCTTCAATCGTGGTCGCGATGCGCCAGATGCCGCCCATCGGGGTCCCGAACAAGAAGACTAAATATCTTCATGTACAACTTCCAACCTTTTTCAATAGGGCTTTCAAGGCCGATCGATTGCCTTCAATTCTGAAGAAAGTTTGTGTATGTGCTTGGGTCAACAAGAGGCAGAGATCCCAAGTTCACGGCCAAATCCTGTACCACCGGAACCAAGTCAATACCATATCCAGTCGCCTGGATCAGAATATTCCCATGCTGTAGCATGATGTTATAATCTGACTGAACCATGTATACGCTCCTTTGAGAAGAATTGTTTGCATCGAGCTGTGCAGCTCGCAAGTATGCGGCCTTCACAGTACTCGAAACCAATATCTCGCCTAATCGTGCCTTGAGAGATGCCAGAGCCTTGGAGAAAGATGGAAATGCACAAACATTGAGGGTAACATAGTCCATGGCAGATCCGTTGGGGTGGTGAAACCTCTTCATATAGTGCGAGAAAGCTTCTGCGGAATTCGCGGTGCTATTTTCTGCAGCCAAGCCATCCCAGCCAAATGTGCTGGCCTTTGCCAGATATGTCTCGAAAGCTTTTTCAAAATAAGAAAAGGATCCACCAACTACCATGCCCTTGGCATCGTCAACAGGCAGTTCGACATTGCTGTTTGCAATCGTCAATTTCGGAGTTGGGGTCTTGACAGTGGGCAGAGGACACTCATCATCCGCCCCGAGGATGCCTTTGTTCCACTCGTTGTCGTCCTTCCACAGATCCTTGTCCGGCCCCAGGGCTAGCATCTGGTTCTTGAACAAGGGGCTGTATTTGTCGTCTCGGCACTGGTAATAAGAAGCATTCTTGTTCGTATACTTCGGGGGGTATTGTGCAGGGTGAACCCAATCTCCCCTGACTTTATCTCCAAGGTAGGGGCCTGCACAAGCATCAATGGCGTACATAACAGGGCCTCTTTTGAAATCAGAAGGATTTTTCATCTTGGGAGTAAAGAAATTTTCATGCCAATGAAAATCTGGGCTCCAAGAAAGAAAAACGTGATTTCTAAACTTTTCTCTGTCAGGGCTGTACTCATCAACTATCTTCTTGGTGGGATCATCTTTGAAGTAAGGATTATTGCACAAGCCCCACCCAACCAAGCTTGTTGTTGCAGAAATGAACCCAAAGGGTTGATGATATTCCCATACAACGGTGTGGTAGTCAATTCCGAGAGAAAGAGCTACCTGCACGGCAGCCGCTTGGTCATAACAATTGACACGAGACACCTTTTTGGCCTTCAGAAACGCGCGGTAGGACTCTAACCAGAATTTAAGCATAAACGTTTTCCCATTGTCGTTGTGGGACAAGAACTCAGCTTGACCAGAATATGTTTCATATTTGAGCCAGTGCTCCTCGGTGCTTGAGGCATCACCAGTCTCGGGTTTTGCTGACCCGTGACATATTTGCGTCACGAGAGCGATCCATTGCTGAGGTGTGATGACGGATTGAGCCACCGCTGCTTTGACAAACATGCGCAGCAGAAGAAGTGGAATTGCTGAATCAAAAACAGGTGGGATTGGGTTTGCAAGCACGTAGAGCTCAATAGGAACCGACTGCGAAAAGAGCTGTGGACCAAAAGCATTTCCTTCAGCGTCGCACTCATACATGAAGAATTCAGTGCCCCCTGTAAAGGCCCATGGGTTTTGTGGATTGACTCCATTTTGCTGATAACAGGTCAACGAAAAATCAACAAAACCATCGTCAGAACAGATCACCGGGTCGCTGCTGAAGTAGAAAGGGGAGGATTTGTTTGTGCATAATATAACGGACTTTCCCTTGGCAGCAAAAGGCACCGTCCCAGGAAAGACTTGGACAATAAGCCAGGGAGTATCGTCATTTAGGGCAACTCCGGGCCGAATGGTGGGGGCAACGATGTCGGGTGAAATTCCATCGGTTTGATAGACAATATCGGAAGTTGAAACGGTATCGGGGCCTTCAGACGAGTTTTGAAACGAAACAGCATCACTTGGTATTGACACTGCACGATCGCATAAATTGCCAATGGAGATTTGGCCAATCCATGGACCGGACATGATGATAAGAATGTGCCTTAAGGTTTTGTCTTTCAAATAGAGGATAGAGGTGTGAATAATGAGAGAGTCAAGATGAGTTGAGCTTTATATAATCTCTCTCGCTATCTACATAGCGGATTGACTGGGGCAGAATTGAGAACAATAAACGAGAGAGGTGGTGGCGGTTCTATACCAGAGACACTGGTTCCAACCACTCAGCGTTTCAGGCTCGCATTCGTGATTTTTTGTGGCTTGATGCGCTGTGACAAGTGGCTGGCTGAATTACCTCGTGTATGTATCACTCCCACTGTTTCGTGCAGTTTCAATACGGTCGCTGGAGAGGAGAAAGAGCTGATGGTTCATTCTAATCAACACATGCGCCTGATCCACCAATGTGGTTTCTTCAATGAAGTTTTAGGGCAGCTGAAGGTATCGAACTATTGATGTTTTGATGCCAAGCCATTGTCCAATAATGGAGATTTGTGGCGGACTTCAGCCAGCCATGCAAAAGAAGAATGTCTCATTTACGCAACAGCTGACCAGAAATAACAGGGGCACCGAATCAGTTCTACCTCTTTCATACACACTGCGTGCAGCTCAATTCGGCCATGTCCGATGAAATTCGATTGCAGCCAGTGTTGGTAGCATGGTTGAGGTTTACTACCGGCAGCCCGCGAACAATGCCCACTACGACACAACGCAAAACGTAGCCACGTGGTCATAGAACTTAGCTTCAATAAGGGCAGCTGATCATAGCTAATGAGTCCGATAGAATGTATAGCACGAGAAGGGTGGGTTAGGAGTCGAACTCCGTATTGTGCGCGCTTTGTTGCCCTCAGTGATGACCGTGGCATCCTGCGAATAGTATAGTCAATACAGTCTGAGACCAAGGAGGCGCCCACAATATGCAAAATTGACCACGGACAGATTGCTATCTTGATTTGGTGGCTAGCGCCACCACGACAATTTATCACGCACGATGTTCGTCCACTCCCCAAATCGTCTCACTTGGCATACATTGAATGGATTAGCTTAGAAACCAACCATCATCTAGACATGATTGGGTTAATAAATACTGTTAATGAGTTAGCTAGCAAAGCTGTCTATTTGCAGTATCTTCTTATTTACAGCCAATAAGAAGAGGCAAAATTCAATTTCTCAAAATGCTATCCCTTTGAGTGCAACAAGATTGGACTTGCTAAACGTGGAAGACATTGGACAATCATAGAGCAGTGGTTTGGAAACGGTGCATAAAGTAGCACCAAATTTACAGATTAATAGTAACCCCCGTCAAGGGCGAAACAACGGATTATGATACATAGTATATACCCATTACCTTTCTAATTCAACATTGATTATTGTATGTGTATCGATTGATAGTCCTCCCAAAAAAATAGAGAAGATGCTGAGGCCCATATTTGAGACGCTCGATGTAAGAATCCGTCAAAGTGCGAAGCAAGATCATACTGCCCGCGGCACTACCTTGGGCCCCTCTCTACCTCTCGAGGCGCCAGGGGCAATAATTGAAATGACTCATACAAAGAAGCATTGTTCAGTGGTATTTGATCTAGGCCATTTGTCCGCTTTCCTATTAATACTACCTGACTCCTAGAATATATATAAATTGAAACTTGAACACTATTACTGCCAGACGTAAATGTCCCATCGGCAACCATCAATAAAAAACACATACGTGCTTGACCGCACTCTGGAATGCCTTCTAGAGGCACGAGAGCCCTTTTGCAACTTAGATGCCCGAGTCCTCCTGCTCAATTGAGTAGGAATTCTGGAAGTTCTGCCAGCTCTGGCAGACGTTGTCGACGCTGGTGGAGTCGGTTGTGGGGATCATGGAAGGGATTTCGCTCGCGCGCTCGATGAACTGCACGGCGAAGCCCTCGGACGTGTGCCATCCGATGTGGCAGTGCATGAGCCAGACACCTGGGTTGTCCGTCTCCCAGGCCATGACCATGTGTCCCGAGGCGGGGAGCATGGCCGTGTCTCTCCTGGGCGGGTTGCTGGTGTTGAGCACGATGGATGAGTTGTACGCTCCCGTGCCCTGGGCGAGCACGAAGAAGTCGTGGCCGTGCAAGTGGATGGGGTGGGGGACGCCCAGGTCCGTCTCGACAACAAAGTAGACCCACTCGTTGGCAGTGTCGAGCTCGATGATGGCTTCCTGGGTCTCATAAGAGGTGTCCGAATCCAAGACCTTCTGGAGGGTAGGCTCGGCCCAGTCAACGAGCATGCTGGTGCTGTTGAGGTACCACTTGAACAGACCGGCAGTGTTCTTGCCGACAGAGGCCACCTCGAGCGCATCCCAGTCAGCTCCAGAAACCTCCTTGGAGATGTAAGGAACGATATTGGATGTCTCGTCCTCGCACCCATCAACGTAGTCGTAGCCAGTGGTGCTGGGGGTGTCGGCGGTGCTGCTGTAGTAGACAATGCCCTTGATGTTTTGCTGACTCTCGTTGTCGGAGCAAGCAGACTGGGGAATAGCACGCATCCAGAAGTTGTCAGCCAAATCAGCCTGATCAGCAGTAACAATAATGTCGTATCGTTGACCTAAAACAGGTTAGTCTTGTCTTTACAAATTTAAACGCCTCTGTTAGAAACACTTACCCATGCCGATATTGATGACCGTTGTCTCATAAGGCTCAATCGGGTTAAGGTCGGAAGCGATGACCTTCATGGTGTGGTTGTCGATGGAGAACTTCCAGTGGCTGTCCACGGCGCCATTGACCAGTCGCATGCGATAAGACTTGCCGGACTCAAAGGCGACCTTGAAACGCTCTCCGGTCTGCGAGGAATCGCCATCATCGCCGTAGACGTTGGTACCGTTGATAAGACCGTTATCGAGAACGGGAGGTCCCTGGGTCTCGGCATAGGTGTAGAGCTCGTCGACGGTCTGGTGGTCCCAATCGTTGAGGAAGACAACACCAAGATCCTCGTCGTAGTTGGCAGTCGCGGGACCGTTGATGACAATGCCACCAAAGACGCCCTGCCAAGCCTGAAGGGCAAAGTGGGAGTGGTACCAGGTAGTGCCGTACTGGAGAGCCTTCCAGGTGTAGACCTGCTTCTCGCCAACGGCAAGGGGGCATTGAGTGATGGAGCTGACTCCGTCGTTGGCGTTGGTGTAGTTCTGGCGGATACCGTGGAAGTGGATGCTGGTGCCGTTGAGAGAGTCGGTTAGCTTGTTGGTGACGTGGACCTTGACGGTATCACCCCAGTCGGCGTAGAGGGTAGGGCCTGGGATGGAACCGTTGACAGCCATGGCCGTTCGCGCAAAGCCGTCAGGGGAGATAGTGACATCGGTAATCTCAAGCCAGTATTCACGCGTGACGCCCGTGTCGACAGGCTCGGTGGTGTAGTCCGTGTCGATGGAGTAGCGGCACCATTTGTTGCGGGTTGTGGCCGTGTTACCGGAGCAGATGGGGCTCTGGCTCTCGGTGGAAGTGGCGCTTTCGGTGGAGGTCTCAGTGGCGGTTTCACTGGCGGACACAGTCGAGGTTACTGTAACAGATTCGAAGGTGGAGATGGCGCTGGAGGCGGATTGAATGAGAGTGGAGTACTGCGAGGCGCTGGAGTGGACAGAGCTGGAGTGCGCAGAGCTGGAGTGCGCAGAGCTGGAGTGTCCCTTGCTAGACGAGTGACCATTTCCAGCAGAGTGCCCTTTATCAGACGAATACCCACTGCCAGAAGAGTGGCCATTGCTGGAAGAGTGACCGTTGCTGGAAGAATGGCCGTTGCTAGAAGAATGACCATTGCTGGATGAGTGACCATTGCTAGAGGAATGACCGCTGGTAGAGGAGTGGCCATTGCTAGAAGAGTGGCCACTGCTTGAGGAATGACCGTTGCTGGAGGAGTGTCCATTGCTGGAAGAGTGTTCACTGGACTGGTGGCTGGTAGACGACTTGTTTCCAGAAACCTTCTTGTTTCGGTTGGAAGACTTGCTGCCGCTGGAAGACTTGCCACTGGAGGACTTGCCGCTGGAGGACTTGCCGCTGCTGGATTGTTTGCTACCAGAGGACGTGTGTCCGTGTGATGAAGTTTGACCATGCTGCGTCTGGTGGCCCGTAATGTGATACTCATTAGGGGCATGGTGGGCACCAGATTCAGCATGGCGGGCCAGGTGGTTGTGCGCACCGCGTGGGAAGGCATTCAAGGCCGGCACAGAAGCGGCCAAAGCGCCGGTAAGGCTGCCCAAAAGAGTGAGGGGCCTCATGTTTTGTGATGTATTAACGAGAGTGGGTGAAGGATTACAATTAGAGGGAAGTAAAGAGTGTGGTGATGGGGGGTTAGATCATGGAAATGAGCGAGTCCATGCCAAGAAGCATCTTCAAGACAAGAGCTGCCAGAACCCATTTATAAAAAAGCTTGGCTCCGGAATACCATCCGGCGACCTCGGCCTCCTCCAACCCGTCCACGACCGGATTTACGCATCCTGTCTCCTGACCTGACCTGCCGCGCAGCTCAGCTGGATGCGCCGTTGTGGCACATCAGGCCAAGCTATCGGCGCCTCGCTGCCAGATAAGCGAGGCCCTCGTAATCGACAGCCACGGCTACTGCGCGTTTGATTGCGAAAATTGCCTAATCCAACAAATATTGGCGCGCTCCTGGGACGACGGACCTGCACGGCGTTGCGAAAGGAGACGGTAGGAACGGTAGCCGCTGCAGGTACCCTCACCGCTTGCTCCACCCGAGGCGTTCGTGAGACCCGTTTCCGGCCTATCGAGTCAGGCCTCGCTCATGCTACCTTGTCAGGTCAGATAAAAAAAAACGAGGTCATCCAGGCTGCTGGGAGCCCTCTGATGCGGCTGGTCGGCAAGTGGACATGGGGTGGAGCTGGATGGCTTCAGCTTATCCACAAGCTTACGTGGAGGAGATCGTTTCACCAATCCCGGCGACGATCGCGGGAGAGTGGGTCAATACTTTGTTGTGGGGAATCCTTCAAAATTCCGATATGGGCGAACTAGTTCATCAATTCCGCGTTTAGCCCAGGGACCGGATCTTGTACGCGGCCCAGCCACGAGCCGCGGATTACGCAATGCTCCCTTCTCTCTGCAGAAGCCCAGCAGGAGAATTATCAGGGAAAAAATCGCCGTACGATACCAGGACGCGTTGCCGCCTCTGTGCTACCCCTATCCGGCCTTGTTCGGCCTTTTGAAAGGGGTGGCGGACAAGCTTAAACAGGGGTGCTCTAAATTTGAATCACAGATGATTCCGTTGATGCGAGCCCACCCCCAGTGGTTCTCTTAAATCCACCCACCCTGCCTTGTTTCTCAAATTAGCCTGCTCAGTTGGTCTTTCTGAAAAGTCTTTCATTTGATTTTACACACCAAACAAAAGACTTTTTCGTTTTCATTCTCACATCAATCAAGATGCGCGTCTCTCTTCTCCAGATCTCTACTCTGCTGGCTGGAGTGGCCTCCGCCGCTCGCATGGAGCCTCGTGACAGCACGGACGAGTTCCAAGCTTACGCGTATGGCGACAACCTTGGCGGCCTGACTCTGTTCTCAGCAGGAGGTTGGTCTTGGTCTAAATCGATGCTGACTTGGGGGTGATGGCTGACCTTGAGTGCGCAGGCAACGTCTACATTGGCGACTACAGCAACTTTGATGACAGCGAAGCTGCTCCCATCATCTGTGGGTTGCCTCGATTCCTTGGCACGCTTATGCGCTTCCACCTGCTAATCACATTTGACAGTTACCCCCAACGGCGAGACTTGGCAAGCCTCCCCCAACACTACCGGCTTGGCATCCACCAACGATCCATCCTGGTCGGACTACACCTTTGCCATCCCGTCGACCTCTTCGTCATCGGACAGCGTCGCCATCCTCGACAGCTCCGAGACGAGCTCCTCGAGCTACGTCACCGACTGCTTCACCTTCTACGGCACCGTCATCTTCGCCACCGACAGCAGCGGACACATGGAGTCTCACTGGTACGCCGTGGCCACCAGCACCGACGGCATCTACGCCCTCAAGTGGGACGAAGCTAAGACGGACGGTCTCTTGGTTACCCTCAAGAAGACTGCTCCTTCTACCTAAATGTGGTTTCCTTGAATGCTGAAAGTAGGCTAGATACGGGTGTGGCGGTGTATTCGTTTGGTCCTGGGTGGGGCTCGTGTCATGGTTTGAGTTGGAGGGCTGTGTAATCTTCTCGCGATTGATTCGTATATTAAAACATGCTCGGGATTTAATATCACTCGGGCCATTTGTATTATTGAACTGCGCTGTTTCCATGTAAAATTTCAAACCACTGCACGCTCCACAATGGTGAGCTCACACACCCGAACAAAACAAGGTGCAAAATAAAGAAGTAAATGATGCAAACAAACGGGTGGTTGGCTTGCGCGGTGAAGCTCAAAATGATTTTCATTCACTCTACAAAATTGCAAAAAACATCATGTTTAAATTGTGTTGGGTGAGGGTCTACGAAATCATGTCTCGTTCTGCTCACAGAACGACATGTTGTTTCTGATCGATCAAGTTCGTCAGCTCCCTGTCAACGTAAGCTGGGGTATTGCCTGCTTCAAGTTCCCCCATACATGCACTAAAATGCGCTAATCGCTTGGGTAGGTTGTTTAATTTGTTTTTATTAAAAAGTTTCAATATTATTAAATAATTGCTTTGGACTTTCTGTCTTTTTTCTTTCTGTTTTAACAAGACCGTCGCGAGATGGGAATGATACGCAAAACGTTGTCCCTCTATAGGGTAGGACTAGCACGACTACGTCATGTCAAGACACGCTTGCACTTAGTACGCCCCTTATCAGGAGCCGAGAGCACTCGCGCGTCTCAGGCCTTCGGTTCGAGCAGAGACACTGCCAACGTCATCTAGTGGGTCGCAAGCTGACTCGTCAATGAGGCTGGCGAAGCAATTTTTTCGGCCAAGGCTGAGACATTGTCAGACGCGCGCAACTTGCCGTTGAGAGCATTCAGTGATGCCGCTGGGAAACAAAGCAAGCAGAAAATCCTCTGTACGGAATTTGCCGATTGCTACCCATCGCAATCAGCTCCATCTGCGACTGCTATCGCCCTTACGGAGTAGCTGTTATTAAGTCAGGGACGGCACGCGCCGGGGGTGTGCGGGTAATTGTGCCGAGCCGACGGGTCGCGCCTTGGTGGGCTGCATCCAGCACGTGGGCGCATAGGGTTAGAATTAGAATTAGATCCGATCTGTCCAATGGTCAATGGCGAGAAAAGTCCGCCAAGACGCATGTCGGCATTTTCAAGGCAAAGTCTTGTGCCGTTGGAATGCCCGTCATTCTCGTATAAGAACACGCTATGGCACGGCAGAGCGGCCCCTGAGAGCCGCCTTTTCCACTTCCGACCTCCCAGTCCGCCTGCTCGGACCCAAGGTTGCCGTCGAGTGGCGACCCCGATATGGAAAAAGACCAACGGTGCAAATGAGGGTCCCGTAATGGCAAAAAGTCAAAGATTTCATCGTTACACACGCAGGCCAGGGGGGCTTCGGGTTGCTTTCTCCCGCGCCCCCTTATAGCAGCATTAGCTAGGGAGGCGGCATTTATGGAAAGCGGCGCGGGTGGTGGTGCATCGGTCCGAATCATCCACTGGAACCCACTCCTGCACAGGCTCAGTGCGCCTATCAACGGTCGCTGGATTCTGGAAATGGTCATTTTTTTTTACGGCCAAGAAACCGGGAAAGGGTTTCCAGTTTCATGGAAGAAACAGTGGAAACGTGATTGCAGATGGAGTATCGAACTGTGCGATTTCTATCAGATCGTGGTTCATCGCGGTGCAGGGTTTATAAGTGGAGAATGGAATCATGTAGAGCGCTATTGGTTTGGATGCGTCCAAGACGGGAGCTAAATGGCAGCAAAGTAAAATACAGTATTTTTAACAGATGTGATCTGAGACTACGGCTAACTTAAAATCTAAGCCTTCTTGATGAGATCGGCCGCCCGCTCAGACATGGCGTACAGGGTGCTGACCAAGTGTCCGCACACCTGGAAGGGGAGAATGGAAGCATCCACAACGCGCACATTGGCCGTGCCGTAGACCTTCAGGTTAGCATCGACAACACCGCCCTTCTCCTTGGGCATCATGGCAGCCGTTCCGACGGGGTGGAAGTTGGAGCGGTAGTCGGACTTGATCCAGTTCTCCCAGCCCTCGACGGAGGCGTTGGCGCCGACGGCCGTTCCGGGAGTCGTCTCGTCGAGTACGTAATCGGCAAAGGGCGCAGTCTGGTACAGCTTCCTGATGTAGCGGGCCACCTGGACCTGGCTCTGCAGATCCCAGTACGACATGAAGTAGTTGGGGTTGATGACGGCATCGTCGATGGAGTTGCTGCCAATGTGGATGCTGCCGCGCGCAAAGGGCAGCAGGGCCCAGTATTCGCTGGCCCACGAGCCTGACGAGCCTGAGACTAGAACCTCGGCGGCGGGAGCCTGAGAAACAAAAATCAGGTTCCACTGCACCTCAAAGAACTCGAGAAGATCCGACGCCGATGTCACATTGCCGTTGGCCGAAGCAATCTGCGCCGCGTACTCTGGGAGCGCCGCCTTGACCGCCGCAGCAACGGCCTTGGTGTCGTCGCCGAAGAGGTGAGAAACCGAGGGGTACGAGACTGCGGTGAGAGCGCCCTCGACAGTGATGTTCTTGGAGGTGAAGTCCAGTCCATTGTTCATCTGGTCCTGAAGGTTCTCTCCGACGGTTGGCAGAGCGACAACGGTCTCAATGCCGAGCTCCTCGAGGAGAGTCGGGTTGCCGACTCCAGACAGCTCAAGCAGACGTGGAGACACGAGAGCTCCAGCTGAGAGAATGACCTCCTTGCTGGCCTCAACAATGTAGCTCTCGCCACTGGAACTAGTGACCTGGACGCCTCTGGCAGTGGCGTTGCTACCTGATTTCCACACAATCTTGTGGGCCCGGGTATCCAGCAGAACCTTGAGGTTCTTTCGGTCCTGGTACGGGTAGTAGTAGGCTCGGGCCGCATCCTCGCGAATGCTGTTCTCCTGGTCCACTGTCCTGGGGAAGACAGAGAAGCCCACCATGCTACCGTTGTTAACGTCAGGGTTCCATGGCACGCCCATGTTCTGGTATGTCTCGTTCAAGATGGAGGGAAGGGACGAGCTGGTCTGGTCCCAGGTCCAGCCGGTCAAGAGTGGTCCATCGGTTCCGTGATCCTCAGAATCGTATGTCAAGTGGCTTGAGACGACGCGAGCAGGGGCGGGGGTCTGGAAGTGCTCGCTCTTCTCGTAATAGGGGAACAGCGCGTCCCAGTTCCATCCTTCATTGCCAATCTGCTCCCAAGCATCGATCTGGGCGACTTCAGCTCGGGTGTAGGCCAGACCTGTCAATTGTCAGTGGAACGATCCAATTGGACCAAGCAAAGATGTGTGACGTTACCGTTGATAGTGCTGGTACCGCCCAGGGCTTTGGCAGCTCTCATGGTTTGAACCAAGTTGCCACCGTAGGTTTGGTTGACCGTCTTGAACGCCCAGTCAATTTCGGTGCCAAAAGCCAGACCGTAGGCGTTTGTGCTGGTGACGTTGGTGTTGTTGAGCACCGAACCACCGGCTTCAATGACTAGGACGGAGACATTGGAGTCCTCGGAAAGACGGTTGGCAACAACAAGACCGCTTGTGCCACCGCCAACAATGACATAGTCGTATGCTGCTGCTTGGCACACGCTACCACTGACAGTGGTTGCTAGCACAACAGCAAGTGCTGACGGATTCGCAAAGAGGCCACGCATTTTACCAATGGATAATTTGGTACTGCTGGGGAAGAGCTTGCGAGGTATGGGAATGCCGTAGCACAGATTTTATTTATACATCAAAGACTGTGGTATCGATGCTACTATCAGGGTCCCACCAAAATGATTTTCAACACCGATCGTGTAAGCACACTGAGCGGTTTCGGAGTTCAATTGTTAATGGCTCAAAATGGCAGGGGAGAGCCTGAGAGTATCACAGTATCACCCAGCTTTGCCGCGCGCGAATGTCGTAGACGACCCACAAAGCGCGAGGAAGGGCATACACCGTAGCAGAAGTTGCCATCCTGGAAAAAAAATAACTATCTAGTCGATATCCCAGTATGGTAGGATCCTGATTCGGCGAAACCGCACCACAATTCCCTAATGTCGCACGGCAGCTACATCCATGCATAATCGAAAAGCTTGTTCAGTTTGAGATTGACAGGGACAACAGGGTCTGCACAAGGGGTGGAGCACTTAGGGTGGAGTGGTTGCAGGATTTGGATAAGATAGCCTCCTATTGCTAAGCAATGACATTGCAAAACAATTACAAAAAATATGGGTCGAATTGTCGAGTCGTAGGAGCAACACTCCCGTCATTGCGGGTCAAAATGGAGATAGGTCTCTAAAAGGCCGAGTGTGTCCGATTGCTTTTTAGGGAGTGGATGTGTAGGTAAAGAGGATGTAGATAGGCAGTTAGATTTTTCTTCCGGATATATAATCCACAAAGGTTTCGAATGCTGGTTACTTGTGTGATCTTGCCACCTCGTCCCTCGCCACCGTTGGAATCCATCGAAGGTTTTAAATGGATCATTACATCATGTTCCGTATTAGAAAAATAGCAGTTTGCACAGATTTCTCAATTTTTCATGAGTAATATGAAATTTGTCAACTGGGGTCAACATGTGCAACCTCTATTGGCTGTAAACACCGGTTTTCATATCCCTGGTCATGGTCTACAGTTGGTCAGAATTCAATTGGCGCATGGAGATCAGGGTCTGGTTTCACTTGCATTCGGCATTCCCTTTTTGCCACCTTATTTATATGCCGTGCCACCCATTCCTAGACAACCCCCACGTGGGTTGCCTTCTTTTTGACCGCTCTTACCCCCCCCCGTTGGCCTTGCTTCGGCAAATAACTCATCACATGATCTCGATCCCGTCAATTCGGAACAAGACAGATTCGGTTTATAAGTGGGCACCCCACCACTCAGGGACCATGCTGTCAATTGTATTCTTCGATGCAGAGACAGTGGATTCAAGACAATGCATGGAAGCGCGTTTGCGTTCTGCTGCGTTGAACATGACGCGAGGGATTGGCGACGGGGTCAAAATTGGTCGCATCGCGAGTATGAGTATTCGCACAACCCACTGCGTGACGCGCATGCTGGAGAACGAGCGACAATTGATTCCGATGTTAATGTTGCCACCGTCGCCACGCCTGTATTCATTGGTGGATTTAGAAAATGTCCAATGGTCATAGTCTCGGTTTGTCCCCGGCCAAAGTGTGGGGAGGGTCCTGCATCCGCCCTTGGCACAGATTAGATGAGGCTCTTCGGGCGCTAGGGGAATAAACGTCTCGGGTGGTCATGGATACCTTCCCATCGCTCACTACCTTCATCGATCGATATGGCGAATTCCCTGTAACTGCATACTTTACTAGGTGCTGGTTGAACCAGGTACAGCTAAAGATTTTTTATTTTATTTCTTATGGAGTAGAAGACATCGAACCCATCGAATTGGATGGAAAGATGGGGCTAAGCAATGAGAAAAGTGGTGGGGCCGAGCTTACCGGTCGCCGAATATCCGATCCCATGCTTTATTGCTGGCATAGTACTAAGGATGTGTCATGCTGGTGCCGCCCGCCATCAAGCCAGTTTTGCCACCACAGACAGCTCGGCTTTAAGCGTCACTGGGAGGTATGAAAAACCCGGAAATAGAGATGTCGACAGGGATCTAAAGCTCCGAATCTACCTGTATCTCGGCATCAGATGCACAGTGAGGTCTGCCCCTTCATTGAAGACCTTTCCTACCCGCCATACTTTTTGCGTAGAGAGGACTCGTGCGTGGAAGTTACGTAAATCTAGTTGGGTGTTGGTGCCATATTCTCGGGTCTTGTATCAAGGTACTCAAAGGGTTGTTCCGTAAGCAGCCATTTCAGTGGACCCAAAAAAGAGACGGGAATAGGAGGCTTCTGATTCTTAAGAGCTTCTATGGCTGTTAAAGCTTAGTCAGAATTAACTTATAGACAGAGCCGTGGGTGTCAATTTGCTCCAAAATGGTTGCTTTATGCCGGATTCACACCCATATCCCATTGGTTCGCATCCATTTTCTCATGGAATGGCAACATTGCTCGCCTATCACTAGTTTCCGCCGTTTGCGTAAATGTAGAGAAAAAGGATCAAGGAAACAGAATTTCCATCAGATAAAGGCGTGGGTAATGTATGCTCTTCGCAACACTTTGTAAAGCACTACTGAGACTCGCCCAAAACGGCATTGAAACACGCCCCAACACCGAAAAGAAGGGAGAGAAGCGCTTAGTAAGAAAACGACGGTGGCCATTCTGAGCGACACAGGGACAGCTGGGTGAATACGATCAAAGATGCTGGGATCTTGGAGATTGCAGCGACGCTGATAGCATAGATCGATACCGCGTTTGAAATGGACAGTATTTACTAAATTTTTATGCTGGAATCCTCGTGGGTTTGGAAACTGTATCTGGGCGAGCACAAAAAGATTCGCCGAAGTCACAGTATCTGAACTGTTGCCGCATCCCTCCCCAGGACTGGCACGATCTAAGTGGTTCAACGTTGTCAGTCGCATATTAGCTCGATACTAAAACTCTAGTGGCGGGCACAATAAGCAACCTCTTGAGATGCTCTAAACGAAGGAGCCCTGAGACCTTCAAGATAGTCTCATTGGGAGAAGATATGTAGTTAAAAAAAGGTTCTAGGACAGGAGGTTCGCGTGAGCACCTGTGGCACTTAATGCGCAAGGCTTTCTCTAACTACTCTGGGAAACTCGTGACTTGTATTGTGATTAAATTGCATGTTAAAGGGAAGGCGATGTTTCGGGGTAGTTTAACAAGGCATGTTATGTAGAACTCGATTGACGGTGGCTTCTTGAGACATAAGATTACGAATAACCAGAGAGAAACAGATATGGATAAACTGGCAGACAGAACCTCAGTAGCCTAGACTTTGACAGTATTGCAAATCATACCCAAAAATGATCAAGGTATAAAATGGTTCAGAAGATCCCGACTTTGGCTCCTAAAGACGCTAGGACCCTGATTTATCTTTCAATATTTCCAATAGATATAGCTTCCTCATGTTTTATGCGGGGAAGATTTGATAATTGTCGAGGACAAGTAAAAATAATGGACCAAGTTTGAGTTTCAGGTACAAGCGTTGATTAAAGATCTAAGCCCCAGAGGAGGTTGGGAACGCCAGTCCTTTGGTCTAAATACATGGAAGGAACGTATCCACATCTCAAGCACCTTGAGTCCTGAATACCTCAATTATCAACACACCGAATGTTTGGAAGGCTCCTCGTCTTGTCTTCTAGGGGACTCTTTGGCGGCTATATATGCTCTAGCTAGCACCGAAGCAACGTGGGTGAGGGGCTGCATGATGCAGCGGCTATTTCACTTGGTCGAAGCCTTTCGAATCCCCTAATCCAGTAGTCCTTTAAGGGCAGGTAGGGTTGTATGGCTCATTGAGGTCAATAGGCACGCAGAGATTTTTCTGGCAGAGGGGAACGAAGCTGCACTTGTCACCGCTGCAGCAGTCCGAGTTGCAGACACCGTAGCGCGCAACACAGCGCTCTGTTTTCAGTTTGGTTAGCTATAAATGGCACACGGTATCTTGAGGATTGACTGACTCTCAAGAGCAGCGAGTGCGCCGTTGTCACTGCCAGGGGAAGATGGCACAGCGACTCCAAGGGAGACGAAGGCGAGAAGGGTGGCGACCAAGTTGAATTGCATTTTAGTGGAAGGGGTGTTGATTGGGAGTGCTGAGCTGTATAATGAAGTAGAAGGTAGAAGGGTGTTGATTCTGGATTATCTCAAAGGACTTGGAGGGAAATATTTATAAGAAATCATTCAAGGGCTAGCGTACCACAAGCATGGGGAGTACAGCCGCATTGATCAGTCATGATGGATGACATCGCTAAAGGCTTCATCGTCCATCAAGCCCTCTCGATTCCAAATAGCGATCGCCGCGGAAACAAGAGTTTGGACTTGCAACGCCAACCGGTTAGCCGGCTGAGACATAACTCTATTACCCCGGTCCCACTCACACACGCCCGCCAACACTGGAATGTATATGCAGTGTGGTGTGAGGCATGAGGGACGTCAATTCCTCGACCCACTAGGGCAGGGAGATCAGGGGGTCGTTTTTGGGTATCTACACGTATAGGGTGGAGCACCCGAGAAGCTACGAATCAACAAGTTGCCTCGGATTCGATAAATGTCCGGAGTTTTTATGTTTGAGTCCCTCTATCTCTTTAGAGTGGAGAAGATATTACTCCGCGCTTAGGCGCACGCGAGCAGGCAAGGCGGGCGGAGCATCCGGAAAGGGCGGAAATTAAAACCTTGACGTATCACTCATATATCTTTATGTAACGCTACCTGGGCTTGCTACCGGGCGTTCGGATTTGAATCCGAGATACGAGTTATTGAAGGATGATCCATTGCGTAGGGCTGGTTGATTGCAGAGCCATGATGTGCTCCATCCCCTGAACAGGTCGCGACGGAGGTCAGGTCAGGGTAGCCGACGAGCCGGCACTATCTACAGTACGTCGACTTAATTTTGTATCCTGGTAATTTTGAGACACATGGTCCATGCTCATGTCGATCTTTCTGCGAGAACGAACTCACCCCGTAAGGAACAGGTGCTGTATAGTCAGCTAGGGACACGCAAGACGGTCTAGTACCCCGGTTTTCTCTACCGCGCTTGGTTTTCGCTTAGACGCCAGCCACTCGTCCTGCCCCTCTGCCCCAATCTCGTATCCTCCTGAAACTTTCTGTCACGTCGATCTCGATAAAATGGGGCTGAGTACACATAGAAGTACGTTTTCTCGACTACTCATCTTACAAAGTCACATGACTGATAGAACTGTTAGCAACGACAGTCTCGCATCATAGGGGAATGAAATATTTAATTTAACCATATCCAGCCACACCAAATAACAAAGACTATGGTTCCATAGTTCACTCGCAGTAAAAAAAAAAGCGATGGGTCCAATGAGATGATCCACGAACCAGGTCACAACACAACCGTGGTGCATCAATAGTGTGCAAAAAGTCCAGAGGATTCTGGCAAAAGTTCACCGACAGAGACAAGATTCGAACTTGCGAACGCGAACGTATTGCATCTCTAAAGGAATTCAAGTGCAACGCCTTAACCACTCGGCCACTCTGCCTGTTTTGATTGATTTTGTCCAGATCAAAATGCATGCTAAACGAAGCCTCTATCACCTTCAAATTTGTGGACCTCGATAGAGTTGGTGCGAGTTTCGGACATGCGGAAGTGCCGTAAAAGTGGAGACCTTTTTTTTCTTCGTTTCTCGTGTTTTTGACGTCATTTGCTTCATGCAAGCCTTCTAGAAGTCCATTTGCGGGGAACTCTTTTTTCGTTCCCGGATTCCGCGAGATTGGACGGGTATTTCTTGGCTGCAGATAGCAGGGAGATGCTGCAGGTCTCCCAATGTTACTGGCTGAGTTTATTGCCCCTGCTGCTGGCATGGGGATCAAGACTAAATGCTTTTTTTTTTTTTTGGGCCGAGATTCCCCGTTATCAGAGATTCAGCCCTTTGACAGAGTGCTCGGGAGAGAGAGCTGAACCACCTTGCGGGATTGATAAATAGCCTCATTAGCATACGGAACGAAGCCCTGTGAAGCTTGAAACAAAATTACGCAGTCTGAGGAAAGATGAAAAAACAAATCAAAATGACATTAAGAAAGATAGAATAACATGGACGTCACAAGAAATTCACGTCGGATTCATGAAGCAGTGTCCTCTCATCATCTGGCTATAGCCAAATGAGAGGATGGAACTCGCTTTGTCGTAACTGACATCGTGCATGCACTTTTCGCTCAGTTGGGCGGTTGTATGCCGAGATTCCGAATCCTCAAAGGCAGCAAGATTTTGCATTTATAGAATAACTAGAGTTTGGATGTTGCATGGGCGAGTGGGCCCATTGCCTGTCATCTGCCGGACGCCGGACGGACGACGCTTTTATGGCACCACTTGCGTCGAACAGGGTTGCATTTTAGCGAGTTCAGCCAAGAAAATTGACCCATCGCTGGGCATGTGTCCTGGATGGACCATTAAGCGAGGGCTTTCGTGGCTGGATAAGCTTTGGGATGATCACTTCTCTGGTAGGTATTGTTCATCCGGGACGGGCGACTGCGCTGGGATAGAAGGTGGATTTTAACTCTGGTTCCGGAACTCTGCAGACTTTTTAGATTGGCTGGTTATACAAAAGACCTTAGAACGTAGAATCATTTGATTATAGTGCTTTTATCAGCAATATGGATGTCTCCGGCCCGCACCTAAATTGAGTGCGATTCCAACACAAGGGACACAATCACACAATATATTCTCGCCCTTAGGGCAAGATGCAATCGAGAGAATTTGCGAGACGGGTTTGCGTCGTTATTAAAGAACTAGACAAGGTTGGAATCCTGAAAACGCCCAAGGGTATCGTCTTGTACTGTTTATGATGACGCAGATGGTAGAATGAGCATGAAGCTCCTGACGTCATCGCGATCAAAACGGTACCTGCTAGCTATTTCTAAGATGCCGCGTCATTTTGCCATAAGCAAACATCATTCATTTCTTTGTTTTGTCCTTCCAGTCGAAGGCCTTCTCATAGGCATATCCAAACTTAAACAGCATCTCTTCGCCCCAGAGCGGTCCTACCAGCTGCACGGATGAAGGCAGTAAAGTATTGCTCTTTCCGCTCGTGTCTTGAAGAAACCCGGTGGGGATCACTATGGACGGATGGCCGGTGAGGTTGAACTGCATCGTGTTCAAAGTTTGTCCAAAAGTGGCCGACATTTGTTCCATGGAGGATGCCGTGGCGCGGTCGAACAGATGCGGTGCAGTGAAAGGGACGCTTGGCAGCAACAAGACGTCAAACTTTTTGAACAATGCTTCGTAATCTTGGGTAACTGGACAAGGATTAGCGTTTGTCTTTGAGCTGAACAATAGAAGCTAAAACACGTACGTTTTAGTGTCAGATTCATGCATTTTTGATACAGGTACGGGAACTTGGCGGCTTCATAGGTGCCGTTGATGAGCTCGTTTCTCATACCAGCTGGAAGCTTATCCCACTTTTCCTGCGTCCAGGGGATCATTGTTTGCTGGAAACCTGCTGGGTAGTGTGAGCGGCGTCCGTGAGGGTTACCCAGGGCAGCTGAAGTAAGCGACTGTCGACAGACTGTCATCCAGAGCGATCTGCCAAGCACATGGCCCGGCATGGATATCTGCTCTAGTGTAGCCCCGAGTTGCTCGAATTGCTGCGAGATCCGAGCAAACTCCCCTCTCATGGCGTCCGTCATGAACGGAGCGTTGATAGCCTCGCTTAGCATTCCAACTTTGAGCCCAGACAGTGGCCTGGTGCTCAGCACCTTGGCAGTTGATTCATGCCAAAGTTGAAGATTTTTCGAGTACGGGATGCCTCCCAGCATCTGGGCTCCAGATTGTCTGTCATCGAGACCGTCTCGTCCGGCAATGGCCTCCAGCAACAAAGCCGTGTCCCACACACTCTTGCACATGGGCCCTGCGTGGTCCAGAATGGGCTCACAGCTGACGACACCAGTGTAAGGGATCAGGCCGTGGGTTGGCTTGAGTCCAACCAAGCCGCAGAATGCTGCCGGAACTCTGATGGAGCCACCCTGGTCCACGCCGACGCCCATGTCAATCTGGATAACACCGTCGCCGTATGCAACAGGCTTTTGGCTACCGACTAATGCTGCAACACCAGATGATGAACCACCAGCAGAAAATCCCTCAGCCCATGGATTAAAGATGGGCCCGGCAGCAGCTGTATTGCTTACGGTGGCACAACTCAAGGCTTCGCAGGTGGCCGTTCCAACAATGCGGCCCCCAGCTTCCAGGATTCTAGTCACAACCGTCGCATCCAGTGGTGGAGTCCATGGCGGCGTAGCATCTGTGCCGTTCAATTGTGGAACGTCTGCCACGCATATGTTGTCCTTGAGCACAATATTCTTTCCCGCGAGCAGTTTACTTTTATTTGACGTGGAAGATTCATGCAACTCTCGGTTGGTGTCTTCAATTGTAAACGTGTGAGACCACGGCGATCCTAAGGCTTCGACGGAACTTCCTGGTTTGATGTCTTTGCGAGGAAACCGATGGCGGTTAACTTCGGGATTCCAATCGTCCAATGCCGAGAGCTCTTCGAACGTATCATGGGCAGCCGCCAGAAGCAGGTGAAAGGCATCCACTTCGTCTTCCTTAACTTTAAAGCCAAGCTGAGCCGCAGCTGCATGCACGTCACTGGCCTGAACGGGATTGCCTCTGTCTCGTTGAGCTGATGTCCATTATTTAGGTTGCAGCGGGTGCTGGGCTTGGGCTGACAACTTACTCGGACACTTTGCTGGACACCACCGACATGATGGCAGGGATATGCAGAAATGCGACGAATTGGGCGAATTATCGGATTGTCCTGCACTGTGTACAATGGCTTGGTGAGATGAGTTACTTTGTTGCGACCCCGCGCCAAAAATGTGCGACGGATTGGGACGGCTAAGACCGGCCGAGTCGCACTACTGGCCGATTCTTATCTCCCAAATTGGGTCTGAAGGGAATCGATTAGATATCCCTTCTAGAGCTAATTCAACGTGTGCGCAGTAGCCAATAACGGCTGGTATAGCCCTAACGCAACTGAAAGACGAAGCAAAGAAATAATCAGCTACGGGTTCTTGATTGGACTATTACCTCGTTGACGACGACAAAACCTTTGTGTTGACTCAGTGCATGATTACGTCAGGAAAACAGAAGAAAGAAGAAAGCCAATGCAGAGCAAAATGATAGAGTTGCATCTAGGCGTAGATGTTGGTAGGCGGAGGGAAGAGTCCGAATCCATGACCTGGGCCCGACTTCTTTTCGAATTCGTGTTGAATTCATGTTGAAGTGATTTTTGCCTCTAGTTGTTCTTTAGGGTGGGATTAATCGGCACACATGTATCTGAATACTTTTTCAATTGGCCATCAAAAGTAGTCTCGTATTGACCCGACAAATCATTTTTGTCGGCGAGAATTCCGACGTGCACCAAGTCTCTATTGGCTTGTCCGTTTTGTTGATGCTGGCCGGCTGAATAGTCACGGCAGAGTCGTGCCGGCGCTAGTCATCGGGGTTCTAAAGCCGACATTCCCCAGCCTGCAGGCGATGGAGAGCTAGGTGAGAAGATAAGATAGGTGCGATCCTAAACAGGCAAAATCTAATGTAAATGATTAGATTTGCTGTCGATTGCCTCGGCTGCATCACCTCAGAGACCCGGCCATTGCGTAAGCGCAGCGTTGCGGTTCAGCAGCCACGTTCCCATGCGCCACTACGTCGGTGGCTTCGGCGACCACACCATGTTTAATAATCACCCAGGGATGCAATTACAACACCAACAAGCGAATCATGGACCGATATATCTGCAGGGTATACGAAAGTGAACATTAATAATCGTCCTTTTGAATAGGCTGGTTCAATAAACAATATTCGATTATGTGTGAATCCCGGACGAGGCAAGTTACCACCAAATGTTCTTTAAATATAGGAGTGAATTCCATTGTCTCCACATTAGAGCATCACAAAAAAACAACAGCATCACAGAAAACAGCACCATAAGGAACAACCGAATCATCAAACTCAACTGCATCACAAAACACATCACTTCTAATCATCACTCCAAACATCAAACATGACCTCCTCACTCCACATTCTCGTCCTCGGCGGCGCAGGCATTCAAAACTCACATGTCATCCGCGAATTATCTAGCGGCGGCCACAAAGTCCGGGTTCTCACTCGCAATCCCAGCAACGAGGAACCAACACAACTAGCTGCCCTCCCTGGCATTGAAATTGTCGCGGGTGATACCTACGACGAGGAAGCGCTGCTGCCGACTTTCAAGGACATTGACGCCGTCTACGTCAACACCAACGGTTTTGCCATTGGAGAGAAGAGCGAGATTTACTGGGGAATCCGCATTTACGAACTTGCCTACTTGGCTGGCGTGAAACACTTCGTTTACAGCACACTCCCCTATGTTTCCAAGAAGGCCTCGTTTGATCCCAAGTATCGCGTTCCGTTCGCTGATGGAAAGGCAAAGGTTGCTGGTAAGCAACACTCCACCTGTGCCCCACCACTAGGACACTGCTAATGGTAATTTCTTTTTTTAGAATACATCAAGTCTCAGCCAAAGGACAAGATGAAGTGGAGCCTTTTGGAGAGCGGCCCGTACGCCGAGGATTTCCTGCTGTACCGTCTTGCGCCCAAGCTGGACGAAAGCACGGGCGAGTACGTGTTCCGCGCCTATCTTGGCGACAAGGGCAGCATGGGATTGGTTGCTTTGAAGGACCTCGGCTGGTTTGCACGACACATTTTTGAGCATCCCGATGAGTTCAATGGTGACCTGCTCAGCGTGGGGATCCAGCACGCCACCGGGCAGATGATGGCCGATGCCTTTACCAAGGTCACGGGCCGAAAGGCTCGCTACGAGCCGCTCACGCTAGAGGAGCTAGAGAGCACTCTGCCTCCGGTGAAGATTGGGGCCGGCCACTCGTCTGGATACGACGACCCGACTCTGGTGACGATGAAGCAGATGTTTGTGCCCTGGTGGACTATCTGGCACGAGAGCCACGGGAACATTGGCCTTTGGAGCAGGGATTACGAGCGCTTGGACAAGATCAAGCCCGACCGCATCAGAACGGTTGAGGAATGGATGAGGTCGGTTGACTACAAGCCAGACATGGAGGCGAAGCCGGTGCTCAAGTCTGAATTCGCTTTCCAGAAGTAAACAGTCAGATGCCTGTTTGTGCACGATGGTTGAGATGTCTTGTTTTTGTTACGATGATATGAATTGATCCATTCTTATTTTTAGCGGATTGAAATGCAAGTGTCCACTTTAATTCCCCACAGAAGATGCAAAAAAGTGCAAAAAGAATTGGAGAGCGAGTTTGTCGCTCCTGTGAATCGAACACAGGTTTTCTCGGGATGCTCATTTGACCACAACGAAATGTCCTAACCACTAGACGAGAGCGACTTGTCAGTCGCTGTTGTGCGATGGGAGCTCGCCCCACTTGTTGGTCAGCCATTGGTTAAACAGAAACTTGACTAGAGAGAAGGGACCTGAGGGCTGGAAACATCGCCATCAGCGCTGACACGATCCACGCGCCAAGACACGTGTAAGCCACAATATCCAGCACGCGCTTTCCCTGGCTTTTTATATCCGCAAACAGCTTCTCGTGGGCTGTCTGCTGGTGATTTTGGGTTTGGTTGGTGTACGGAAACTCGGCCGCGGGCACGGGCTGGTCGAGGAACTTGCAGAGCGGCTCCCATCCGTCGCTGACATGATACTCGAGCAGCTTCTCCTTGGGGACCAGCGATCTCACCAGGTCGCAGTGCTCCCGGAAGCTCTGGAGCCCGTTCTTGTCAAAGTCGCTCGCGTAGAGGACCTGCTCCATCTTTTGAAACATGGGGCGGCACCACCGGTTGGGCATGCGGAGCAGCGTGGCCGTGAAGCCAATGGTTGGCCACATGATTCTGAAGAATGAATCTTCAAAGGTGTTCTTGGCGGATCTGGATGTTTAGTTAATGGGGAATGCCAGCTACGCCCCAAAAAGGTGGCATTGTGTGATGCTTGCTTACTAGTACCACTTCTCGGGATCTCTAACAGTCAGGATGACTTTGGCATCCAGGTATGCCTCAATTAGCTCTTCTGCGAAAATGGCGGCTGGCATGTCCGTTACGGCCTAAAAGGAACTCAGCTCCTAGGATAACGGGACACAAGAGGCCTTGATGTGAATTGCTACCGACCTGACAATGTCCCAGAAGGTGATCGAAAAACTCGCGGTCAGGCTTCCTCCCACATCCGTCATACTTGGCACGCAGCGCATCGAGCCATAGCTTGTATTCGCGTGGATCACCCACGGCCAAGTCATATCCGTGATAAGCATGGCAAATGCCAAGCATCATCAGTGCATCCCTGAGTGCTGCATATCAGGCTTTTTTAGTAGCTGACCCCTCAGGCACATGGGCATCAGGAGGCCGTGTGATGACTGACAGTTTGTCCCTGTTCGACTGTATCCCAGACATAGAACTTTCATTGGAACCTTCCGCACTGCTGAGTTGGAAGACATTGTTGTCGCTTTTAGGTCTGGATTCGATGCGATGTCCCAGGTTCGAGGAGTTTGAGAGGAAATGGGCCAATATTTTTGCTATCCAATGTGCAGGGATCAGGGTATGTATAGGGCTGCGACTTCAATGCAACGGCCCATCGCGAATGTGCCGACGTTCCGGGTGGCTTCACGCTTGGGAAGTGGCTGGTCACGCTGTAGCATTCGCTTACCACCCATACTCCGAGAGCTATCCTTTTAGAATCTAGCGAGGCATAACACCGTATTTTGCTTCCCACCTGCTCGACCGGTAGACTACCGTAAGAACTCAACAAATTGGCCATCCTTAGCGCGCCACATCGGGCGTGGCGTTGTTCGTAGCCAGCCAATCACAACTTATACTAATTTTAGCAGGAAATCTATTCTAGCTTCTATCTATAATAATATAGGCAAGAAAAAAGCTAAATATAATAATTCAACCTCAATTGTCACATACACATATATATTTGTATTGAATGCATTTTTTATTCTATAATATAGAAAGCTTCCTTGTTATTTCTGGGCTTTTTAGTACTATACACGGCAGCTACTACCTTTGCTAATCTTGCTAGTTCTTTTGCTCTACCTTTTTATATACCTCCTTAATCTATTTCTAGATTTTTATTATTTAAGTATTATAATAAGATTTATAGATTTTTTAAGTAAAGTCTTTTTATTTATTAATATCTTTATTAAGCTAGTAGATATAAGAATTATAAATAGCTATAATTATATTTAATATTTTTATTTATTTTTTAAGGAAGGTTTTTTCTTATTTATTAGGGTGGTTATATAATAATATAAATAATTTAAATTTAATAAGTTATATTTAATTAAAAAAAGAAAATTAAAAAATCTTAATTTTAAAAGCCTTAGGTAGGATTTTTTATTAGATAAAAGTATAATATTAATAAGGCTAGGCTATTAATTAAATATAAAAAATGCTTATAGTATATATTATATAAGGTTATTTAGATTATTTAATTATTATATATTTAAGAAAAAGTATTATAATTTTAGATAATATTAGTTATATATTAAAGTTAATTGGTCTTAGTAAGAAAAATTATTTAAAATAATAAGAAATTAATTTTTTTATAATTATTAAATATAAAGTTTAAGAAGATTAAATTATTTATTTTTTTAGTTAAAATAAAAATTTTTATAATTAAATTTATTATTAAATCTTATTTATATATTACCTTTGTGGCCTAGTTCTTAGATTATTTAATTAAGCCTATAGCTTGTTTTTTTTTTTTTTTTACTAGAAATAAATAAATAATAATTCAAATTATTTATAAATATTATAATATATAATTTAAAATATTTTATATATATTATAATTACTTTATCCTCTATAAAAAGCCCTAATTTTAAACTATTATAATATAATTATCTTTTAATATAACTAAGGGCCTAGCTAAAGTATAAGAATTATTATTATATAGTTTTTATATAAGATTTACCTTTTTTTTTAATATTTTAAGCTTTTTTTTTATAAAGTTTATTTAAGCTATAGAATATAAAGCTTATAATATTTTATAATAAATATTAAATTTTTATTATTATTAGAAATTAACTATTTTTTATTATATAAATTTAAGATTATTTTTTTATTTTTAATAATAATTTTTTTAATTATTTTCTAATTAATAAAGTTAATAGCTTTAGAAAGGATATTTTTAATATTAATAAAAATATTTTTAAGCCTATTAGGCTAAATATTAATATTATACTTAAGAAATACTTTTTTAATTATTTTTAATTATTTAATAAAATATTAAATAATAGCTATAATAATATATATTATTATAATCTTTTTATTATATATAGATTATTTAATTTTATTCTTATAAGCTTTTTTTTTTTAATATAATAATTTATTATATTCTAAAGTTATTACTTAAATAAACTATTAATTATAATATTTAAAGATTATAAAAAACTTATATAGCCTATTAAAATTAATATTAAGATAATGTTATATTTTTTTAATTATTTTTCTATTATTAGAATTTTATAGAAAATTATTATATTTATTATAAATAAAATATTTTTATAATCTTCTAAGATAAGAGATATAAGTTCTTTTTTAATTTATTATATAAATAATATTTTATTATTATATATAATTTTATTAAATTTAATAGTAATTTCTATAACATTCTAGTCAATTCCTAACTATAATAAACCAATTAAAGTAAAGAGTTTATATTGGTAGAGGAATATAGAGTGTATAGTAATTTCTAAGTAATATTATATAAATTATAAAAAAGGTATTATATTTAGTAATATATTAATTAATAATTAATATAATTAAGTTATATTAAAAGTTAATTAGATTATTTTTTATAATATAATTAATTTGTCTATATACTTTATTTAATATTATAGATTATTATTTTGTATAGTGGCTTATAGTATGTACTATAGCTTATAATTATAATCTATAAATTATAGTATAATTTATACCTAGGGTAAGTGATCTATCTTTATTAGCTAATTAGAGGTATAGGGTAGCTTTCTTGTGATTAGTGTGATAGGGGGGGCTAGGTATATTATAGGGTTTTGCCTATGGTGATTATTTTAGATAGATATAGGTTATAATATAATGTCTTTCCTCTATTAGTTTTGTCCTTAAGATCTATTATTATGGCTATTTAGTACTTAATATATAATTTAATCCTTTACTTATTTTTCTTTATTAATATATTTTCTTTAAAGGCTAGAAAGTATTTTAAATTTATAGAGTTTATTGCTTATAATGATATCTTTTTTAATATATTATATAATTATTATTTTTAATGTGGTCTTAAATATTTTATTTATATTTATTTATTAAAGTATTTAGAGTATATTTATTATAATTAATTTTATAATATAATAAGTATTATGATTTTTATTTATAAATATAAAATTATTTTAAGTATAGGTAATTGGTATTAATATTTTTATAGTAGTATTATATATTAAGAATAAGATTATTTATATTAATAAAGCTAAGGAAAAGGCTAAAGAAGAATTTCTTATTGTCTAAGTAAGGCTTTAGGAAGAGTAGGTAAGGCTTAATAAGGTATTAAATTGGTTAATTTATTTTTATTATTAGAAATATTAATTAAAGATATAAGGTAATAAAATATTATAGTAAGGTTTAAATTTATTGGATGAGTTAGAGGAGGTAGATTAGGTAAAGTTAGATATTATTATGAATGTATAGGTTATTGGGGCTATTAATATGATTAATTAGAATATAATTATTAGGGATTTTTTTTTTTGGTTTTTCTAAAGGAATTATTCTAGTATTTTTAAGTAATATATAAGGTTTTTAGTAGGTTTTTATATTATTTCTTTATAGCTTTTTTATTTAATCTTAAATTTTTTATTTTTTATTTTTTGCTTAAAGATTTTCTTAATTTCTTATTATTTTTCTAGGTTTTTTATTTCTAGTTTATATTTAAAGCCTATATTGACCTAAATACTATTACTAGATTCTAATAGTAAGATATAAAAGATAGGGTAGACTTTAATGTTTTCTAATAAGTTTAATTTATAATTATTTTTTAATATTTTTTATTTTATAGGATAAAGGCTAATTTATATAAAATCAAGTTTTTTGTTTTATTATTTTAAGGTAAGATTTTTTATTGCTAAGTAGACTATATCTTTTTCTAAAAAGGTTAATTTTTTTAGTTTTTTTAGATTATAGTATTATTTTATGTTATTTTGTATAAATTCTAGTTCTATTTTTATTTTTTTATATAATTCTTGTAGTTAATTTGCCTTAATTATAGCTTTTATTTAGATAATTTTTTCTAGGAGTGCTTTATAGGTATTAAAAGTAAAACTAAAGTTGGTGTTTATGGGAGTAGTCTTTATATTATAATTATATAAAGTATTATAGGTAAGTTAAGTAATAAATAGTTTCTTAATTTAATCTATTTATCTATAATTAATATAATAATATAAATATTACTTTATTTCTTAATTTTATTATTTAGTTTATTTATTAACTTAGGGTTTAAATGTAATATTAAGCTTATGGTTAAGGCTTATAAGGTATATTAGGCTTTGCTAAAATTTTAATATAAAGGATTATTCTTGGTTGGAGATAATCTTTATTAATAGTTTATATATTATAATAATATATTTAAAAAAGAGGTAAATAAAGGTTTTTTTATTTATTACTTTTTAGTAAAGAAGATAATATAATACTTTTATAAAGTAATTTATAATAATAAAAATATTATTATAGTATACTTTTATTAATAGGTCTATTAATAGGAGGAGGTCTATAATAAAGTTTATTATAATTAATTCCTAAGGTCTATTTACTATAGATATAGGCTATAGTTCTTTGTAGGGTTTGTATTATAGTTTTTTTGAGTATTAGTAAAGGCTATATTCTTTATATATCTTTTTAATTTTCTTTTTTATATTATTAAAGGAAAATATCTATTTAATTTATTTAAGGATTTTATTAATTTCTTTATATTTATATAGGAAGTATTTATAGATTTTTTTTAATAGATCTATTTAATATTTTTCTAGGACTTAAAGTAGATTAGTCTAATCTTTCTATAGAAAGTTCTAATTATATTCTTTAATTTTTCTTAATAATAAATTTCTTTATTTTACTTATTATATAGATATTTATATAGTATATACTTACTTTAATAATCTACTAATATAAATAATAATAATTAGTTTTTTAATTTTAATTATTATCCCATTAATTAAGGCTTATTTTAGAATATTATTAAAAGAGAACTATAAAAATTGTTCTTTAGTCTAGGACTTTTCTTTATAGTAGTCTAACCTATAGCTAATTATATCTATGTAGCTATTCTTAGTTCTTTTAATATAGATAATATAGTAGTTAAATTTTAAAAGGTATTTAGTATAATATAATTATCTACTACTAAATTATTATATTATTATAAAATAAGAAATATTTTTATAGTTAGTAAATATAGTAATTTTATATTTTCTATCTAATAAATAATATTTAAATTCTTTAAAAGTATTAATTATTATAAGGAATTCTTTATTATAAATAAAATAATTAAGTTCTATTCTATTCAATTTATAGGAGTAGAAGGTAATAGGGTATAATAGGCTATTTTTATTCCTTTATCTAATCTAAGTATTAAGGGTAAAATCTAAAGAATTAGTCTTTAGCTTAATTAGTTATTCTAGATTAAATATAGTTAATATAGGTTTTATAATAATTATATTTTATATAATTTTAAAGACTTTTTTAGCTTTATTTTTAAAAATAAAAAGTTTTTTTTTTTGGTAAATTCTATAAAGGGTATAGTAATTTTACTAAAGTTTTAGATAAATCTTTGGTAGTAGTTTGTAAATCCTAGGAAGGCTTATACTTTTTTTATATTTTTAGGAGATTTTTAATCTTTAATAGTAATAATTTTCTTAGGGTTTATATAAATTTTATTAGATAAAATAATATAATCTAGAAATTTAATTTCTATAATATAGAACTTGCTTTTTTTAGGTTTAATAAGAAATTTATTATTTTAGAGTATTTTTAAAACCTTATAAATATATTCCTAATATTCTTCTTTATTTTTAGAGAAAATTAGGATATTATCTAGATAGTAGATAATAAAGATATTAAGGTATTTATGAAAGATATTATTAATTATTTATTAAAATAATATAGGGGTATTTATAAGTTTAAAAGGTATAATAAGGTATTTAAATAATCTAAATTTAGTTTAAAAAGTGGTTTTTTATTTATATTCTTTTTTAATATAAATTAGGTTATAGGTTTTTTTTAAATTTAATATAGTAAAAATGCTTATATTATATAATTAGTTTTTTATTTTGTTGATTAGGGGTAAAGGAATTTAGTTCTTAATAGTATTTTTATTAAGTTATTAATAGTCTATAATAAGTTATAATTTTTTATTTTTTTTTGGGATAAATATAATAAGATAGTTAGCTTTAGAGTTTAAAATATAAATATATTTTTTCTTAAGTATATTTTTAATATATTCCTTTAAGGTATTAAATTATACTTAATTAAGATTATAAATAAGATAGAACTAAGTATTAGTTCTTTTTTTTAGTATAATCTTATAATCTTATTAATTAAACTTAAGTAATTTTATTTTAAGTTTTTTAGTGAATAGTTATTTGTAAATTTAGTATTTAAGTAGTATATTTTTTAGTTAGTCTTTTGCTATTATTGCCTCTATTTTTTTAAGGTTAGTATTAAGTTGTTAGAACTATATGTATATATAGGCTATTATTTTTTATTATTATTGCTTTTAACTATTTTTATACTTATATAGTATTTTTTTAGGTAATAATATATTTATTATATTATTATATTATTTTTTTACTTAATTAGGATTAAAAGTATAAGATTTTTTATTATTGGAAATATTATTAGTTATATTATATTTAGAAAATACTTATACTTAGTTAATATACTAATAAATATTAGGATTATATTAGTATAGCTATAGATATCCTAAAATAATATTATAATTTTTAGTATTTATAATATTAAAGTTAATTTTTTTATTTTTTTTGTAAATAAAGACTTTAAGATAATTAAGCTTTTTATCTATAATATTATTATTATATTTAAATATTACTTTTTCAAGGTTATATATAGTATAAGAATTAGTCTTTATTTTCTATAGTAGTTTTAATTTATTAATTGTTTAGAGATTAATATAGTTAAATTTAGCTTTATTATTTACTAATATAGTATACTATATTCTTTTAATCTATATTTTTATTTTTAATTATTTCCTTATAATAGAAATAATTATATATAAAGGCTTTTATAGGAGTTCTTTTAGTAATTTTATAAGTATTTACTTATATTACTCCTATAGCTCTAGTTTTATAGGGGGCTTTATAAGTTTTTTGGTAAGAACTTAATAAATTAGTATTAATCTTATATTTTCTATAGACTATAGATATTATAGTTAAGATCTAGGCAGTCTTACTAGTCCTTATCCTTATAGTCCAAAGTATTTTTTAATAAGAAAATAATAATAATATTATTATATTCTTTTCTTTAAGCTATAATAAGATAGTCCTTATAATAATAATTATAGGTAGACTTTAATAGGGTATTTTTTATTTTAATAAGAAAACATTTATTATTTTCTTTTTTCTATAAATATATTTTATAATTATAGCTAAAATAGTAGAATTATATTAGGTTGTTGTATTCTAGGTAGTTCTGGGCTAGCCTTTTATTATTTATATTAAATTAAATTAGCTTTGGCTATATTTTTTATGCTTATTAGTAGGCTAGAATATAGATATTCTTATTTAGGCCTATATTTTATTATAGTTTTTTATTATATATATATTTTTTTTATATTCTATTGTAAGATATTATTTTTGTCTTAGGTAGAGGTTTTCTATTATTTTTTGAGAATATTATTGGTATTTATATTATTATAGTCTATTAAGAGTCTTATTTCTTAGGCTTTTTTTAGGTCCTATAGGTAGATATAAGGTATGTTTAGTTTTCTTTAGTAATAAAATTAAATAATATATTAATTTTATTTTTATTTAGATATAAAGGGTATATTACTTAGTCTTAGATTGCTTTTATAAATTATAGTAAGAGTATATTTTATGTTTATATAGGGTTTCTCTTTAGGTATAGGTTATTATTTAGGGTTTTATATTTTTAATTATACTAGGTGATTTAGAGTATTTTTAGATTATTAAATAATTATATTTAATATTTTATCTTCTAGTATAGGTTAGAATTATTGGTTAATTTAGGGCTTTCTATAATTATAACTAAGGTATTCTTTTTTTTTATAATTATAATAAATAATATTAGAGAAGTCTTACTTTTAGGTAATTCTTAGTTTTATAAGTCCTAGGTATGTACTATAGGTAGTAGATTTATATTATTATTTTATATTAATATTTAAGGTAGTTTTATATTTATTGCTTTTTTATTATTAGTATTTAAATTGTTTATTATTAATTTTAATAGTATAGGCTATATATTTATTAAATTTGGTTAGAAGTTTAAGGAGTTAGTATATTTTGTTTTAAATAGGTTTTTTAAGTTATTTGTAGAATTTATTAATTAAAGTATTTTTTATCTAGTAAAGTTTTATAGTATAATATTTAAAATTAGTAAAAAAATTAGTATATAATCTTTTCTAAGTAAGTTTCTTAAGAGCTTATAATATTATTTATTTTTTGTTAATTATATTATATTATTCTATAAATTTTTTCTTAAAATTATTAAAATTATTAAATAGGTATTAGATTATTAAATTGGTTTAGTCCTAGGGGATAATAATATAGTTCTTAAGCTATTTTTCTATAGATTTTATAGATTTTCTTTTTAATTTTTTTATAATATATTGAACTCTTAGTTATTTATTATTTATAAAAGTAAATAAATATATGGTTTAGTAGCTTTTAATCTGGGTTAATTATTTTTAAAGGTTATTAGAGTTTTCTTTCTATGTCTAGGGTTTTTTAGATTTGATGACTTCTCTAGAATCCTTAGTTTTAATAGTAAAGCTTTTAAGATTTTCTAGGTATTTTTTATAAGTTTAGGTTAATTTGATCTATTTTTTTCCTAAAGTATTAATAATAGTATAGAATTATTATAATTTAGTATTCTAGAGTATTTATATTTATAGATTTTTAAATTATTTTATTATATAATTAATAATATTTATAAATTGCTTATTTTTGTGTTTAAGGTTAGTAATATTTTGTTTTTTTTTATTATTTTCTTTATTTTTATTGTTATTTTTACTATTAGATTTTTTTATTTTTTTTATAGTAATATCTTTATTTTTATTAGGGGTCTTAGGTCTTTTTCCCTTAGCCATAGCTAGGGTAGACTTAGACAAGGAAAATAAGATTATAGGAGCTATTATAAAATATTGCTTAGTAATTAATATAAGTAATTTCTATTAAATAAAAGCTTTTAATATATAATATTCTAGTTAATTCTTAATTATAATAAATTAATTAGAGTAAAGAATTTATATTAGTAGAGGAATATAGAGTATATAGTGGTTTCTAAGTAATATTATATAAATTATAAAAAAAATATTATATTTAATAATATATTAATTAGTAATTAATATAATTAAATTATATTGAAAGCTAACTAGATTATTTCTTATAATATAATTGATTTATTTATATACTTTATTTAATACTATGGATTATTATTTTATATAGTGGCTTATAGTGTATGCTATAGCTTATAGTTATGATTTATAGATTATGGTATGATTTATACCTAGGGTAGGTGATCTATCTTTATTAGCTAGTTAGAGGTATAGGGTAGCTTCCTTGTGATTGGTGCGATAGGGGAGGCTAGGTATGTTATGAGGTTCTGCCCGTAGTGACCGCTCTGGACGGGCATGGGTCATAACAATTTCTAATAAATAAAGATAATTCTTTTACTTAAATATAATATTCTAAGGCAATAATATATTATAAAAAATAATTTTTAGCTTAATATAATAAATATTATTAATAAATATATATAAAATAAATATTACCTACCTTTTATTTTACCTATTATAATCTATTTTTTTTATTATAATCTTAAAACCCTTATTTATTTATATATATTTATTAAAATATTTAAAAAAAATTAATATTTTATTAATATTTAATATTAATTACTTAAAAAACTAATATTTTAGTAAATTTAAGATTATTATAATAGCTTAAAATTAGATTATTATTATAAAAATCTACCTAATAAATTATAAAAAATAATTTATAATTATAATATATTCTTTAGGACATTTTATAGCCTACTTTATAACCTATCTTTTTATAATATTATAATACTAAAAAAAGCCTTACTATTAGCCATTTAAGAAGATAAAAATAAAGGAAAAATCTAGATTAAATGCTATAAAAATAGCTTATATTTTTATGTAAAACCATAAAATTATTATTACCTTATTTTCTTTTTAGGCTTTTTAAAATAGCTAATAGAGCTAATTTTTTAATTTAAGCTAATATAGTAAATATTAGTATTATTAGGCTTAATTAAGAAATTTATAATACTTTATCTAATTACTTATTATCTATTAAAGAATTTTCTAATATAACTTAGCCTTAATAGCTATTAAGGCTTTTTATTTATAATAAAAATAAATTTAATAATTTAGTATTTATATAATAATCTTTATTTTTTTTCTTTATTAATAAAAATATTTAATCTAATAAATTAACTATAAAAAAGTAAATTAATACTTAATTAATAACTTTAGTTTTAACCTTAGCTTTTTCTTTAGCTTAGTAATCTTAAACTTAGCTTCCTAAGGCAATAATATTATAAAAAAAAATATAATAAATATTTTTATTTAAATAATTAATACAAGAAAATAATATATTTATAAATATTCCTTAGTTATAATTATTCCTAGATATTAATTATATATAAAAATAATTAATAAAAAAGTAGTATTCTAATAATGCTAAGGATGGCCAATTTGTTGAGTTCTTACGGTACTCTATATAGGTAATAGTATTATCAAAATAGGATTTTCCATGATGTACAAATTAATGAATATCCTGATTCGGGTTGGCCTTCATCCTCTAACTGCGCGGACAGAGAATATCTCAAAGTGGCCAAGGGTCATGGGCTCATCCTCATCTGCAAGAGTACTATTGAAATGCTTGAGCCAATCCTTCAACGTCTCATCGCTGCGCTGGCACGGGGTAAAGGAGCCACCGTATCGAGGGTCCCACGATATCGAAATTCTGTCCGTCCTCCTCATTTCCCACCGACGCTGCATTTTCAGATGGCCATCTTCTATGTGCTTGTCCGGCCAACCATCCGTGACTACGATTAGGCTTTCTATAGAGAAATGGCCGTTGAGCACCCTCAGCAGCTCGAGGGTGTCGCACCAGAAGGCAGCCTCGTGGATGGCTAGCCGTCTGACCCAGCCTGAACAAATGACTGGGGTGCGATGGAGCATGTCGGTTTCCAACTTCCGCTGTCCTGGTTCTCTGCAAAAGTCGTCCCATCTATCAAGTGGCACGTACAGAGTATCCAGCGTCGGTCTGAATGCGCGGACAAAGGCGTGGCCTTGAATGTCCTCGCGGAAGCACGCCTGAATCCCGCGTTTACAAGCGTGGCTGAGCGCAATAGTTCGAGCCTCTTTGTTGACGAAGGCGAGCGTCACCTTGACGTGAATCTTGCCGAAAGAATCGTGGTGGAACTCAAAGCTCAACTTATCTTGATTGCTGGGGTCATCCTCTTTGTCGGATTCGATGAGTTGGCGGGGCTGCCAGGCTCCTATCTTTTAGAAGCCCAAGACGGGTCCATCTTCAACGGGGAGGTACTGCATCCATATATGGGTGCGTAGCTCAGGCGGAAGGTCTAGAAACCGGTGAAATGTCATTGCGACTTTCGTCATGCACCGACGCGTCTTGTTGGTTGTGCCAGATGGCTGGCTGGTTACGCGCTGCCTATTCCACGCGCTAATGTCTTTGGGATTTTGCTTACTAAGGATCAAGTCTGCGGACTAGTATTTTACAATAATAAGTGATCCATTCCATAAACACCCGAAATTAAAATAAAAAAAACTATTCATGGCATCCATCTAAGACGGCGAATTATGTGGTTCTGAATTTTTGGCCCATAAATTGTAATAGCAAGGGTTGGTGATGTCATCCGATCTGCTCGGACTTGATAATGGAGCATTTGACGCGCATGGAATTTAATCGCACATGATGATTAACTAATTGGTCCTATTCTATTCATCCATAACTTACAAAACGACTATTCATAATTCATTACAGGTACACACATGGAAATGTTGATGGGTCTTCACCGCCTGTCGCCACATCACGCCAACTCCACACACCGCCTCTCACCACGCCACATTCCCACTACGCCCACAATTTTTGAGCCTTGACTGCCGAACGGAGTGAGCTCAGGGCTTTCTGGTCTTTTTTTTTGATCGTACTCTCTGGCCTGTATCGCATCCATGATCCATGCAGCTGATACCACTCCTCCAGCATCATCTTGCTTTGATCGTCCTTGATCTCCTTCCACAGGGATTCGTAGCCTTGATACACGTCGTCCCTCCAGTAAACGTAGCCCGAGGTATCGTCGAGATTGTTTGTGTTTTCAACATTGTCCGAAAACAAACCATTGTCGCAGCAGTCTGTGGATGGGCTGTCGAAGCATCGGAATCCGTTGCACAGAGCTTGCCGTTTTGCATCGCGGATGGTGGTTTGCGTATTAAGGCCCCATCGTAAAGAAGTGTCGTTTGCTTTTGCTGGTGTATTCCACACTCCTCTTCCCATCTTGAATTCCTTCAAAGTGGGCATCGACTTCTCCCAGTACTGAAATAGCATGTGCCAACGAAGGCCTGTGACGAGCGGACTCAACTCGTGATCGTGGCGACTCGTGCCACTTGCAAGATAGCCCTGATTTGAGATTGTAAAGTAGTCGCCATTCGCATCCTGCAAAGCGACTTCGCTTTCATCAAGTTCCATCCAGTGGCTGGCTTGGAGCAGGATAGCACACCTATCAAGATGCAACTTCTCCAGACCCAACGAAGCAATCCATTCAATCTGCCAATCATGGCTGAAGACGAAATTCCGTAGCGCGAGAACCTTGAGGTTGGGGATCCCACGCCCACCTCCAATCAGACGGAAATCCATCTTGGGGTACCATCCCCACCAGTCACTGGAGCCCAACGAAAGTATCCGCAGGTTGGCGGCGACCCCAGGCTGCAACCAAGTCGATGGCAGACTTTGAAACAGCTGGTGTCTCTCGGCAGCTGCAGTTGATAGTTCCCAGTAACGATCGTCGATACCCGTAGCGACATGGAGTCGAAGATCGGAAAGATTGGCTGACGTCATGACTGTTTGAAAGGCGGGCGAGCTAGTCAGTTGTGGGTAGTCTTCCAGATTGGAAATGGCAAAGCTTTTGAGCCGGATAGGACATTGTGGCGCGTTTTGTGGTGTCTGTTTGCTCCGGTAGAAGTTAATCTCGGCGAATTGGATCTGGTCGTCGACGGCCCTCTGCTGTTCCTCGGACCAGGTGCCGGCGAGCGAGTGGAAGATGGTGTCCAGAACTCGATATCGGAAATCAGCAGTCTCCTCGTATGTCCTGTAGTCGACAGCGTCCTGCGTAAAGCGCAGCTGGAGGGATTCGAGGTTGCGAAAGTGGCTGATGAATGGCAGGGCATCAAAGAAGTCCGAGGGCGTCTTGTAGACGAGCTTGCGTGGTGTCCTGGAGTGAGGTTCGATCCAGATATCACATGTGATCTCGCGGACCAGGTTGCAGAGGTACTTTGAGTTTGCGATCTGGATGAACCGGGCGGCATCGTCGCCCACGGTGCGCAGGCGGAGCCTACGGAAAGCGCGGGGACCGGCGATGGAGGCGAGCCGGCGGTTGACGCATCTCAGCCGGGTGAGAGCGGCCCTAGGCAAGTACTGTACGATAATGTACAGGACATCATCCGGGAGGAACTCGAGGGTCAGCTGCGAGCAGGCGTGAGGCATTCTGGGCAAAGGCAGAGCGGCGAGGAAGCCCACGATGATGTGTTTGCATTTTACTAGCTTAGGGCCGTGCTCCGCCAGCTCGAAGTTAGATGAGGAAGTGAGACGTGATTACATAAGGAGTGAGTGATGGGCATCGTGCGGCCTTGGCACGCGACCCAATGGGTGAGCAAGCAAGGATGCGGGTGTAAGGAGAGATTTGATGTGCCAGCGGCAGATTGATAACGAGCCAAACCAATGAGTGCGCGGGTGAGCCCACCAATTTATTCAATAGTATCGCCGCCAAGCCCTTGCACTCGTCGATAGCACCCTCGGGGAATCCGTCACCGTCGCTAGTGCGAGGACTTAGTCACTCCCAGCCCAGCCACGGCCGGAATTGCTTTTTATTCCTTCGGAGCCAGCTACACGGCAGCCCTGCAAGCGTCAAGCCTCGTTTCGCACACCCGGTGGGAGCGAGGGCCTGGAGCACCTGGAGCTGCCAGTGAGACGTCAAGCCGTCTGGCGGAATGGATCCGTCACCCCATTCTGTCAGCTCATGGCTTGACATTTCGCAGCGCAGTACACCCAACAGCTTGTCCAACGCCTCGACGCTAGCACCGGGCTTTTTGAAACGACTTGGGCCCAACGAAAGAGCGAGGATAGCACTACTTGGCGTCTTGCATGCAGCCACGTTTGGCTGACCCACGTCTATTTCCGCGTCTATTGGCGAGCTGTATGTGGCTTGGTGGCTCTGGCCGATGCCACCATTGCACCAAATTCGTCGACTCTGCTCTGATTCCAAACTGCCCACAGCAATTATGCCCTCTTGTGATAATCGCCAACACCATCTAGACATCCATCAGGTTAGTCCGATGCCGGAGTGCATGCCAAAAGTGGGCCAGTGACGTGCCGCCCATGCATCCAACAGAGATGGGCTGGCCTCTGGCGATGCGGGGGCCTCAGATACCCAGCCGCTTACACGTCCGTTAGTCAATAGCCTCTGTCGCGCTAGAAGCGCCCATAAGTGCTAGTGATGACCTTGTCTCTTCCCGACCCGGCGGCCACGACAAACGGCGGCTTTCCGCGTCCCGGTCCGGCTGAGCAGCACCGCCCGTGACTGAGAAGGAAGCTGACCTGCTCCCCGCCCCCGCAAATCATCAGCCCGTGCCATTCATGGGTATGGGTGGGGAGCGATCGAGAATTACGGCGTCAGTACATGGCGCGGTGGGGAACAGCGGCCGCCGTTCCGCCTGGCTGAGGCTCTGTTTGGCTCCCCTACGCGATGGCATGTTTTCACAAATGGAATTGTGGGCGGAGAGAGAGCGCTGGTCATGCAGGCAAGGGATGTGTGTGACTGCAACCCTCGCGGGCCCCCAAAGCAGAGTCCAAAGTCCAAGAGGCATGACGAGCGCCGCGGGCCTTGTTTTTGATTGGGTCGAGTGAGGCCACGCAATAGCGGCTGAAAATCTTGTCCCATTGAAGAAACACTTTGATGATGCCGGTGGGGCTGTGCCAGCTGGATAAGGCTCAAAACCCTCAACGGTTTCCCGATGGACGGCTGATTGTGGGTGCGCAGTGTTCAAATGCAACGACATGACCTAGGGTTTCCTTGCTTTGCGCAACATGGAGCCATGGAATTTAATGTGAGTTTTTGAATTATTCAGAGCCATTAGCAGGCATAGACAGACTCGACATGACTCCATTATTACAGTTCGGGTTGCTACCCGGGAGTGGATTCAGAACAAATGATTCAGCAAGTGTATTGTAATGCAGTATCCGAGTATCCTCCGAATCCTCGTCCTGGCTGTAATTCCTTTTTGGTCCTCTTGCTGCCACGAGGCTGAGATCCTTTTAGCCGTGAAATTGCTATTGGTTTATTTACTGCTCAGCTTTGCCCCTCACGCTTACTCTTCCTCATCTGACACATCCTCCATCTCTTCCTGTAACTGCCGCTCCAATCGTGATTTGCTTGCCACGTGCTCCGATTGGGCCATTGCTTCCATCGAAAGGATAAGCTCATCCGGAAATGGTTGCCGAATATCTCTAGTTGCCGTGGGGCTTGTGATCAAGACCTTGACCACAGCTTGGGTGCTGCGGTCGTCAGACATTTGCAGGATGGTGACCAGGACTAAACCCATATCATATTGGAACGAAGGTCGCTCGTAGTATACAGCGCCATCAATGATGCAAACCAGGGTAATTTGTTCCGGTAGCCGGTGGACAAGCCATTCGAACAGAGCACACAGTTCCTCAATGTTACCGCAGCGAATCAATCTCTCGCTTACCTGCGACACTGGAATAGTGGCGCTAAAGTCGTACTGGCATAGTATTTGGCAAATGAAGCTCTGGATTATGGCACGGCCACCGGTATAGTCATCGGCCATATCAGGGTCTTCGTGCAGTCCGCAGAAGAACATGACATGGAGAAATCTAGGAGTTCTCTCAGACAAGGCCCCGATGAATGAAGCACATAATAGAGATATCCCGGAGAATCTCTGCGTTCCTGTGTAATTTCCATGCACCAGTAGCTGCGAGGAGGCTGGGGCAAGCAGCCATTTCTGGAATTGGCTTGTTTGGATGAGCTGCTCGGCGCGCGCCTGTTCATTTTCTGATACGCGCATGCTTCTTTTGTCGTTCATGTATTTCAGGTCTCGAGACGCGAGGTCCGGTATATCAATCCAGTCAAGAATTTGTTGCGGGTCGAGATATTGCTGAGACATCGTTCGGTGTGTCGAAGGGGCAGGTGATGACGGGCGAGACAGTTCAGATACCTGAGTTGAGAGATGTTTGATACCTGTAAGAGGAGATGAGAATTTTCTTTTTAAAGTTACAAGATAACCTCTACACCTACTTCGATGCAATGATTGGTTCTCCCTTCGGCCCAATTCATATTCTTGAAGAAGGAAACCAATGCCAGTTTTTAAATCATGAGCCATGACTTCTTGTCCATGCTGTATTCTTTCTGTCTGCCGACAGATTGCATTCAGCTCATATTTCCACTGGGATGTTGCTAACTTAAAGTGAGCTGCTTGCGCTTTCGGCCTCGTCATGATTGATCATACCCGATAATATTTTCTTCATTTCACTGTGCATCGTATACTGGTGGGACAATTCGGCTTCTTGGATCAGCCTCGCGCTTTGCGAATTTACATCATCCAACCCATCCTTGATCCTTTGCTGATATTGTTCCGCGGTAAAGGTAGCCGAGAGAGCTTTTTTCCCTACGGGCGATTAGATTCAGGAATGGACGAACGGGTTGGTAACGAAAAAGAATGAAAAAAAAAAGTCCAAGGCGTACAAGTGCTCTTGAGAAAAAAGCCAATGGCACATTCTATGGCGTGAAAGACAGTGGCGATTAATTTCACCGAAGCGCTTTCGATATTTTTGTCCTCTGAAAATATCTGTAGGAACATCTCCACTTGTGAAAATCTCATATCGATGTCATCAAAGGCGCTGAGCATTTCTGAACGCAGCTTTGACGCGATTGTGATCGCCTATAAATGATAATCTCTTGTAAGAAAAATGGCTTTCGATGGAAACCGCGGGTTGGAAAAGTGCAAAGTCACCTCTAGAAGGATCTGTACTGCTCCTAATACGGGCGTGACGTAGTCTATGTCAGGGACGAACCTAGTTGTGTTCAGAAGGGGTTGGGCAAAATCATCACCAACTTTCCTGTAAACCTTTCTAAAGCGAGCCTTGAAGCCCTTGTTGACCTTACAATAGGCTTGTTTGGCGCGTTCGAGCTGGTCGAATACCGTTGTCCAATCGGGCTTATCACGAATCCTCGAGCTGTTTCTAATGATTTCGCTGGGTTCCTCTGGATGCGCCTTCGTGAATTCATCCATGGCGCGACAAAATAGGGAATCCCAAAACTTCAATGTTGGGATGGGCTTCGCCAACGGTCTTGGGGGGATTGCATACTCTGCAGCAGTTGGCGCTTGCGTCGTAGCCAAAGCCCATGTTGAGTGCATTGTGGTGGGTGGCGGTGATGTGCCAGGTCGCATTTGCGGATCACAAATGACGAAAATTCCAAGGTTTGGATCGTAGCGAGAAGGCGGCGTCGCAAATGCTGGATGGTACGCGTCTAGACGGTTTTCGATGAAATCCACGACATCAGGCTGCAGACTCGGTTTGGGGATCATCAGCGATGAGAATGCCATGAGAACAAGATTATTTGAATTTGTAATATGAAGGTTGGACTTTTTGCTTATTAGAGAGGGTGCGAAGTTTCTTACTGTGGCCCTATGCCACCGAATAGCGGTTCACTTCGTCCAGTACCAGATTTTACAATCGGTCGAGCCCCCTCTTCGAAATTCGAACCAAGGCAGTGGCTTAACTAGCAAGACTTTGGCGGATATCACATGTATAGGCGTTGGGCCAATCAAGTTCCCATGATCTGGCCCATGTACCACCATGTCAGCTTGTAACACATTCTGCTTTTGAGTGGATGCCTTCTCTATTGCTCCGTCTAGGATTGGAGGAAGTTGAGCACTTCGTGTGTGGTACATTCCCTGATCTCACCTTATTGTCTCGAAAAATTGATTTTGTGTGCATGATGTTGCATTCTGACTGCATCAGATACGGACTAATCTTTTGCTGCCTGATTTTCGTCCGAATGTGGCGGCGGCGTTGTGTGCTTTTTTGCTTCTCTTGGCAAATAATTTGCTGGTTTCTTTTCAGCTGAGCTCAGCCACGTCGATCAGCAGGAATCTGCGTGATTTTTGGGATCAAGTCCATTACCCCCTCTTTTGTTGGTGTTAAACCACGCGGGAGCAGAGCCTATGTTAGGCCTCTTCTTGCTTGTCTGAGCCTAGGCTTGTAACTCACTACAAGATTGAGCCGGCAGCTTTAGACTTGAATTCATTTTGGAACATCTTACGTTTATTATATGGTCGTCATTTGCGTATGCTTCATCATTGCTGCACTACTATCTAGGTGCTATCCGCTAGCATTACATCGTCGAAAGGATGTCGCCTTCGCAAAGTCACTCGGGCAGCTCCGATTGTGAAGTTCCAATACATGAGGAAGAAAACAGACCTAAGGATGATGCATTCTCGCAGAAGAGCGACTTGGAACAAGGAGCTCGACCAACAGTGAAATTCTCCGACTCAGAGTCTGGAAACCGACCGAAGACTTGGACCGAGGATCAGGAGTCGGGTGTTCGAAACTCAACCCAGCCTGAAAATCCTAACTTGACGAACCAGCAAGAGTGCAAGACACGATCGTCAAACTTGGTTCATGAGATTCGCTCCTTGCAAGAGAGGCTTCTACAACTTGAACAGGAGGTTCGACGTGAAGCTAGCGAAGAACATGAGGGTGTTGAATTCGATGGCGACATTGAGAAGGACGGCGCTAACGATGAAGAAAAGAAACTTCGAAAGGAAATTCGGAGAGCTTCATACGGTAGAAGGTGGCTTAAAAAAGCCGAAGAACTTGCAAACAATACCAGGACAGAGAGATCTGAGTATGGAACGCGCGCCCCATTTCTGAATAACATTATGCGGTCGGGGCAGAGAAGCTATACTTCACATGATGAGTATCGGATGGTGGGGTTAGACTTAGAGGCCAGTTTTCCTGAATTTAGGACAGAGCAGGAACGAGAGCACTGGCTAGACTCAAATCTACGAATGGGGCCTGCAGAAAGCCTTCGTGCTCCTCCAACTTCACTTCGACCAATTTATTCACGCAAGCTTGGTCCATACAGTCAATGGGATACATCTGACAGCGAAGAGTGGAGTAGTGACGGATCAACACACTCCAGAGACTTTGACTACTTTCGGGCCCGGCTACGAGGTGACTTCGAATGGGAACTCGATCGCCTTCACCACCAAAGGAAAAGATATGAGAACCATAAAAAGAAAAAGGCCGAAAGAATTGCCGAGGATGAGGTCAAAGAGAGAGGAAAGCAAGCTGAGGCCGCCGGGAAAAAGACTAGGGGTGAATGTGAGGAATCTGCTGCTGATGGTGGCGAGAAACAACAGCCAATCTCGGAACATGCGGTGCCGAAATTGAGTTTTAACGAATGGGAATTGTTCAGACTGTCTCGGAATTTTAAGCCAGGGCTTACCTCTGCGATACAAATCCTCGTCGGTGAGCCGGAAATTTCCAGCAACTTTTTCGGCAGCTATTTTGGTAAGAAATCCAAGAATAAACGGGCTCGAACCGATCAATTCAACTTCTCTGGAAGCACTGTGGATAGCACTAGCGGAAATACACACGTTGTGCCTACCGATGGACATTTCTCATTGCCCGAACGGATCAGGATTCACTCAAAGCAGATTATAGAGACGCTTATTGCCGTTCATGGATCCGATTTGATACCTTCTATTGATTCTGATGATATCTCCCCCGTTGTCATGCTTCGTCCGTTTCGGATGTTGACGTACTACGAGAGTGAAATCCGAGACTGGTTTTCGAAATTGCAAGAAGAATTGCACCCGATAAAGAATGATCCAGAAAAGGTTACGCATATATATGAGAATGAGCCTACTATAATTTCCGGTTAGTATGAACATTGTGGGGCTTTTATGAATGGTAGAAGTACTAATGTGGATATCTTCATGAGTTTAGTTGTAGATGAGGAAGAGAGCCCCAAGGATAAGATTCCGAAAGACGACAGTGAATCTGAAATCACATTGCAGCATCTGCCTTGCTTATTCGAATTTATGGACAACTATATATCGAAGAAAGTGTCATACTTGAATAGCCCTGGATGCAACAAAGTCTTTTTCTCGGATATCTGGCATTTGTTTAAACCTGGTGACCTCGTGATTTCCGCCAATGGGAAACAGGCTTACCAGGTAATCAAGCTGACGTCCGCGCGCCACGTTGGAACTAAAACATGGCCAGCCTTTTATTCAAAAGGCCAAGAAGAATCGACTGAAGTCAAGCAGGATATCACCATCATTTGCGTATTCATTCACTATGATGGATCGCAACTTGGGCCAGTTTCCCAGATATTCACTATCAAGAAGTATGATGGCGAGAAAGCTATGACTACGTTGGATGTTTACCCTCTTCGATTTCATACCGTTAAGCACCTAGAGGCACGGGCAATCAAGCCCAAGCTGAGTGACTCCGAGTTGAAAGAGGCCATTGCCACTGGAGTTGCTGATCTACGCCACAAGCTGATCCAACGAGGCAAGCTCTTCGTTGACGTCGCTTCTGTGAAACACATGTATTATTCTGGTTTCACGGTCGATACGCGTGATGAGGTTGAAAGCCAGGTCATGGTTGACTTTGAAGAGGCTTTCTTGGTAGAAAGTAACAGACATCTGCGTCCAAAGATTGAACGCTTACTTGGAGGGGCTGTGGGCTTAGAAGAAGATGATGATGAAGAGAAGGAGGGCTGCAAGGCTATCTGTTGCCAAGGAGAAAACGTTCACGATGACAGTTACGTGGAAGAGAAACGACATGAGCATTGGGTGAACACAATGATAGCTGAGATTGAGGATCAACCACACAAACTGCCACCAGTTGTAATCTTCCCAAGATCTTTAGAGGATATAAAGACTGCGGGAAACATACTCACAGACGATGAGCTACTGATTATGTCATACAGTGTTTTTGGTTTCGTGCTCCGAGACCGTACATGGGGTATGTTTGAAAGCAATCTATACCTTCAAACCCCTGCTAGCCTTCCTTGAAGCTAACTAAGAGTACAGCACAGTTGGATTTGGAATATCTGAGCGAGGTCACCGACGTGGGTGGATCCAGTGATGCCACTGTTGGTTATGACCTTGATGAGGATGATGATGACAAGACTGCTTTTGGTCGACTAGTTCTACCTCCTGGGCACAAAGAGATGGTGCTTTCCCTCATCTCTCAACATTTTCGAAACAAGGCTTCACAAAAGGGCAGAGATGAGCAGGTTGATATTGTTCGCGGGAAAGGTGTGTCCACCATTATTTTAAACACCATTGATCTATGTTTTTGAAGCCCTTGCTAATATATGATGGATAGGGAAGGGTTTGATTATACTTTTGCATGGTGCTCCCGGTGTTGGTAAGACGACAACTGCTGGTAAGATATCTCTGTGCCTCGTAGTCTATGACTGACAAGAATGGTACTAATATGGACATAGAGGGTGTCGCGGAAAGATTTCAGAAGCCATTATTTCAGATCACATGCGGTTCGTTGTTTCCGATCCATTGACTTGAATATCGGTTTACTAATCGACTTTTAGGCGATCTCGGATCAAACGCGAAAGACGTCGAGCATGCATTACAGGTCAACTTTGCCCTTGCGAATCGATGGGATTGCATCCTTCTTCTTGATGAGGCCGACGTATTCCTCGCAGAGAGGCGACGTGAGGACTTTAACAGGAATGCATTAGTTGCAGGTGAGTAAGGATCGTTGTCTTTTTGTTACAAATTTCGGATCACTGACGGGGATGTTGGACTAGTTTTTCTTCGAGTATTAGAGTACTACGCAGGGATTTTATTTCTTACAACCAATCGTATCGGTGATTTTGATGAAGCCTTTGCGTCTCGCATCCACATGAGCTTACATTACCCTCCTTTGGATGAAGTATCGACTCTCAAAATCTTCAAGCTGAACCTTAACATGGTCAAGGCACGATACAAGGAGTCAGGCAGAAAGATTAAGATTGATGAAGAGGAGATTTTTGTTCTTGTTTCCACGTATTGGCACAAAAATAAGAAGGCGAGGTGGAATGGTCGTCAGCTCCGCAATGCCTGCCAAACGGCCTTAGCGCTGGCTGAATTTGACGCACAGCCCGAAGCCAGCAAGTACAGTTTGACGACGATGTCTGATACCAAAGTGCACCTTAAGTTCGAGAACTTGAAGACGGTCTCAGATGCCTACCTCGAATTCATGGACTACCTTCGCAGGGTATACGGGGCTGACGCCGAGACTCACGCGAAGGAGGCCGGTCGCCGAGCCCGAGAAACAGGCCTTGTGGAGAAAAGGGACAATAGAAATTCCAGAGACAGGTCTCCTGGATTCGATCAAGGAGAGAGTGAGAATCCCGTTTACAAGTTCAAGCTTGGGCAGAAGTCGCGTGCTGAACCCAACCCAACCCAGCCTTACCATACACAGTCACAGTTGCATGAGACACCGCAAGTCCAGTTACAGGCAGCCCCATTTAATCAAGGACATGCGGCTGGAATTTCTGGGCATCAAGGGTTTGACCCACGTACTGGTATGCCTCTACGTGGTCACCACCACAACATACTTGACCCAAATTACCCGCTTCATGTTCCCACAACCGCCGGTCAAGGGGCGTATCCGCCACCCCCGGGACAAGCCCAGCTGTCTACACCGCCAAGAACAGTATATACAACAGCTGGCCAGGTGCAACAGTCTCCGGGGTCAGGCTATTACCCAGGAGCAGGCCCAAGGAACGTTCGCGTCCCATTTGCTGAGCAGAGCGACCTTGCCAGTCAGGGAGCTGGAACAAGCTTGAGGGCAGAACTTGATCAAGGAAACCAACCGGGAATGGAATTCCAAACCAGGAGCCCCGAATACGACCCGCAACAGCATCCAGGGATTACCAGTTACCCTTACACTCCGGATAGCGGTAATCATTAGGGAGGATAGGCTCAAAGGTAGGTGGCAGGGCAACAGGGTTTCAGAGTATGCAATGTTGTAATATATTTACGTAGCTAAGAGCTAAGATTGGATAACAGCTCTTTATTGATCCTGAAATAAATAATAAAGTATTTCTAACCAATTCGATCTTTTGAACGTTAGGGAATTGCAATATAGGAGTAAATCTGTTTAAAACCCATAATAGCAGCTGCACTGGATCGGATATAGCTATAAAGAACAGAGAAAAAAGACTCTTATACAGCTCGAGGGCTCTAGAATCTGTGAATTATCTTTTTAATTTCTCTTTGTAACAACTCCCAGGAAGATATTAAGTTCTTGCTCTGTCATATCCTATAATCTGGTAACACAATCCTCCACCAATACCACAATCTACCCTCAATTATCACACACACACACATTTATATTAAACAGATTTGTTATTGTGTAATATAAAAAGCTTCCTTATTACTTCGGGCTTTTTAGTACCTTTACTGACCCCGCTAGTTCTCTTATTTTATCTTTTTATATACTTTATTAACCTATCCCTAGATCTTTATTATCTAAGTATTATAATAAGATTTATAAATCTCTTAAGTAAAGTCCCTTTACTTACTAATATTTTTATTTAGTTAATAAATATAAAAATTATAAATAATTATAATTATATTTAATATCTTTATTTATTTTTTAATAAAAACTTTTTTTTATTTATTAAAATAATTATATAATAATATAAATAATTTAAATTTAATAAATTATATTTAATTAAAAAAAGTAAACTAAGAAATCTTAATATTAAAAATCTTAGGTAAGATTTTCTTTTAAATAAAGGTATAATATTAATATAAATAATTTATTAATTAAATATAAAAAATATTTATAAAATAAATTATATAAAGTTATTAAAATTATTTAATTATTATATATTTAAAAAAAGGTATTATAATTTTAAATAGTATTATTTATATATTAAAGTTAATTAATTTTAATAAAAAAAATTATTTAAAATAATAAAAAGTTAATTTTTTTATAATTATTAAATATAAAGTTTAAAAAAATTAAATTATTTATTTTTTTAATTAAGGTAAAAAGATTTTTATAATTAAATTTATTATTAAACCCTATTTATATACCACCTTTAAGGCCTAGTTCCTAGATTATTTAATTAAATTTATAGCTTGTTTTCTTTTACTAAAAATAAATAAAACTAAAGGAAAATAATTATAAAAGAATTATAAAGGCCCTAAAATAATTATATAATTAATAAATAAAAGAAAATATTAAAATAAGATTATAATTAATAAGATTAAATATAATAGTTAAAAACTAGGCCCTTAAATTAGGTAGCTTAATTAAGCCTAAAAATATGATTTTTATTATTTTTATTAATATATTTATTTTTAGCTTTTTTATAACTTTTTAATTTTATTATTTTTAGATTTTATAATTAAAAAGTAACTTTAAATAAAAGTCTAAAATCTTATAATTAAGAAATAATTAATTTTATAGCTTAAGCTTAGTTAAATTTAATATCCTAATTTTTATAGCTATTTTATATTTTTATAACCAATTTTAAGCTTGTAAGAGATTGGTTGAGCGACCCACTTAACTAATGGGTAGCTTAATTATAATTATAATTATTATTTTTTTTCTTTTATAATCTTTATTAAAGCCTTATATTAAGCCTAAATTTTAAGAAAGCTAATACTTATAATAAAATCATCTTAAGGCCTAATATAATAATTAGCTTTTTTTTTTTTATTATATTATTTAATTTAATTAATTTAATTTACTATAAATACCTTATATTATTAATATATTATTAAAGTTTTAATAATAATTTTATTAATATTCTTAATTATTTTTAAAGTAAATAAGTTTATTATATATTAATATTTTTTAAAAATATAATTAAGCTAATCTTAGGTATTTTTAAAATAAATTTCTAAAAATAATTTTTTTAAAATTAATAAATAAATAAATTTTTATTATTAATAATATTTAATAATAATATTATTAATTATAGATAATAGGCTAATTAATTAAATATTAAATTTTTTAAATTTTAATATAATATTATAATATATAAAACCTTTTTTATATATTTTTATAAAAATAAAAATAAATTATTAATAATTAAATATTAAATTATTTTCTTAAATTAATTTATAAAATACTTTTTAATATATATTCTTAAAAAGCTAAAATATACTAATATTAAAAAATTAAATAAAATATATTAAATATAAAAGCAAAATATAAATAATAATATCAAATTTAATATAATAATAAATAAAATTATATAATATATATCCTAAAAAACTATTAATAATAAAAAAGTAATAAATTTTATTTACTAATTTATTACCCCTCAATTATTACACACACATATATATTTATATTAAATACATTTTTTATTCTATAATATAGAAAACTTCCTTATTATTTCTAGGCTTTTTAGGTAACTAAAGCTAGTACCACACACAGCAGCTACTGCCTTTGCTAACCCTACTAGTTCTCTTACTCTACCTTTTTATATACCTCCTTAACCTATTTCTAGATCTTTATTATCTAAGTATTATAATAAGGCTTATAGATCTCTTAAGCAAAGTCTTTTTACTTACTAATACTTTTATTAAGCTAATAAATATAAAGATTATAAATAATTATAATTATATCTAATATCTCTATTTACTTTTTAAGGAAAGCTTTTTTTTATTTATTAAAATAATTATATAATAATATAAATAGCTTAAATTTAATAAATTATATTTAATTAAA